>CM067071.1:2082219-2524719 GCA_033980235.1 Diadema setosum
TAGACGCAATCGAGAAGGGTGAGGTACCTCACCCAATTTTCCATAGAGACAGTGGTTAAGAACATCCACACAGCAATGGGTACTGGTACCTTCTGTCTGTCTAAGGAGGACAGCGTTAATGGCAAAATATAAAAGAGTCCTCCGGACAGACGGATCCATCTTTCTGTCTAGGAGTGGTGTGGAAGCACTGAAAACACTTGACACTCAAGACTAGGGCATTTGAAAAGTTTGTTTGACTAAATGGTAAAGTTACAAATGTATCCCTGTGAAGAAACCAAGTTAAACCTCAATGATATACAAAGCATTATACTTGTGATAGTGCTAAGCATATTACTGTTAACCCGTTGAGGACGAGTCCCGAGTATACTCGGGTCTATGGGGAATGTGTGTTATAGCAAAATCAGTTCGTCCTCAACGGGTTAAAGTAGACTACACTGCTTTTTACACTTGCAAATTTTTGCTTAGTCCCGTACCAACGGTTGGGCTAAGGGGGGGGGGGGGGGGGGGGGGGGGCTTAGCCCCACCGTTGGTATCGGACTTTCCTTAGCCCACTTTCTGTTTACACTTATTTTTGCCAAAGTGGGCCAGCCCCACAGATAATCCCGTACTATCTGGCCCTATCGGTGCCAAGCAAGCGAATGTAAACAGAACGAAGAAATAATCTGGGGCTAAGCGACAGAGACGAAGTCCGACCCCCACTGACCAATCAGAAATGAAGTAATCAAGAGCTGCCGGTGCGTGCGTTTACTTGTACAGTGCACAGCGTAATCATGAATATATCATGTGGTTTGGAAAGTACGGGACTAAGAAATACGAGTGTAAAAAGGCCAGTTTTCTCTTTAGCCCAGGACAAGAGCTTAGTACGGGATTAATTGGTGAGTGTAAAAAGCTGACAAAATTGGTACGGGATTAACGATAATCCTGGGTCAGAGAAAGTACGGGGTTAAGAAACACAAGTGTAAAAAGGGCTTTAATGTACTAGGAGTGCTCATCACAAAGTGACATTTATGATGAGGCGCTCTCAACTCTGTTCAAACAGGCCACCGCGCCCAGGGTGCCTTGAAGTGCGCCAAGTATTACCCCTTTTGAGGCTATTCATCATTTGGGAGCTTTCCTTAAATGCTCAATGAATCAATTGATAAAACTGTAGGGACCAACACCATGCCCAGGGCATTATATTTCACGTTCTGGCTGGTCACAGTTAGCTCTGGAAGTGGTATGGGGTGTGCCCTTTGCATACTAATGGAGCAGAACTCTAGGTCCTTATATTATTATTAATGGTAAAAGTTCATGTGCTTTGTAACATGGGAAAAGCATGTTGTAGACTAAATCTCAGAGTTTTCAGTGTTTATACAACTAATATTTGGTTGGCAATATTCACTGGTTTGCAGCACATGCGGCATGGGCAGCTCCTAATGACAGGTCCTGTTGATACATGCTGTACTTTTACAATGCAGCAGTGGCTACTTGTACTTTTGCTGGTATTTTTTGAACAGTTACATTTATCTGTAAGAGATCATGTTGCTACTTTTGGCTACACAATGATTTGTGTAAGAGAGGCATAATCAATATTGTAAGCTTCAGTCCAGCGAAGCTGGAAAATCCAGTCTGAAGATTTGTGTCATGACCTTGTAATAATTATGATTTAATTTACCACACCGACAGAAATAAATCCAAGTTACAGCCTTCCTCTTTCCAAGAGACTGATCTCTCTAGAGCTCTCTCTCTTTATGAATTCTCTGTTTGAGGCGTGACGCGTTATTAAAGTTTTCTGTCTAGATATTTGTGATGCTACTTTTTGCTGTGTTGATTCTGTATGTCTTCCATTACAATACACACACACACACACACACACTCAAAAAAAAAAAAAACACACCTCACAAATAAACAAGCAACTAGTGAATAGCATAACAATGCAAATTGACAATAGATAGTAAGTCCCCATTGATGGCACACGTTTACATCAAAACTTTGCAGAGTGATTGTGAAGCCATCTCAAGGCAATGCTTCAAAAATGTTGCTAGCAACAGAGCTGAGATCTGGAAGATTTGAAGTGCTATTCCTTGAGTGTCTAGCGCAGGACAGTAAACCAAACTTTCCATGGTCAATGCACAGGTTTCTTTTCTATGGCTGTACAATACTCTCTATGATGCACAGTTTTTTTCTACAGCCTTACAGTGTTTATTCGAGCTTCATGTATGATGCAGAGGTTTCATTTTTTACGACCTTGCAAGGGTCACTCTCTATAATGGACAAGTTTTATCCTTAAATACAATGGTAACTTAACAGATTGGCTCAGGGCAGTGGAATTACTTAAAATATTTCTTCCTCTTTTTGAAAAATTGATTTAAATGTTTGTAGATGAATGTTGGCAAGAAAGGGCAGTATATCAACCATTGAAGATGAGCTGACTTTGATATAACACACATTTCCCATACACACCTGCCTGAGTATACTTGGGACTCATATTCAATGGATTACACTGTAATTGCTCCAGATCAAGTAATGAATGGAGAAATAGTTCTAACAGAGTTACATTGTATACAGTGCAGTAATTAAGGTAATGATGACATCTTGATGTTGATAAGTATGCAGCAAAATTCCTGCCAAGGCATGTCTGTTATACATTGTAGTTCCACTTTGAAAGCACAATTTTGTAAGGTCTGTATAGCTTTTAAGCAGAAAGAATATATGTAAGTAAGCATTCATCATCATGAAGGACAGCTACAAAGTGTAAAAGTAAGTTAGTTTGATCAAATATATCCCATTGACATTGTTATTATCTATGGAACATACCTTGTACCATGGTCTGTAGCAAAATCCTTTCACATTTTAGATGCAAAGTCATGTGCAGATGTTAGAATATGTCCCTGTTTAAACATTATACATAACTAGTGTTTAAACTCCTGTATCTAGGGAAACAGATAGCACTGCCTTTTAACCGGTTGAGGACTGACTGATTTTGCTACAACATGCATTTCCCGTAGACATCTGCTCGAGTATACTCGGGACTTGTCCTCAACAGGTTGATTAAATAAAAAAGATACAGTGTACTGATGTGAACACTGTCTTTAAAACAGAGCTGAAGTTTTACAAGTGTATGCTTGAGTTGATTCAACTAACAACTTAAACATACAGTTTAGATGGACTGTGATTTTAATTCCATGGGTAAGTCATATGTGCCTATGTTGTAGTTTAAAAAAAAACTAACAAACAGAAAGCAACAACATCCTTGTGCAGTGTGTTTTTTGTACTTCATGTGAGGTCTTGGAGTGAGACTAGCAAGCAACCATTATCTGATACAGAGGAAGTGTTTGTGAAATGAAAGGTGACATGCTAAGTACTATTATCCTTCATTATATCAGTTTCAACCTGTAAATCACTGTACATTGGCTACACTTAAATGTATAATCACAGTCAAGTTCCTCTAGTTGAAATGAGGAATCCAATACTGTATACGCTATATATTTCGCGGGGGTTTTATTTTCGCGAATTTCGCGAGTCGGGAGCTATTCGCGAAATTAACAACACGCGAAAATATTACCTTCCAAAATGAATCCCTTGCCTTGATGATACGAACATTTCAGTACTAGTATTCCATGTCACGGCTCACCGAACAGACCATACTGGCTAAGCTTGTTTACGCACGTCCACGTCTACTTCCGAATACTGTAGAGAGCCAATCCATTATCGCAAGGGGACCACTCGTCAGAAATCTAGCGCGATGGACTTAACCACTTCAAAAATGTTGAATTCTAACTTACTAGTTCACAGAGTTTGGCAAGTCTTTTTCATGCAGTGTATAACTAGTATCATTCTTATTTGCTAGTAAGTTGAAAATTCACACTTTCTTTGCCACTTCATATTTTCTCTGGTCCCCCAATCGCGAATTTAAACACTCGCGAAAATGTGTGACAGCGGCAATTCGCGAAAATTTATGTACGCGAAAATTATAGCGTATACAGTATCTACTTTAAAAGTCAAAATTACATTGTAGTAAAGTTATGGTGCAGTAAAACTAGTGTCAAGGTATGCACTTCCATGTGTAAACTGTATACAGTTAAACTCGCATAAGTCGATCTTCTTGGGACTGAGCAAAACACATCGACTTAGGCGATTTTTGACTGTGCGTAAGTCGAAAAAAAAATCGACTTAACAACAGTTACACCACACGTACATTATGTATAATGTACATGTTGTCTACTCTGGAGCCGAGAGCTGGAGAGGTGTGCTGCAGCACAGGTCGCCCGGCAGGGCCACGGCTAACTTTGCATGGACAGTGCATTAGTATTGGCACAGGTCCGATTACTTTACACCCTTGTTAAACCTTGGGGAAGTGAATATGAACGATATTTGAGCAGTGATTGATTCGAGTTTACCATACCGTGGCTTGAAATGCGTGTAGAGGTGTAATTCTGATTTACCCGTGCCCGTAACTTTCCTCCTACAATTGTACTTTCCGCTAGCGCTTTGAAAACTCAGCAGCTTCATCCACCCACTGCACAGCGCAGACTGCTAACATACACAGACTATACACAGCCCAGTCGCTGTACGCACAACTATACACAGCTCAGTTGCTGTACGTACGTAGCGCTAGCGCGACAGGGCTGTACCAGCGGACCTCCAAACACGAAGGTAGTTCAACAATCGCATGCGATCGCTTTGAAGTTTGATACTTTAGATAATTTTTTTGTCACCTGTCTGGTCGGGCTAGTTCTTATTTAATCAAAAACTGGCGTCTCGTGATTTTGACAGTGATTTATTGCACAATAAAATCTTATTCGACTTAGGCACAGTGAATTTAATGGTTTTTCCGTGAAAGTGTTCTTGGAATTTCATCGACTTAGGCGAGTATTCGACTTACAAAATTCGACTTGTGAGTGAATTAATACACGGTAAGTCAATGGGGAAAAATCAGGACTTTTTAAAATCATCGACTTGCGCGATTATTCGACTTAGGCGAGTTTAACTGTATTTTAAATTGAAGCATGGAGTCAAAAGGGGTCTGAGCTTTTGATCATAGCAGAATCTTTGTTAGACTCAAAATGACATTTAAAATACAAAGTTTGCCTTCTAGATGTTATGGGATTGTTATGGTGTAAATTGAAATATAAAATAGTCATCTGAATGGTTAGAATTAAATCTGTATTTGTATTTATACTGTACCTTGCAAGGGGTCTTCAAAGATTATAGCCAAATTTGGTCTTTGGCCGTTCATGTAGATACCACTTTGTATTCAGTTACTTGTTACTCTGAATGAAATTCTGCATTTTCAAGAGAACAGGGATGACAACACTTAAAGGATACAGACAAAAAGAAAAGAAAGACTCGCAATTCTCTAACTGCTTATACAAAAAATTGTACAATCTGTAAGGGGGCAATACAACTTGAATAAAGATTACCAAAACAGACAGCTCAATGCTTTAATACAAGAACAAGATACTAGCCCAAATACTTGTTCACCTGAAGTGGGTACCCCAGTAGTATTCCCCTTACATGTAAGTTTGAAAAAAAGAAAGAGAATGTGGGTGTACTGCACCAAAAAAACAAACAAACCACCCCCCCAAAAAAAAACTAATGGGAGTGTGTTTGCTTCAAACCTTTCAGGTTCTTTGTCAAGTAGTGCACCTGCCCTGCTCCTTGTAGTGGGGGTAGATTGTACATTGTATGTTGTAGGGGTAAAGTGTACAATGTACCAGTATGTGGTAGAAGGATGTGCATTGTACTGAAGTGGAATCTCCAAACAGGTGCAGAACAGTCACACTTCATACAGTGAGTTGATAGCAAATCATGATAGCATTGAGCATTTTGATGATGACATTTGACAATTCAATACAACTTCAGTCATTCTTTTTTTTTTTTTTTTTACATTGTCATGTGCTGCAATGTACAGATGATGTGCTAGCAATTCATAGAGATATTTCAGTTATTTTCAGATTGAGGGTCATCTCGGATTCTATATCTTTGGATAGCGAACAAAAAATCAAACCCTATTGCAATAAACGCAGGTAGGGAACGACACACTTTTGTACGATCTCAAATTCCGTTTATTTGTAAGTTAAAATTTCTAGCAATGGGTACCCAGTGTACACTGTGAAAGCTTTGTAGATAATTAAATACCTATGAATGGATTTACCCCTTTTCTTTGTTTTTATCTTTGCAGCTTGCACAGATCATTGACTAAGGACATACATTAGATGTCAGCTTCTGAACCTTGTTTATAAGGAGGAGGAACCATACACTTTACAAACTGGTATTTATTTCATGACTGAGTGCCGTCGATACTGGTGTGTAAGTGAGAGTAGAGGTCTGGAGGCAAGATGAGTACTACCAGTGGAGGGGTAGCTCCTGGCTCCCAGGACGTCCAAGCCACCTCCCAGGAAGACCAGTTTGAAGCTGATATCCAGAGAGCTTTGGCACTCAGTCTGGAAACTCAGCGAATGGATGAATTGAGACGAGACAGATTTGGCATTCCATCTGTAGCAAAGACTACTCCCAGTGGAGGGGTAGCTCCCAGCCTACCACAACGTGTGACAACCCTACCAAGTAGCACTACCAAAAAGCCTCTTGCAGTGACCAAGTCTTACTCAGTAAGAGACACTCAGACTGTATCCCATGGCATTGATACCTCTGGTCACCATGGAGCTTCGGCTGGTCTGTCCAGGAAAACTCCTTTGAGTGCCAGTATGTCGGTGCCACCAGCTGAAGAAGACCTCATGTCATTTGGATTTGATCATGTCATGAAAAACTACAGTGCCAGCAGTAAAGGTGCCACAAGTACAACGGCTCCACAAGTTGGACCAAGCCCCTTGCCTAGCCCCTTGCAGTCTGGCTTACCATCCGTTGGCCCTCACAGTTTTGGATTAAGCATGAGTAGACCACCTTCACTACAGAACACTTCCACTAGGCAAATACAACCAGTAGGAATGACAAAATCCCTGGATCTAACGAGTGAATCACCCAAAAATCCTTTTGCTCCACCTCTTGTACTTACTGGTCCTCAGACTAGCCACATGTCAAGAGGTCAACCACCTCGGAGCAGTGTGACAGGTGGTGGAGACGTGTTTAGTCAGGGACTGAGTGTGCAATCACAGCGACACATGAGTAGATCCTCTCCCTCCAGTCCTGAGACTCGGCATCGTGACATGTCTGGACTCCCCGCAGCTACTGGTACTCCTGTAGAAGCCAACCTCACAAGTGGCAAAGAAATGTTTTCAGACCTTTTAACATCACTAGGAATTGACTTTGGGTCATCTAAGCCAAAAGCTGAATTTCCATCAAGTGATAGTAAAACTCCTGCATGTGAGAGTGATGTGAGTCTTATTAATCTAGCTCCTACTTTTGAACAGATTACTGGTATCCAACAAGGAGTTCAGTCATCAAACCATGGTGGACCACCACCTCAGACTCATGGTCAACCGCCTCTTCCACCAAAGATGCGTCGCTCCCAGCAAAGTCAAATGGCCCATCGCCTGGATGCCAGTAACAGTGGCATGCGTCGCATACACAGCAACCCCAGTTTCAGCTCTTTGGAAGTTCAGCCTGCTCCCCTCCCTCTTGCTACAACAGGACTGGGACTAAGAACTGGACCAAGTCCTAGCAGTCAGGTTTTTAGTCAACAGTCAGACTTGCAACCATCTGTACCAGGGACTCCCAAGGGCCCTATTGATCCTAATGATTTGATGGTGTTTAATCTTAGTTTAGCAGACAAGGCAGATTTCTTTGACTTCAGCTACTTTGACCCGTTACAGCCTCAGGTCCCTGACCCAGAGCCTTCCCCTGCCCAGGCCCAAACTCAGCAGCCTAGTGGATCTTCTGTTGACAGGTCTGAAGGAAAGATAGACTCAAATGCCGAGGATGAATCTCAGGCCGTTCCAAAGCTGAGGAAACCTAAACGTGAGGAGGGTTCCGGCAATCAGCGGCCAGCATCCATTGATGTGGAGGAGTCTGAACAGCCTGGAAAGAGACCAAGAAGTATCCATGGTGCTAAAGGTGCAGCTGTGGAGGTCGTTGAACCCGAGCCATGGATTCCAAAGTCTGCTGTCACTACTGCATCAGCCAAAAAATCAAAGGTAGCTTGACTTTTGGAAGATTAAAAAATGATAGAAATAAAATCAAAGGAAAATGTATCTTGACTCTAAAACTTCTAAAAATCAAAGGTAACTTGATTTTAAGCCTGCCTCATGCACCCTGTCTGTAATGTCTGTAATATCTTGCACACGTACATACTAAGGATGTGGCAAGCTCTCTTGAAATTTAGAAGGGTTTCTTTCATTAGTGACAAAAGTTACAAAATGAGATAGTCAAAATGATTGACTATGCTTGATCAAATTTTTATTCTAATTTTTATCTTAACTCATGAAGTCTGCTCTCCTATAGTTAAAAAAGGATTTGGCATTGCAGTGGATAATTTGTTTGTGTGTGTGTGTGTGTGTGTGTGTGTTGCATATGATGCATGCAGTATATCAGTCATTTGTTGCAACACTAACAATGATAGTGCATTAAATTGAAAGAAAAATGTTGGTCATGTCAAATTGGGTGACTTAAAGGAAGTCAAAGTCTAAATTGAGGTTCCTCTAAATTTTGAAAATGGTCTATGAAAAAGTGTGGGTATTTTTTTCATTCACAGTCTTATGAAAACAGCAGTTAGAATGCTTGAAATAAAATATTCAGTGCAAGACATGATTTGTGAAAATGCAAAGGACATCAGGACATTGCTGTGGATATATATGTTTCTGGTAATCTTGGTATTTTAACATATATGCTTCTTTTTTTTTTCTCTTGTTCCATGACATTTTGTTATACAGCCAGAGAAAGTGTTTTTTGGTGATGGACTATTTGACTTGACTTCACAGAGAGATGAAGAAGGAGAGACATTTGCACAAACCATCAGCAGGTGTGTATCACTTCTTGACCTGAATCTCAAACTATTAGCAGGTGTGTATCACTTCTTGACCTGAATCTCAAACTATTAGCAGGTGTGTATCACTTCTTGACCTGAATCTCAAACTATTAGCAGGTGTGTATCACTTCTTGACCTGAATCTCAAACTATTAGCAGGTGTGTATCACTTCTTGACCTGAATCTCAAACTATTAGCAGGTGTGTATCACTTCTTGACCTTAATCTCAAACTATTAGCAGGTGTGTATCACTTCTTGACCTGAATCTCAAACTATTAGCAGGTGTGTATCGCTTCTTGACCTTAATCTCAAACTATTAGCAGGTGTGTATCCCTTCTTGACCTTAATCTCAAACTATTAGCAGGTGTGTATCACTTCTTGACCTTAATCTCAAACTATTAGCAGGTGTGTATCACTTCTTGACCTTAATCTCAAACTATTAGCAGGTGTGTATCACTTCTTGACCTTAATCTCAAACTATTAGCAGGTGTGTATCCCTTCTTGACCTTAATCTCAAACTATTAGCAGGTGTGTATCACTTCTTGACCTGAATCTCAAACTATTAGCAGGTGTGTATCACTTCTTGACCTTAATCTCAAACTATTAGCAGGTGTGTATCACTTCTTGACCTTAATCTCAAACTATTAGCAGGTGTGTATCCCTTCTTGACCTTAAAGAGTGTGTACAGTTCTGGTCGAGGTGAAGATTTAGCTTTTAACGTTTTGTGAGATATTCAGAAACCACTCTATGAGATGTCAAAGAACATGCAGTTCTAAGGGGTATCAAAAGTTTATTCGATGAAAATCGGTTTTGAAATGGCTGAGATATCCAAAAACAAGGTGAAACAAAGAGATACTAATAAAGTTGGGGCATGTCGCCTTTTATTATTAGCACTTTTTTGGATATCTCAGCCATTTGAAAACCAATTTTCATCAAATAAACGTTGAATCCTTCTTAAAATTATATGCTCTTTCATATTTCATAAGAGGCTTTTCATTATCTCACTTGGGAATGTTCAAAACATGAATCCCTACCTCAACCAGTACTGTACAGTCCCTTTAATCTCAAACTATTAGCAGGTGTGTATCACTTCTTGACCTTAATCTCAAACTATTAGCAGGTGTGTATCACTTCTTGACCTTAATCTCAAACTATTAGCAGGTGTGTATCACTTCTTGACCTGAATCTCAAACTATTAGCAGGTGTGTATCACTTCTTGACCTTAATCTCAAACTATTAGCAGGTGTGTATCCCTTCTTGACCTTAATCTCAAACTATTAGCAGGTGTGTATCACTTCTTTACCTGAATCTCAAACTATTAGCAGGTGTGTATCACTTCTTGACCTTAATCTCAAACTATTAGCAGGTGTGTATCACTTCTTGACCTGAATCTCAAACTATTAGCAGGTGTGTATCACTTCTTGACCTTAATCTCAAACTATTAGCAGGTGTGTATCACTTCTTGACACAACCCGTTGAGGATGGGCTGATTTTGCTACAACACGCATTTCTCATAGACACCTGCCCGAATATACTCGGGAATCGTCCTCAGCAGGTTAAAGATCAAAGTGGGAAATGATTTTTGGAACGCCTAGTATATCTCAGAATATGGCTGGGAATTTCAGTGAGTCTTTATTTCAGAATCGTTTTACAAATTTGATACATCAGATAATTATTACCTGCAAGAAAGACAATTTTAGATGGAAACAAACTGAAGATTCATGTAGATGCTGTGCTTTTGGTTTTCTGCTGTGTTTAACAGGTAGAATTGTGATTTTTTTCTTTGCAACTGATTGACAAATTGCCCTACATCACTGCCGATCAGTTGCAATGAAAACATCTCAATGAAAGAATTTCATGAATTTTGATATATTTCATGTGTTCTCAATTTGACAGGCTGAGAAAGAACTATCCAAGTATTGACACCATGACTAACAGAGGCTTTGTGAGTTCTCTCATCTTCTCTAAGAGATCTTATGAAGACATGGAGACGAGTGTCAAGGTGGTCCTACTCAGAAAAGATGTCAGCAGACCTATCATTTTCACCTGTGATGGTAAGACCTTGAACTGTAAATTTTTCTATGCATAAACTTTAAGGGTCAGAAGTCAAGTAAAAATCCTCAACTCCCCAAATACCTGCACTCTGACAATAGTCATTCATCCAGTTAAACCTACACGTACTGTAGTTCAAGGAAAGTGAACATTTAGCATATTTGTGACAAACCTTGTCATTTTGATATTTTGCCAACTCTGTGAAACTGTCATCACACATTGTCAAGACATGCTATAGACCTATTAGGAGAATCATGCATTATGGCAGAGGCATACCAGTCGACGTAGCGACATTTCTAGTTAATATTGCGATTTTCACAAGTTGGCTGATATCTGTGAAATTAAGGACTCTCCAAATGAGATGTTTTGCTTCTGATGTTTTATTGTGATCGCAAATCCAAGCTCTTGTGAACTTGCAAATTGTCCAGTTTGAAAAATGTCTGGCACATACAGTTGTTGGTATTAAAATGTGACCACTTTAATCGCTACTAAATGGAAAAGACAACGTGTATTCCAATACAATATATCACTCATGTTTTACTGAAAGGATGAAAAATTGCTGTAATGAGCAGAGTGCAAAGGACACTGTATATCACAAATGAAGTGTTGGATCTCAAAAAAAGTGCAAGTAAAATCTTTATGTTTTGCAATATAAGAGTTATTTTACTCTTGAAAGCCAAACTTGTACTCCTTTTAATACATTGTGCATGTAATAATTGATATCTGTGCTCAGTGTAGCCTTTTGTCAAGGCCCTCTCGCTGTAATGGGCGAGCGAAGTGAGCCCAGCCGAGGCCTTTTGAGATCTGCTTCACACATTATTATTCATGACACGTGAACCCTTCTGAATACTCATTTTGACGGGTTCCGGTCAACCAATGGAATGGCGCGCTCCCCGAATCCTCAGTCTTGGTGCTGTCATGCTTGTTCGTTTGCATGCATCACTGACCACCTGCAGAGGTCTGCCACAGAACTCTTTAGAGTTCTGTAAGGTCTGCGGCATGCATTTGCTCCATTCAAATTGGGTTCGAGCAGACAGACACGCTGATTGGTCGACTTTTGCTCCCGAAATCGTGGAGCAAAAGTTGGTAATTCAAAGGGCTAACAAAAGGATGCGAAGCAGATCTCAAAAGGCCCTCGCGCAACCCCACCCAGCTGGGCTCTCTTCACCATACAGCAAGAGGGCCTTGACAAAAGGCTATGCTCAGTGCTGAATGTTCTGGTATTGTTTGCTTCCTCACTCTATGATGCAGTGAATACATCCATTCAACACGTCATCAGTCAGGCGCTGTGTTACATAGAGGGCAGTGTTGACATTTCCAGCGACTCATTTGTGCTCAGAGTCCCTGGGTTTTCTGAATATCTCTACAAGTGAGTTCACAGTCAAGACATTGGTTAATTAATGTTCTTTTTATATTGTGGAACATTCAGTGATATGCTTTGTTTGGCCTGCGTGTTTTGTTCTAGTACAATACTGTGACAGGGTACGAAACTTGCTGTCTTATTTTCATTAAATCCCTCAAGAAAAGGATCTCAGTTTATAATGACAATTCTAGCCCTACAATAGGTAGATACAGTAATGACATTGAATGGTGTGCCATACAGGTATTCAGAGAATTATAATTCTCCATCAATACGATCTTAGTGAGTTCTCTAATGCTATATCAACTTATATATTGTATTATAGTTTTGGTTGAAATCTTCAGGTTTCTAACATTTTTTTTTCTTTTTTTGTGAGATAATGAAGAACCTCTCATGAAATATGATAAAAGCATGTAATTCCAAGAGGAATTCAACTTTTATTTGACAAAAAATGGTTTTGAAATGGCTGAGATGTCCCTAACAGAACAATCTGAATAAAAGATGGGACCCGTCTATTATTAAGATCTCTTTGTTTTACTTTGTTTTTGGACATCTCAGCCATTTCAAAACAGAATTTCATCTAATAAACTTTGAACTCTTCTTAAAACAGTATGCTCTGTACTTTTTCATAAGTGGTTTCTTGGTATCTCCTAAAAGTTAAATGCCCAATCCTCATCTCCACCAATACTATATCATCCCTTTAATGAGGCTCTTCACTGGTTTTGTGTGTTATTATGTGGCAATGGTAATGGTTTTGCACTTAATCACTTGAAATGAATATCATATTTAAAGTGGTTTCTGTTTTGCCATCATGTAAAATCTCAAGTAGTAGAATACTGTATATAGTATGGTCTTTGTTATACTGCCCTCAGTGAGACCTCCCTAGGTGACTATGAGTATGTCCAGGAGTGCTACAAGCTGGACAGAGATGTCCGCCTGGTTCTGGTCAAAATTGAAGACGTGGACACATCTCTTGGGAGAACAGTAAGTGACTCTCCTCACTTTGGGATGCCATGCAGTCATATGATGTACTCAATACTTCAAATCTTGAATAATGTATAATGGATGTATGTGTATGTATGTATGTATGTATGTATGTATGTATGTACTGTATGTATGTATGTATGTACAAGTATGTATGTATGTATGTACAAGTATGTATGTATGTATGTACAAGTATGTATGTATGTTTGTATGTATGAGTGTACAGTTGTATCTATGCATGTATTTTTCTTTTCAAAACAATGAAGTTTAGAAAAAAGTTTCTGATAATACTTATCTGTAAATCTCTGTAGCAGTACTAAAATTGATGGCTTAGCCATAAAGTAAACAAACTAGAAACCCAAACGATTCACTGTGTAATGATACACTTTGTATGCTTTAGAAATTCTTGTCAAAGTATGGGCATTTTATAGACTTGCTATATTGAATGGCAAGTAGAGCATTTAAAGCACTAAGAACTGGATAGAAAGAAAGATAGTATTAAAGGAAGGATTGTAGTTTTGAATAATAGCAGGAAAACCAAGTAACATTTCTGCCAAGAGAAATGGACCAGTGGCTGGATAGGTGTGACTGTTCTTTCATTTGTAAATGTTCCTTGAGATGAGTTGTTTATTTGGAATGTTTGTTTGTGCTTGATACTCCTACAAGAGCTGACCAAATTACATTCTTAAAATGACATGCGATCTGTTATATATTCACCTCTAAAATCCCAAAAGCAGTGCATGTATAATCAACATTCCAATAAAGTTGATGTTACAGTGCATCAGATTTTTCTTACCCAGTGTGATGTTTTTCTTATTTCTACTATTAGAGTGCTGATGATGAGGGTGATGTTGGTATGAGCACCTTCTCCAATTTATTTGACCGACCCATCACTACATCAGTTTCAAAGTAAGTGTGCTCTACTACTGAGCCTTTTATACACAGACATAGATTCTCAACATTTTAACCCAAGTTTCCACACCATCACCAGTTCACCAGTGTATTACACTGTACACCTGTGTGGAAAGAGTGTGTAAATGTCATTTGCACAGTGTAGTACAGTGTTTGTAAGAAAAAGTGACTGAAGGGTGTTTCAATGCCAAATTCAATGGATGGGAAACATCTTCATGGTATGGCATTGAGTTCGATGATGAAAATGACAGGTCATCTCAAAGCCTTTCAATTATGTTCCAAGGAGGATGTTATACTTCCACTGTGAATGAATTGATAATTAAAAATACGTGTAGATTCCACCAGGCAATATTCTTGAAAAATATGCATGATGATACCTGAGCGATGCGATGTTCATGGTTTTCAGGAAGTTCTTCTTGTAGACACTCTGGTTCTGAGTAATTCATTGTTATAAATTTTTTCCAGATGATGTAACTTTTATATTGATGAGCTTTGACACTATTTCTATCATGATTCTAGGATGGGGATCAATGTACTGATGGATGCCTTCACCACAGAGTCAGAGAAACTAAAGAAAGCTGTACAGGTGAGGCAAGATGGATGTCAAATAGATTTCAACCCATTGAGGAGGGTCTGATTTTGCTACAACACACTTTTCCCATAGACACTTGCCCGAGTATACTCAGGACTCATCCTCAATGGGTTTAATAATTTACCGCCAATGTTAATTGTCTTTCTTTGTTGATGTGCATTTGTCAAGTTCAGTCACTTGCAGACTTGTGATGTTTTAATGTGTAATGTAGATGTGTCTCATCTTTGTAGCATAATGCAAGAGCTCTTGAATCACTCTTTTTAAAAGGCAGTGAAAATAGTATTACCCTTTAAATTTGTCAATTACAAGTTGAGGAAATGTATAATTTCATATTTAAATTGTCTTTCATCTTCTTTGTTTAGGACATTTACTGTGTCTGCTTCAAAGCACTGGAACAATTTACCACTTACCGTTAGACAGTCTCCATCAGTCAGTGTGTTCAAAAAAGCCTTGAAAACACATCTTTTCAGTAGCAACTAGTTTGTAGCTGTATATATAACATTTATCCAATTATACATACTGTCGTACATGTTTTGAATTGATTGTAAGCGCTTTGGGCCTTGTGGGAAAAGCGCACTATAAATAATAGTAATAGTAATAGTAGTTTCTCGTTGCGCTATTTTGGCATTACATATTGTTTTAGTCTTACCTTCTAGTGCTGATGACACATGCAATTTACCAAAACTTTTAGAATTCATAACTTTAAAGTGGCTCGTCCATACGATTATTTCCATAACCATCACTGATGTGTTCCACTGATTTGTCTGCACTTTAATGTATCCATATGAAGAGTTTGTTTGCAAAAACCGATAAGTCCATATTTGCCAAATAGAGATATTTGCGATTAAAGGTCAAAAAAATAAAGAGGATAGTAAGAAAATTTTTGCTTCTTTTGACCATAACTTCAAAAATATACCTTTATATGTAGTGACCAATATATCATTTAAAAGGTATTATTTTGTACATTATGACAGAGATCGTACTTCAAAATCTTCAAAAATGGACTTATCGGTTTTTGCAAACAAACTCTTCATATGTTTGTTAAGAATATATTTCCCTTTAAAATCAAATACACAGAGAGGTAGTTTAATACCAAATGTTATGGATTCTCATGTTTTATTCATCAGTGATATTAGATGCAACCACTAAATGCCATCAGAGGTAGCTTGAATTCCAACCACTCTGACCTGTCCATGAATTCTCTTTTTTGTGCTGTGATTTTTAGGCCAAGGTTCATCAACCCTACGTGGGTCCCTTAGTGCAGACAGTGAAGGCAATCTGTGCTACCCTTGCCTCAGTGGAGTCCAACAGTGTTACCATGGCAGTCAAGATCCTACAGACCGGCCATTCTCCACTCCTTGCTCTAGAGAGATTGACGGATGCTGTCCTGCAGCTGGTAGACATTTATTGCCAGGCTTTTGATACTGACATAGGACCTGAGTTGACACCGGGCGTGGCCTCCACACGAGGAACAATAGAGGCTGGGTTGGAGGATATTACTACTATGGGACAGAGTCTACGAGTCAAAATAGCCTCTGCACATCGACTTCCGCTGGCCTGGAAGAATGCGTGAGTGCTGACAAGTCTTCTGCTGGTCAACAGAGCAAACAATTTGTTGTTGTTTTTTTTTCCCAAAAAACTTTGTCAGTAGTATGGAATCTCTATGATGTTTAATGAATGGACCAGTATGGATAAAGTGCTTTTAGAGAAGCTTAAAGAAAAAGGAGTTAACCTTAGCCTCTCTGAGATAATTCAAATTTGCCAATTGTGATGGATTTATTTTTTCTCCTATGTCAAAGTACCAGAATCATGTAAGGGTTGTGTGATGAAAATGTTCAAGTATTATGATAGAACAAGGGAATAAGTGTCTTAATTTGAGGATTTGTGGTTTTTAAGTGATATTCATTTTCTTATGTATATTATTTTCCTTCTTTGAATAATTTATGCACTGTCCATTAAAAATAAATTTGTCCCTTCTGCTGGCACATTAACTGAGATTTGCTAGTAATCATTGTAGCACATGACTTGACTCTATTTTGCAGTCAGGACATGTTTGACATGATTCCCTAGTAATCATTGTAACATATGACTGGACTCTGTTTTGCAGGCATGACATGTCTGACATGATTTCCTAATAACTATTGTAACACATGACTTAACTCTTATTTTGCAGGCATGACATGTTTGCGGTCACCTGTCAAGTCCTGTACGGTGGTCAGCCACTCCACACTCCAGTGGAAACCTGGCCTTCCAAGATTTCCAATGGATTTTTCGACAAAGTTTCCTGGCATGAGGAGTAAGTGAGCAGGTTGTGATTCAAGCTGCTTTAGAGACTGAAAGCTCTCATCTCATTTTATACAGATGGTGGACAACAATGAGTACTTTGTGCAGGTCTGAAGTAGCACTGCCATCAAATCTGTCAAAATCAGCCTTCTAGTGTCCGGAGTAAGGCATTCAAATAAATTGTGTACATCATGGTGCATCACAGTTTTTTTTTGCTTAGGATTGTGTCATAGGAGATCTATTAATGTGTGAGAGTGTGACAAAGAGGGATTTACCAGAAACCTTTATAGAAGGATCACAGAAGAATCTTCACATCAAAACCTGTGCCAATGGTCACCTTAGATTGGACAGTGAAGTCATTTTGGGTGGGATCTAAGTATTGGACTAAATTGTGCATTTCCATAAAAAAGTTCAAAGTACAATTGTATTATACATACAAGAGATTTTCAACTAGCATTCTACTTGTAAATGATTTCAAACAGTGGTCGATATACAGTGAACTTCATATTTACAATAATTTTTTTTTTAGGTTAAATAACTTCTGTAAGAGTGACAAATTAATGTAGGCTGGTATCATGACATTATGATGGGATGCAGTGATGTGGTTGACATGTAGTTGAGTAACAGGTGTTTTCAGTTGAGTGCTAAGACTGATGAATTAGTTTGTGTGAACCTCTTGTTTTGTTTTGTTTTGTTCTCGTCAGTGTTGAGCTGCCAATCCCAATTAGCCGGCTACCGAGAGAAGCTAGGATCTGCCTCTCACTGTGTGGAGTAGATATGAACAGTGGAGAGAAAACAGTGTTAGGCTGGGTGGCTGTACCCCTCTTCAACTTTAGAAGGTAACCTGTCTATCAACCTCCGCTCATTATTTTAATGCTTTGATTGGCAGAATGTTTTAGATGAGAAGGATTTATTTTGAGAGGTAAAGGGACGTGAATGATTTTGCACTGTCTGATTCGTCTCCTGTCACTTTTAGTTTCTTACACATACACAGCAATTTCAGACCTGGGCCCCTTTGAGGAGGATATTTTGTATTCTTGACCTGTTGAGGATGGTTTGATTTTGCTACAATACACATTTCCCATAGAGGCTTACCCAAGTATACTCAGGGCTCGTCCTCAACAGGTTGATAGCCTTTATCCATTGCTGAGATGATTAATGGACATTCTAACTGCCAATGAGAAGGTTAATACGGGACACATTCATTGAAAGGTTCATAAAAATTATGTACGTATAGGACAGAAAGCATTGACAAGTTGACAATTGGCAAAATGGCAATTTCAGTCCAAGTAGTTTGAGGAGAAGGATTAGAAGCTTCCTCCATTCTGCTGTAGTAAATATCTTACTACATGACAGACAGGTGAAGGAGGCTCATCTTGGCATTGCTATATTGATTAACATTAACCGTTGACATCCTCCTTTAGATAAACAGAAGGATGTGTTGTAGACTTCCAGTGCAAAACTTGCACAGAAGTTATCAGACAAATTATTTCAAGTTTTCAGAGGGTTTGTGTGTGAATGGCAAGCTTCACAATACTCTCATCTTTTCTGAAAGTAGTCAGAAAATCATCTCTACAAATCGGGTTTGTTGGACTAAAAATGTCCATGCCTTTTTTGAAAGCAGGTACATAAACAAAGTCATATAAAGTTATATCAGTTATTGTTTTTGTCTGTTCTGTTTAAATGATTCCCACATTGGATAGTGTGTTATGGAAAGTCTTGTCAATTGATACCTACATGTTTTATTACAGTGTGTTACTGACAGGTAGTCAGTTACTGGGACTATGGCCTGAGAACCAAGCTAATCCAATAGGAACCTGTGCATCCAACCTTCTCTCACCAACCAGTGCCATATTACAGGTATCTCTCTATCTCTCTCTCTCTCTCTCTCTCTCTCTAACTCTATTTTATGATTCCACAGAGAGATTTGCACAAACAAACATTACAGTTGACAAAACAAAGACATACATGTATACATCAAATACAACACACTGTATGTGGACAATACAATTCTTCCACCGAGTCCCCTACATACAGTCACACAATAACTATACACTGACAATTACACGCTTACTAGTCAAACAAGCGATAATAACATGTAGGGCCTATGTATCTATCATAACCAAACAATTAGCCATAAATTTCATCAAAAATTAAAACTGTCACTGAAAGCGGAAAGAAATAAACCCAACCAGCAACCATCTTATTATATTCTTACTAATAACGAAATTATTCATGTAACCATTTGCAAAGTAATGCAAACATAGACAACCATTCAAGTAATTGCTTTTCTTTTTTTAAGATTTCTATATGCTCAAAAATTTGAAATATTAGTTGCAATTTTTCTTCCTTTCTTTTGTGTGTGTGTGTGTGGGGGGGGGGGGCAGAGTTTTTCTCTGATAGATTATAGGTGTTTCTTATATTCAGGTTTTCATATACATTGTACATGAATATACGTGTGTGTGACCCTGGGTCACAAAACCACCAAAAAGTAACCAAACATGATTTTTGCTGAAGAGCAGATATGGCATATACTGTGTAGGTCAATACGTATGGTCTTTACAAACTTGGCTGAATAATGGAGAGAAAGTAGACACCCTGGAAAAGTATGAAGTGAGAAAAGAGGCTTTGAAGAGATGGGTCGGTTCATGTGATCAACCTCACCAAGCTGTACTCTACAATAAATGGAACAAAGGACAGGAAATTAAACTCCATAACAACCACTATGAAGCTATTATTGAACTAAACTGAAAGTTAGCACACCCATTTAAATTCATTCTGTTCATGACTGATACTACATTGTAGTTGTCAATACAATAGCATCATTCTTTCAAGTTATTTGAGTTTAAAGTGAAGCCTGTGCTCTGAATCTGTAAATCTAAGAATGCCTTTGTCAAACTGAAAAGTATTGTAGAAAAACTGCAAAAAGGACATTTTTATTTTTGTTTTCTAGTCACAAACATTAGAAATATAGGTAAGAAGAATTACTCTCAGAAAAAAAGAAAGAAATTGACCAGGGGGGCATTTCATGAAGCATTTTGTTTGACAACTTTGTCTGACAAATTTGTTGTCAGCCAATCAGATGCAAGGATTTCTATAGCTTTTAACAGTTTGTCAGACAAAATATCTGACAAAAAGCTTCATGAAATGCCCCCCAGGTTAACCCACCTGAGATGAGTCCTCACTGAAAATCTGGATGTATAACTTTTTGTTGTTTTGTAATGCATGGTCATATTACACAGAACATGGCTTCTATTCTAAACAGAAGAAGCAACATACATCTGGATAGTGCCCTAAATTTCCTGGAACGAAGCAAAGTGTTTTTAATCAGACATGTTCATCAGAAAACGGAGACGTATGCATAGAACTGCTCTTCAGTGTCTATGTGTTGATGCTACAAAATAAGGAGAGCTTCACAAGCAATAGTTGTGAGAAAAGAGAAATCCTTGTAAGCAATAAAAGAAAGGCCCTTGTTAAATGTAAGTCCTACTTTCAACAAGGACTTAGATTCAACAAGCAACATGCATAGGACTTCTCTTCAGTTTCTGTGGTGCTGCTATAAAACAAGGAGAAATAATTGTGAGAAAAAAGAAATCCTTGTTGTAAGCAGTAAAAGAAAGGTGCTTGTTGAATGTAAGTCCTTGTTGAAAGTCCTGAAAGGAAAGTCCTTATCAAAACTACTAAAAGAGAAATCCATGTTGAACACTCTAGTAAACAGAGAAGCTGTAATGTGGAAAGCTCTGTTAAAGTTCTTGTCCATCTCTTTTTTTGCTGACAGGTGGATTTCTCTACTTTCAAACACATCGTCATCTTTCCTCCCATTGAACCCAAGAAGGCAGTCATCCGTCCAACCAGCTTCACTGCTTTGGAGGAACGTGAACAGTATCGTCTCCATGGCATACTCAAGAAAGACTCTCTCTCACCGTGAGTCTTACCAGACTTTTCTAGTTCACTTTCCATTGTGGAATGCTTCATTCATTGTGATATTTCATTTTTGCATTTGGCTTCTTCTTAAAGAGCCAAGGGAGCTTTAAAACAAACCTGAAGTTGAAGACTAGTCTTGAGTATGCAAGGGTAAGTGTCTAGAGGAAATGTGTTTTATAGCAAAATTGGCCCATCCTCAATGGGTTAAGTACTTTTTGATTATAGTTTGCAAATATTATACAACAAATCATATGTTTTCAATACTATTTGATTTAATACTGAGTTTTGCCTAAGAGAAGAACGTATTCCCATTAAAATAAGAACAATTTTACTTGTTAGTGATAAAAATGTAGAAATATCTGTAGAAAGCTTTCAAGATTTGATAGTAATCATAATCCTTCCACCATGATAGAACGTGCCAGAACATTGAGACATAATGGCACATATTCACGAAGGTGGTACAATCTTGTCCACTGTTTTAACCATGGACAAAAACCATAGTTTTGTGTGGGGCACCAAGTGTCACATGGCCACTTTCAATACGAAATCAGTCCTAATGTCAGGAAATGAATTTAAACCATGTTTTCAATCGTACCACCTTTGCGAATTTGGACCAATATGTCATAAATACCATACAGTGGAATGAGGCTCATGTGACAAGGCTATGAAGATGACACTAATGGCCTTACTCACAGGCCCAGTAGTCTGACATCATGTTGTAGAGTGACTCACTAGGAAAAGATATGTCAGGTTGATGTATGTATGTGTCTTCAATGACAGGCTGCGAGAGGAGGATGCTGTCTTTCTATGGAACAAGCGTCATTTCTGTACCAGGATTTCCTGGGCTCTAGCCAGAGTCTTACAGGTGGCTCCCAGCTGGGACTGGGCCTGTCTGGCAGACATCTACGCCCTCCTGGAGGAATGGGTTTCATTGGATCCTCTTGATGCATTGCAGCTTCTTCATCCTCGGTAAGAACTTGTCTTTTTCTTTCTCTATCTCTTTCTTACTCTCCTTGTTCTCGAATATTAGTCATTCTGACTAGTTTACTGGAACACTTTGTCAATAACATGGTGTTTCTCAGAAGTTGAAGGCATCAACTTTTTGATCATCTGAAAATTATTTATTAGTCAGTAGGCCAAATCATATCAGTGCCAAATCGTATCAGCAGGAATTTTGATTCTGATATTTGCGTGATTATTGTCTTCAGTAAGAACTAGTATGGACATCATTGGCTTCACAATGCTTCAGACAAGGTTGTCTCTTTTTCATGGTGCCATGTGCCATGTTGACATCAGATTTTGAGTACTGTCTTTGTGTTCATAACTCTGTTTGTTTGCCATGTAGCTTTGCAGACCAGCATGTAAGAGCCAAGGCAGTTCAGTGGATTCAACCCACGCCTGATGATGAACTCTGTGACTATCTACCACAACTTGTTCAGGTGGGACAAAGTAACAGTAGCAAGTCTATGATTGCTGTAATCAGGAATATACATTGTAGTGTTATGTTTGAGAATATTAAACATCTAAGGCAGGAAGTAGCCACTCTGAAAGTTTTGTGAAGACATCAAGTATGACAGAATGCCTTTAGTCTAGTTTTGAAATGCTCTGAACATAGAACCCTTCAGGCTGAATGATACATGCTTTATATCTATCCCATCTTAAATTTGTAAAACTGTTTGTTGCATGACACTGACCTAGTCTACCTGCAGCTATTTAGACTTGTATTTACTGTCATTTTATTGCAATTAATTGTATTCAAATACTTTATCAACTACAAAGTAAGGCTCTATAAGAGACACGTATGAGTTAATTTGTGGTCACCTAATATCAAATGTGTTACATTTTTACATCCGTTTTGGCAGCTTGCCCTGTGTAATGTAATATGTAGAGTATATTTTACATGTACCACTGCAGTAGATTATCTGTAGATACGTCGACTTACACTATGCAACGTAAAAGCCATAGTAATTGAGTCAATAATTGATAATCTTATATATTTTTGTATTGAATTTAACAGTAGGTGGTAGGAGAGATGATGCTTTTGACATTTTAAGCTACAATAAGATGCAATTTTTCAGTTACTGGATTTAACATATTCAGTTTATATTGAAGAAAGCAGTGTTAGATTGAATTACAGGGTACATTAATGGGATTGATGATATTTGTACAAACATATTTTGAGGGTGAAAGTATCACTTTAAAAACTTTCACACCATGACTGTTTTTGCATCCATGTGAAGATTATTATGCAACATTGTCAGTAAATCTTGCCCTTTCATTACATTTGAGCAACCACAATGATAGACATTGTCTTGAGTTGTAAATAGTGCTCAAATCCTGTTAGTGAGTCCCATATGTATCTCATTCTTTTTCCATGTGGTCTCATCTTTCAATCCTATCACTGTACGTTCCTTTCACCAGGCCCTCAAGTATGAGAGCTACCATGACTCAGCCCTGGCCAGTTTCCTCATTGAGAGAGCTCTAAGCAGTATTCGAATTGCCCAATACCTTTACTGGTGAGTTATGACCTTTTACTGCAAACTTTGCACAATGCATCTGCAAACTGTCACATGTAAAGATTGTAAGATAGGTGTCTAGCACAGAGGGGACATTTGGACACAAGTTGTTGGACTATTTGTTTAAATAAAGGCAATAATTTGCTACTACTGAAATCATATTAAACTCACTCTTCAACTCAAGACATTCTCCCCATGGCTAGATGTTCTGTATGTACAGCAGCAATTTATCACTTTCTTTTACAGTCAGACCATTATGTTATGTTACTCCCGCACGCACTGCGCACGGGGCTGCTTCGTGCGGCTGCGTGCAGGTTCGTGCGATCTCGCACGGGAGCGTATGGCTCCGTGCGCCCCTGTACGCGCCCGTGCGTAGTCGTGCACCTCCGTGCGGATCTGCACGCCCCCGTCCAGATCCGCACGCCTGCGTGCGGATCCATACTCCCTCGCACGCTGTCGCACGGACCCGTGCGGGTCTGGCGCACGGGCCCGTGCGGGTCGGGCGCACGGACCCGTGCGGCTTTGGGGTGCGATTTCGCACGGCCCCGTGCCGCCAGTGCTTGGTTCCCGCATGCGGATCCCATCTCACCTCCCTGGTTCCCGCAGTGCTTACACGGTACGTGTGTATCAGGTGTATACCGCGTGCGAGTCCATGCGCCATTCCCCGGCCGACAGTTTCAGCGCAAGCGTGAAATGAGACGATTCCCGACAATACAAGGCTTGTTACTTGCGCCAAGGAGCTTCAAACCCTTGCTTGCGCATTGCCAGTCAGTCGGCAAGCCGAAAAACCTCGTCTAGAATATCCAAGTTCTCGCACGGGTGACATCGAGTTGACCCCGCAGATCATGATCACTGAATTACGTTTTCACATGATTTTTTTTGTTTTGTTTTTTTGGACAGGTTAAGGCTAAAACCTGAATGCAATATTGTTTAAATTTTCCAAGAGCGAAATGAAAGGTCATCGACTTCGTGCATGGCTAATTCATTACCGATGTCCCGGAAATAATGGGTTCACATACTCGTCTAAAATTCCCCTAAGAGTCTTCTTTTTCATTGTAGGGCACTAACGAACGCATACCATGTAAAAGGAAACGAATTATCCAGCTATAAGATGATACCTAAGGTGTAACGTGATGATTAGATGGGTCAGCAGCGCGCGCCAGCTGAAATCATAAGGATATCATTCCTTTACTCGGCACGAAATCGCGAAAATATTGTACTGTCCCACATATAGAAATTGACGTGTTCCATGGATGCCCTTTGTGTGTTATGAGCGACCCCAGCGTAACTGACATGGTCAATTATAAGCGTCTACTAGCTGTGATATACTGTGCTTGTGTCTGTCGGTGGGCATTATGTACAAGTAGCCTATTGCCTCTTGCTTGGCCTCTCTCTCTCTCTCTCTCTCTCTCTCTCTCTTCTCTCTCTCTCTCAACAAGTCATGAATTCACTTTACCCATCATGCCTAATCGAACTACGACATGATTGAGGTAATCGCGCCTTTTTATTCTCATAGTCAAAAATCAAACTAATTCTATACATAATTAAAAAAAAATCTTCATGTAATTTCTCAAAATACTCAAAAGATAGCCTCAGTCAAAACTTTCTTCAAAGATTGCATACGGCAATCTTTACGGCCTAAACAAGTATTTTAGAGCTATTAGTTCACCCTGTGACGATGACTTCGATTGCGTTTTGAACTTGTACCGAACTACTTTCAACACAACTATTACCTTTATAGTTTGATTGATGAACTAGTCTTTTGAATTCATAACCGACATTCGTAATCGTAAGCATACAGTAACAAAATACTGTCAATAACAGTTGGAAAATGCAAATGCTATAATAATAGCGCGAAATACACGAGTAACGATCATCTTCATACATTCTAATTCCCAAGTGATATCGCTTCGAAAATGACACATGGTTTGACTACTGCTTCAAACTAAGAAAAGGAAAATGAATGGGATATACTTCTAATGATAATATCACGCCGTACAAGGCATTCCACTTTATTCGGTAATGTCGGTTACGTTTTTGTGCGCTTTACATACGGAAAATAAAAGGCAGATTGATGCTATTAAATCCTAACACAACGCATTCAAATGATTTTTTTTTTAAATAGACCGTGTACAATGTAATGTTTTAGTATTCGGTTTGAAACTTTAAATTTGCGAGTCCTTTATAAAGTTATATGGCTTATTACATTATCAAGCAAAAATTACAGTACTTTAAGGATTCAGATTTGCTCAGAAGATTAACAATGCTATCTTTGGCAATAGTTTGCAACAGAGACAATCCGCGTCAATAGATATACAATGTAATTCTGTTTTCATAAATAGAAAGGAAAACGTAAATAAGTCAACTTTATAACTTCAATTAGTTTTCTCACCAACTGAACTTGATTTGATCTGCCGTGCATGATATCGCTGTGTGTTCGTTTAATGCTATGATATTGTTTAATTTGATATTGTTTAATTGGCACGCGTGTTTTTTTTTATGCAGAATATTTCAGGTAAGTATAATTCATTGAAGCTAATAATGTTTGTACATAATATGACTTGTTTGTTGTTTTGTATTTTCATTTTTATAATATATCACGTGTCCATTATCTGATTATGACTAAGAAAATATGACAAGTGTTTAAATGCGGAGTATGTACTGGAACACTAATGTCTCCCACCAGTACAGACGTGGTCAATAGCACAATCAGGGTATGCAATTGTGTAACAGGGCAAAAATGAAAAAACTTGGTGAAAATGCTTTTTTTGTTGTTTGTTGTAGCTGAGTGTTCAAATTTTCATTTCATGTAAAGAAAGAGTCAAAATTTTGCATTAAACTGCACATAAATTAGCATTTAAATTAGGGGTGTCGAATTACATTGCAATGACTAATATATTGGAAAAATTCATTAAAAAAAAGGAGAATGCTTTTTTCATCTGATATTGCTGTTAGATATTCCTGATAAATATCCCTTTCATTCACCACCAGCACATAGCCATGACATATCACAAAATATGAATGAATTTCATATTTTCACTTCTCGAAATGGATGATCAATTTTGTAGGCATTATTTTGAATTCAAATAAAACCACTTTTACATATTTTATCATATTTCACTTTTGCCAAAGAGTGAAGAGGTGAAACTTTCAGGAAAAGGTAACAGACATATAGTGGCCATTATTACAAATTTTTATAAAATTAGGGCTGGTACTTTGGAAGATATTATATTTTTCATCTAAAAAATTATCTGTACAGTTTGACCTTGAATGTGCGCACAGTGTTTGGATCAATTCTCATATTTGTAAACACAGATAGAAGAATGAATGTGAGATTTATGATGACTTGAGTTGATATCCAAGCTGTGACACTCAAACAATGACATATTAAGCCAAAATACTATGTTTTTGCTTATGATATCTTTAGAAATTGAACAAGCATTGAAATATGAACACGGAACACTTATCATATGACCTTCATGCAGTATTACATGGGCGTGTATCGGTCTTATTTATGCTCAGCAATTTGTAAAAATATAGAAAAATAAGTTCCTATTGCTCAAATTTGCTAAAATTTTCACACAATAGATTTCTACATATGTACAATTCATGGTTAAAAAAACAAGGATATATATTCAATAAGGGGAAAAGATTCTTTAAAGTAGTCAAATCAGGATATACCTAACTGAAAGTACTGAAAAACGGCTGCACTTATTTTACTCAGCATTTGAAAATGGCTCAAAACTCAAAACTGGCTGAACATTTATTGGCAAACAGCACACCATATTGTAGTGTGTCTTCAGTACTTTCAGGAAAAGCGAAAAAATAAGCTGTTTCTCCATGTATAGCTGTACAGCATGGGTTAAAAGGTCACAATGTCACAAAAATAAGCCAGCATTACACTCCTACCAGGATGGGACTTCAGACCTTATAACTTTCTCCAGCTGAAAGAACCACTGTTTTTTATTGCATGCAAGCAATGCCAGGAAAAAATCCATTAATTTGATACCAAACACATAGGGGTAGACTTAAAATATGGACCTCAAATCTTGATTTTACGTAAGTTGTAAAACGCTTTTTTTGACGCGTTACGTGGGTTTTGGGGGACTTTTTGGTAATTAATCTCTAATAATTAACAGTAAATGAGAAGAAATTAGCTATTGTCTTACCACATGTGATAACTGATGTCTTGGCATGCTGCATGTGAATTTTTAAGTCAGTTGGTGCATTCTTTTAGAAGTTACAATTTTTTAAAGTGAGAAAGTCATGATTGCATACCCTGATTGTGCTTATCACCACAAACTAATTTCTAGTCGTCTATCCCCGCTTGAAATGGAAATGAAATTACACACACACACAAAAGAAGAAAGAAAACGAAGTTCAATTTTCAGCAGATTTCAACCGTTTTGTTTAGTGCCTGATACATGTAATGGACAAAATTCTTTAGCGCATAAGCAATCACACAACTTTTGGGAATAAATGTATGCCTTAATGATTGTATCTTGTGGAAGAAAACTCGTCTCTTCACCTGAATTTTAGCTTCTTCTTTTTCAAGCTTACGGGAAAGAAATAGTTGAACATCAATCGCAATCATAAAGAGAAGCCACATCCTTAAAAATAAACACAGGAGTACTGAGACGCACTACGAAATAAAAACTGGCCTTTTATCACTATTGACAACGTATGACAATGATATGCTTCCTTTTGTTGGGGGGGGGGGATTATTGATTACTCTGAAGGTTCGTAGATCACAAAAATTATATGGTTCGCTATTAGCTTAGGTTCGTTAAGAAAAAAAAAAATAAACAGATAAATGCGTTCCTTTTCCGGTGGTTCCTTTACCCGAAAGTAATCAAGCAATCACTTATTTCAGTTTAAGATTTGTGAATACAAAACGAAACGAGGACGGCCTTTCAAGTATTAATTCCGAATAAAATTGTAAATATGATTATTGGTCTATACTCAACTTCTCAAATGCAGAAAGATTACAACTGTAAATGTGGTGTTCTGTAAAAAAAAAAAAATAAAAAAATAAATAAATAAAGATAGGTTTAAGCTACAAGTTAATGGTTCTTTATATGCTATGGTATCACAAAAGTGACCGAGAATAAGAAGTACTATAAATTTAAATCAATATGATACAATCATAATTATAAAAAACAACATGAAGCTCTCAGGCCTATCCATCAACATTTGCTTCTGATAGTATAGTATAAATTATGTGCAGCTTTGGCAAGCGCGATAAAAGCGATAAATAATGTGGACGCAACGCCTGTAAAGGGAAATGTGCCTAATATGGCGGGAAGTCAGAATGTTACGGCTGTATACAGCTGCAGCAGAGCAGGCACGAAAGCAGTCATTGATGCTCTGCAACATTACGACCATGTGCATTATTAGAGGGTTTTTAGTACACACAAAGAACACGATCTGAAAAGACGACTATCGTTAATTAACTTCATTAACTTTCTCTACTGATGCTGTCTTTTGAATCCCCGCCTACAATGGGTTCTCAGGTTCTATTCACTCTAGTAGTCCATGGGCCAGGCCAGATATTGGTACCATCTGAGGTGGCAATACCTTTTTGGTGTCATTTTGTTTGTCGGGCATAGATATACCTATCAAGCTATGATAGCATTTCCAAATGAGTAGCTTAGTCATAGTAAATGAATTTTAAACCAATTTGGTCTCGTTGTTATATCCCTCTACTATTGAATCGAGACCAACCGCTATACAAAGAAGAGCGTTGTCTTCTGTATGTTCACAGGTGTTCTGTTGTAAACGCGGTGCGCTTAGTCTTTATTCAAGGCAGCGAAGGGAATATCCAAGGGTTATGATGTCCACGGCGTTTAGTCTAATATTCAAAACGGCGAAGGGAATATCCAAAGCTTATAATAAAGTGTATATCCCTTTATCTAAAAACAACAACAACAACAAAGCAATTTCTCGTGAATTTTAGCGTATTTTTCAATTATTTATCATTTTCCGCTGAAAACGCTACGGTGAAAACGCTAATACCATGCCAATGTCGATTTATTTCCATTCAGCAATGAAAGATTATGCAAAAACAATGTACCGGTACACTACAATACATTATAGTTAATAATGTTGTAAATGAACAGAGTGATTTCTGTTTATAACTGGTGTATTTGTTGAGAGGGTGGTATAAAAACAGTATAGATAATCCCTTTTATTAGGAACTTTAGATATGATAACGGTACATTGTTCTAGATCAAGACTAAGCGCACCGCGTGACAGCTGTGGACATCATAACACTTTGGATATTCCCTTTGCTGCCTTGAATAAAGACTAAGCGCACCGCGTTTACAACAGAACACCTGTGGACATACAGAAGGCAGTGCTCTTCTTTGATTAGCGTTAGTTTCGATTCAGAAGTATAGGGATTTAAAAACGAGACCAAATTGGTTAAAAATTCATTTATTATGTATGACTAAGCTACTCATTTGGAAATGCTATCATAGCTTGATAAGCGTATCTATGTCCGACAAACAAAATGACACCAAAAAGGTTTTGCCACCTTGAGTGGTACTAACAACCCATTTTTCGGCTCTTGGCCCATGGACTATAGGTATTGGTACTTGCTAAACGCATCTCCTTTACACCTTTTCTCCTTTACAACATGGGAGGAGAATGGAAGCGATCAAGGCCCTTGCTAAAAGACGCTTGTTGTAATACGCATTGCGTGCCTTTCTTTCTACTGTTTCCTATTGTTTGTGAGTTAAAAACTTGCGGCAACTAAGTCACCGTTAAGCCTTTAAGCCTGTGTGGCACGTGTTCACCATTCTTCCATGGTCATGCCGACTTCTCCATCTTCCAGGTGGCAATCCTTTTGTTGCTAAATTGAGTGAACTTCTCTGACGAACTTGGAAATGCTCACCTTCGACTCTGTTTGAAAAAAAAAAACACCCCAAAACCACTCTCTCATATAAATACGAAAGTAAGTTCTCGATTGGCATTCTAATAGTCCATGGGCCAGGCCAGATATTGGTACCACCTGAGGTGGCAAAACCTTTTTGGTGTCATTTTGTTTGTCGGACATAGATATGCTTGTCAAGCTATGACAGCATATCCAAATGAGTAGCTTAGTCATAATAAATGAATTTTTTCAGTTATCCAATTCTTTGATTGAATAGTATCATTAGTGAAGATCACTTCTCGATGATGCTTTGCCTGTATTATATATATATATATATATATATATATATATATATATATATATATATGAAGAGTTTGTTTGCAAAAACCGATAAGTCCATTTTTGAAAATTTTGAAGTACAGTCTCTGTCATAAAGAACAAAATAATACCTTTTAAATGATATATTGGTCACTACATATAAACGTATATTTTTGAAGTTATGGTCAAAAGAAGCAAACATTTTCTTATTGTTTTCTTTATTTTTCTTGACCTTTAATCGCAAATATCTCCATTTGACAAATATGGACTTATCGGTTTTTGCAAACAAACTCTTCATATATATATATATATAATATATATATACATTCATCAAACAACATTTAGAAGACCAGCCTATTTTTCTCCCTCTCTCTTTCTCTCCCTTTCAATCTTTCTTCTCATCGCATAGATTCCAGTATTTCGCCTGAAGACCGGAAGACCTCATAAATGTTCTATCAAATATACAAATTCCACAAAACAATAGTCTTTCCGGTTAGTGATGAGTTTTCATCATAATTATATTATAACAAATAACTTCTGTCTTGTCACTATGTGAAATCTTATTTCATGTGATTCGTAATGACAAATACTTCTTGGCAGTAGAGTTTAAGTCAATTATAACACTGTACATAAAATTGGCAGCATTTAACCCCCTACTGTTGAATCACAATTAATGTGCTCGTTGATCTCTTTTATTTATCCCATGGAAACCTTAAGTCATATCTGTAGGCAGACATAATGGATAATTCCAGAAAGCAAACTTCTTATACAAAAAAAAAAAAAAGAAGAAACTTCTGTGTGGATGGCAGGTACCGCAATAGCATGGATTTTTCAGATTTAGTTATCATAAGTTGTCAAAGAAAGCAAGAAAGATGCAATGATTTATTTGAATATTGAAAATCCCATCAGGCTCTTGTCAACATTATGAAAGGGATAATTGCTGAAACAAAACCGAGAAATAAACTCATATGAAAGATTGGTTTGCGAAACTCAACTTCGATGCTGCTTGAAGTTTTTTTTTTTTCCTTTCTCTCATACTTATGAATGACAGTCTGATTATGTCATTTAAAGATCGTTCAAATAATCTACTTGGCCAACAAACCAAATAGAGGATATTCTGTATAACATTCATGCAACGCAAGAGCCGATGGTTATTGCCTTTATGGGGTCCTATATATTCATCATGGTGCAACACAGCCTAACATATGCGAATGTTTTACGCAAGAATACTTTGAATAGGCCAGGTGGCCAGAGTATCAGGTTACATTGTACCTCATTGAATAGACAGGATGTTGATACAAAGACATTCCTGGACGCGCTCGTAGAAAAGTCGGTGATTATGAGCATAATAGAGAAGTTCAAAGGCCGATTACAGACGGTCTCTTTTTTCTGCACCGGTCCATAGAATGCATTTGCCTTCGTATAGAAAGCGCTCCAAATTTGCGAAGGGTAATTCAATTTTGCGAGAGATGGACCTGCGATAACCCATCGCTTCAATTGAACACTTTGTTTAGGAGCAAGGTATTTCGGGCAATAAAAGCATGAAGTGTTCTTGTCTCATCTCATGTGTATCGATGTAATGAAATGTTTTCATGCTGCTATTGAAGTGGTTTATTCACTTATCGTGCCAGTGTAACATATATATATATATATATATATATATATATATATATACTATGTAACATACATATATATATATATATATATATATATATATATATATATATAAGCATATATCTGCATTTAGGTAGGACTACATTTTTTCATTCCATTAGACTTCGCGAACTCATGCACATTGCTGCATTTTCATATAAACGATTGCAGCAAATGCTCATTTCCTTTATACATTATGCTTATTGAATGAGATTAGTTCTTCATTTCTTTCTTGTCTTTTATCGGGGGATGACTGGTACTGCATAAACAATAAAACAAATATTGATTTACACTCATGACATAAGAGAAGAACAATTCAGCAAAATTAGCCGTCTGTTATGAGAGATTGAAGAATGCCAGGAGAAATTATTTTCTCAAGTGATGTAATAATTTTAGGCCTTCAAGCCTGTGTGGCTTGTGCTTGTCATACTTCTATGATCATGTCGGCTTCTTCTACAGCTGCTGGAGTATACGCGATGGCCAGCCTTTGTTGTTGTTGTTGTTGTTGTTGTTGTTGTTGCTAAATTGAATTTACTTCTGCGTCGAATTCGGGAATGGTCACCTGCGACCCTGTTTGAAAAGACGCTCTCTCACATGGAGACGAATTTGAATTGTCCATGGACATTCTAATTTGAATACGTTTTTTGAAGTGATAGGATATAGTGAGAGGAAACTGAGATTGAATTATGAACATATTCATGGCGCTATCTTTTTTTTCTTTTATTTTGTCGACGAGTTTGAATTACATAACTGTAAAATTAGAAAACAAACGTACACACACACAAACACAGAAAAAAAATGACTATGAAATCTTCGCATAATGTTAAACCATTTTGAACACTCGAATATGCCATTTTCTCTTCCTTAGTAATACATTTGCCTCGATTCGTGCTCCTTCATTTTATCTTATTGCATCACATTACTTTCCTTTCCAGCTATCCACTATGTCTTCTTCATTCTCATCATCTTCAATTAGTCGTCTAGATTGAATATCCTCATCGATGGTGGCGATCACTTATCCAAGATACTTTGCCCGTATTATTATGTATAATCTAATAAGATATCACCATAACACAGATTATAGGCAAACCTAGCCGTGTATAATATTTCATTTCGTTTACAAAAGTGTGTTCAGATTACCATTCATCGAACAAAATTTAGAAGACCAGCCTATTTTATTTTTCTCTCTCTATCTCTCAATCTTTCTTCTTATCGCATAGATTCAGATGTTTCATACGCAGACCGGAAGAGCTTATAAATGTTCCGTCAACTGACTTGAACATGTGTTTTATAAAATTATATAGTTGTAAGTGAATATATGAAGAGTTTGTTTGCAAAAACCGATAAGTCCATATTTGTCAAATGAAGAAATTTGCGATTAAAGGTCAAGAAAAGTAAAGAGAATAATAAGAAAATTTTTCCTTCTTTTAACCATAACTTAAAAAATATACCATTATATGTAGTGATCAATATATCATTTAAAAGGTATTATTTTGAACTTTATGACAGAGATCGCACTTCAAAATCTTCAAAAATGGACTTATCGGTTTTTGCAAACAAACCCTTCATATATTCTCCTCCCTTTCTCATGTCTCTCTCTCTCTCTCACACACACACACGCACACACACACACACATAGACAAAACAATAATCTATCCCGTTTGCTGATGACTTTTATCATATATATCATATCACTGTGTAAGATTTAATCTCACTTGATGTGTAGTGAACAATATCTCATCCCAACATTGCGGTATATATAGGGTTGTAAGTGAATCGTGATTGCACATAAACTTTGCAACATTAAACCCGACAGGAAACCTACGAAAATGCGCTCGTTGATCTCCTTTATTGATCCCATGGAAACCTAAGTCATATAATTTTATACGGTCGAAATATGGAGGCAGTCACGATGGATAAATTCAAAAAGAAAACGTCTCTATACCAAAAAAAAAAAAAATAAATAAATAAATAGATAAATCGTCACGGTGGATTTCACAGGTTTAGTCATCATTAGTTGTCAAAGATTGCGAGAAAGGTGCAATGATTTATTTGAATATTGAACATCCCATCAGGCTTTTGTAAACATTATAAAAATTGTTGAAACAAAACCGACAAACCAACTCAAATGGAAGATTAGTTCGCGAAACTCAACTTCGATGTTGCTTGAAGTTGTTGTTTTTTCTGTCATACTTATGAATGACAGCCTGCTTATAAGATCGTTAAAAGAATCTACTTGGCCAACGAACCAAATGGAGGATCCCTGTATAGCATTCATACAACGCAAGAGCCGATATTGCTACTATGGGGTCCTATATATTCATCATGGTGAAACACAGCCTAACATAATTACGGGCGTGTATTACGCAAGAATACTTTGAATAGACCAGGTGGCCAGAGTATCAGGACAAGTTACATTGTACCTCCATGAATAATCAGAATGTTGATACAAAAACATCCCTGGACGCGCTCGTAGCCGCCATCTGAAAAGTTGGGGATTATGAGCATAATAGAGATGTCCAAAGGCCGATTACAGACAGCCAGTTTTTTCTGCACCGGTCCATCGAATACATTATAATGAGGTGCTTCGTATGTATTATGTAACCTTTTTTACGGACCCCAATGATTTAATGGTTGTTGGGAATCGAATGTGCAAGTTCTCATGTGGTTGTTACCAACATTATCATAGCATTTATACTTCGACAATGACATACGCTGCAATAAAGCGAGAAACTTTTTGTTCTTTTCTATCTCTTTCTCTCATACGCTTAGCATTCACGGGAAATTGTATATAGAAATTACGATGTTTGATATTTTGATGCTTGCAGCATTTTCAAAGAAACCTTGAGATAACTAGACCGGTGGTGTAATGTAAAACATTTTCTTGAGTAAAGAAATGATTCAATCAATATCTATATATATCTATGTATATGTATATATATATATATATATATATATATATATATATATATATATATATATATATATATATAAATGTATATTTATATTTATTAATCTATGTATGTAAATAAATATATATATATATACTGTATATATATATATATATATATATATATTTATATTTATTAATCTATGTATGTATATATACACATATGTATAATGCCCATGTTTTGTTTCAAGCACGACAGCTAACAGCGCACTTGCTCCTATGTGGTCGTAGCCTTCTTGTGGGTAAGGGGATGTAGGGAGCGTTCACTCAACAACAACAAAAAACAAAAAAAAAACAAGGGGGGGGGGTCAGTTCGTTCCTTGATTCTCATTTCAGGTAGACTAATGATTTTATCAAAACATTTGGCTGGAGTATGACCTCAGTACTGTATCGATACAAAAGACATTTCTAGAAGCCTGGTCGCGGATGATGGCTTTCAGAGGTGTAATCCGCCTTTTATGTGTGGCACAATGCGTTCTTTTAGTGAGGGTTACGTTATATTAATTTAATAGTGGCGGAGTCAAGTCCAGAGCTAGAATAATGTTTTTCAGATGCCGATAGCCCAAAACAGTTTTGATTATCGTAACAATCTCCCGAGGTTGTTCTTCATGGATTAGTTCCCCCGTCAGCGCAATGGAACAATGCATGGTTAATAATAATCCGATACACCGGATGCGAGGTACAAGTTGTATGACAAAGAAGTATAAATATGACATGATTGTGCTTCATCATCAGAAAGTGCCAAACTAGGCTGAAAACAAATAAACACCATACATAACACTATTCAATGCATCGATCGGCAAATCGTTGCAACCGCCATGATGGATGTTTATATGGTAAGTTACCCACATTCCCACAATGCACTATGCCAGCTTACCAATATCCAGTCAACATCCAACAATTACGCATATACACATGCATGCGATAGGCGGGAATGTTATGGTGAACCAGTCACAAATCGGATTTTCCCAAGGTATTTGTTCCTTTGTTTGTTTTTTACGATACTTGCGGGTTAATCGATCATTATCAAAGGGGCATGTTGGTGCATAAGCCATCACAAGAAACGTTTAAATCCACATATGACTTCGCTCTCTTCTAGCTATCTAGTAGTTGTCAGTATTTTGCCAAGATTACAAAACAATCGAGACGGAAACTGTTAATATACCGACCTATCCTGCAGCGATGATTTTTTTTTTTTTTTTAATCTCCTGCTTACGACAATGTGTAAGCTCTTCATATATTTCAAGGCTTTGGGGGAATATCAGAAAGGACAAAGAATGTGTTTGTGTGTGTGTGTGTGTTTTAATCCGTTCCTTACGGGAACAAGGTTTACCAGGTTCCCGTGGGAGCAACTGATATACGGGATTCTGGTTTACCAGGTTCCCAAAATGAAGACAAGGGTGCCTGCTTCAGTGGCCTAAATTCATTTTTCTTTGTGTTAGAATGCTCAGAAGAGTGGGTTTGATAAAAAGATCTGAGTTTATTCTATCAGGATTTGTTCTCCTGCTGTTTAAAAAAAGGGGGTTTTACAGTATTATGTACCTTTTCCTGATTTAGTTTTTTGCTTGTTCTGCTATTAACTCGTACGAACATGTACATAAAATGATCAAGGCTGAGATCAGTTAGAAATGCGGGTTTGCTGACCCCAGTCACCTCATTCAGGTACCTGGTTTTGTGTAGAACAAAAGATTCTGAGAGCTCATCAGCGCACGCTTTATTCATACCTCGCACCCGATCGATATTTCCATTGTTCACGGGCACATGTAGTTGACCGTAGAAAGGGGGACATAATGAACCGCTTGACTGCCTTCACACAGCTGGATTACCAACCTGTGTGCCTCTCTGTAGACGGGCGAAAAGAATCTCGTTTGGGGGCATTAAAGGCACTCAGAGAATTGCGGAAGGAACGGGAGGCAAAAATAGTAAAAATACTAATACACCATACTGATAATGTAACAATATGGAACATCTACAATGTACATTTTTTACTACCTTTTGAGTCATCATCAACATCATCATCATCAACAAATGGTTCCCTTAATGTAATAATACAATAGCTTTTCTCTGTTGTTGTTGTTGTTAATTGTCATTATTACCATAATTATTTCTACACTGTTCAAGTTATCGAGTGATAAAGACACACATACAACCACACAATTTTTCCAATTTTTTTTCAAGGAGAGATACATGTACACACGGTGATGGTACTCCAAATTCTTAGAAAGATTGGCAGTGATCTCTGCAATGTAGAAAATCGTCCATTTTTGGACAGGCATGAGTGTTTACATGTAATACGCAGTTGCACACACTTATGAGGGCTTTCATTGAACATTGTACAGTGTGTACATCGTATCGTCTTCTCGCGATCGCTTGCAGGCACACAGGCATGGGCACGGATCCACAGACATGGACACGCAGGCGCACACATAGTCATGAGCACACACTTTCAAAGGGGATATTATTATTTACAATGCATGCACGCACGGCCTCCAATGGATTCGCACGCAGGATGCTAGTCCACTGCCTGGACTGCCTTCGTATATGGTGTGTACTATTATGGTGTGTATAGTATTAGCAATATTGCACACGGAAATACCGTCGTTGAGGGCGTGTAGTATAAGGAGAGACCAAGTGTAGATCATTTTTCTTTTCTTTTTTTTTCGGGGGCAGCAATTAGTGGACTCACGCGATGCGTGGACTGTCGCGATCGAGAAGACTTCGCGCTACCGCCAATGAGGGCGTATGAGAGAGTGAAAAAAAGAAGATAGAGTCCCGTATCGGGACTAGCAGGATGCTGGATTCGCACGGACTCGCACGGTAGCGTGCCAACACCACGCACGGTACCGTGCCAACATCTCGCACGGTACCGTGCCAGATGGTCCGCACTCGACGGTGGCACGCAGCCGCACGGAGGCGCACTGACTGGCACGCAGCCGCACGAAGGCGCACGAGGTCGCACGGGGTCGCACGGGGGCGTACAGAAGCGCACGCACCCGCACGAGGCCGTACGAAATGGCACGGAGCCGCACGCACCCGTGCGAAACCGCACGCAGCCGCACGAAGCAGCCCCGTGCGCAGTGCGTGCGGGAGTAACATAACTTAATGGTCTGACTGTATCACCGTTCTCAGATCAATTGTCCTGGGAATTCATAAAGCCATCATCCTATCTGTTGTAGAATATCTTGATTCAGATCTCTGGGCTTGCATTTCTTGTCAGGTATCTCCATGACAGCAAACATGATCACAAGTTCAGCCAGAGGGCAGAGATGGTGTTGTGTGCTCTTCTCAGCGTCTGTGGGAGGTCGCTACGGCAACAGTTTCGTAAGCAGGATGCCCTCATGTTAAACCTGAGTAACATCGCAGAGCAAGTCAAGGCAGCCAAGGATTCCAGTCGACCGGTGAGTGTGACTCGGCTGTAGGGCATTCTTCTTCCTTTCTGTTTGTTCCATGTGCTGTAGTGTATGCATTGCTCCATGTAAAACTTGGGACAGTGAGCATATAGCTGTATTTAAACTCTGGAAGGATTAGACATAACTGAGTCATTTTTCCATCTTTGAGTAGTATCATGTGTCTTGCTCCATTGTTCGTGATGGATTTGACAGTCATAAGTGAGTACCGGTAGTCTTCTAATTTCTTTCCCTTCTCAGGCTCTTCTTCACAAAGCTCTTGGTACACTCCCACCTGACTTGTCTCAAAGGGTCCGACTTCCAACCAACCCAAGTCTGGAGATCAATGGCATTGAAGTCCAGGTAACAATCACTTCAAGTGATAGGATTGTTCCAGTATCATGTGATGTATAACAATGAATCACTGATTATTATGAATTCAACATAAAATGGTACTAACTGCTTTCACTAATTAGATTCTTTCTCGAATGCTGTGGAACATGTTTCTATTGTCATCATTTGTGTACCATGCCCCTGTGAGTATGATCATACTTTGGGGTTTAACTTTGAACGGGCATAGTAATAATTCTAGATAAAATGCTTTCTTCTCACTTCAAGCAAAATTGTTTCAATACTTTCATAACAGTGTGACCAGTAATTGCAAACATGATGGAGGTACAATGATGTATGGGTATTCTATGTCATGGAAAGTGTTTGCTAGGTAAGGATGGCGGTAATACGAGGGAAATCAATAATGCTGAAGTTTTTCATTTGTTCTTACCTTATCAAGTGACTTCATGTTTTTTCAATTCATCACAAAGAATGATTATACTTCTCCCCTTTTTGTCACAAAGGCATGTTCATACTTCTCCTCCTTCACGGTTCCTCTGAAACTCAACTTCCACAACTTTGACCCACTGGGTGGAGATATCATCATGATGTTTAAGGTAAAAAAGATTTGAGATGGTGATGTCTATGAAGTGTGTGTGAGATGTGATGTGCATGATGGACTAAGGGAATAGATGATTGTAAAGTGGAGCTAGGGATGTTATGTTTAATGTGGATTATGAGAGAGTGTTGTCATTGCGAGTTAAACTTGATTTATTATTGTTATAGTACGTGTAATAATGAGTCATCTATTAAAATGTGATTGTGCAGAAGTATTGATTGTATTGATCAAGTGTTCTAAGATATAGTTAAGGATGACTTTTGATACGTGTGAGTGTGTTTGTCATTCAGATATTATGTGTAGCTACATTGGTTATTGAAGTGTGAAGTAATCTGTGTGATATTTGTGAGTTCCTTCTTTGAGAATGACACTGGAACTATACATCTTCAGATATACTGTATACATGGGTGAAAAGTTATTGACCTATAGCATTAACTCTTAATGTGCCAGGCCCAAAACCCGTAACGTGCCAGAGGTTTTTACCTAACGCCAGAACGTTTCGAAACTGGACTGACAATGAAATTTAAAACTGCCGTATCTCTGAAACTATTGACTGTTTTGAATTGAGTTCTACACAACATATATCAAGAAATGTTTGCTCTTTGGTGTCACGCAGTCAGTTTGTCACAATATCTATCTGAATCTGAAATATTGCAGAAATATTTGATACATCAAAAAAATTATTAGAAATGTTTGTGTAGTATGGAAAAAAAGAGTCAGTCTTGTTTTTTCTTCAATGGAACGCTCCCTTGACTCTGTGAGAAAGTTTTAGAGCAACATGTCCTCTTTCAAATGATAACAAAATTGCCTCCTAGAATTGTATGATTCCAAAGATACTAGCAGTTTATTTTGTCTGAGCAATTTCTCTTTCTGCCTCAGTAATTCATTCCCAAATCTGAGTCCTTTAGTCCCAGATCCTGTATTTGAAACTAAAGTAATTGTCCCGGGCCCTGGAATAGTGTCTTTTGTCCACCTGAGAAGGAAGAACCTGCTAATCCTTCTTTTGTCTACGCAGACTGCGGGCGGGCGTACTCTATTGAAATTGGCAGGCCTTTGTCCACGCGCAATTCCTATGCTAGCGTGGGGACGATTAGTGACGTTCACCAAAACAAAAGGATGAAAGACTTGACCGACGAACGAAAGCTGACGCTCTTTGAGGGACAAAATCAAAGCAGCTTCCCGCAGGACAGCGTCCAAGCGGAACAATGCGAGTGGAACCGCATAGACAATACATGCAGAGTCAATAGCATACACACGCGTGGTTTATCTATGAGACTTTTGATCCATACATATCTCGCAGAGGGTGCGCCCGCTGCGGATTTTCCCGATGTGAAAAAAATACATCTAGCTGAAAAATCATGTATTTACTCAAAATTTTCCTATGTAAGCATGCTCATATTTTTAGTGGAAGCGATGGCTATGCTAATCAGCTACCAGTACATATCATTGGCAGTTGCTTGGTGTAACACATTACGGTACCACAAGAACTTAAATGATCAATGCTTTTCTCGCTGTTCTTGGGCGCCGATCGGCGACCATGGCACGTCAAGACTAAGGTCTCCGTTCGGCGACCATGGCACGTTAAGAGTTAAGGTATTTCTGTTGGTGACAAGCAAGTGGATGATTCTCAAGTGCAATTTTGTCTCTGTATGTGACAGGCGGGAGAAGACATGAGACAAGACATGCTGACCATGCAGATGATTAGAATAATGGACAAACTGTGGCTGGCCGATGGACTGGACCTTAGGATGGTCACCTTCCGATGTATGACCACAGGGGTCAACAGAGGTCAGATTCTACTCTCTCCTTGTCTGCCAAGATTTGTTCCTGTGATTACTTTCTGTCTAGATAGCTCTCTCTCTCTCTGACTCTGTGTGTATGTGTGTGTGTGTGTGTGTCTGTGTGTGTGTGTGTGTGTGTCTGTCTGTATGTCTTTCAGTCTCTCTTATGTTGGATAGGGGATGATGACAAGTTTGAAAAGCTGACATACTGACAACAATGACAAACGTGTAGTTTCTCATCATGATACTACGAAGATTTTTATCATTCTGTCTGCATGTACAGTACTTCCTGTGACTTTCCAACATGAGAAACATTTTATTGCTCCTTTAGAAATCTCTGGTGGTTAAAATCTTCCTCCTACCAGTGATGTACTCATTGATTTTGATTTGAAAATCAAGCAGTTATAGTGAGAGTCTTTAAGTTTAATTTTGTCGTGAAGCTTAGGTGATACACTGACTCAAGTGGAGAACCTTCGGTAACACTGAGTCAGAAATGGTACAGAGAAAAAGAGGGATGACAACAGTGAGGTTGGAGTTTTTCCAAGTATTCATGAATGTGTTTATCTTTGCTAGAGTAATTGTGAGTAAATACATTGATCTTTGCTAGCTTAATGTTAATAACTAATGTTAATCTTTGCTACCATTAATTTTACATGTACATGTGAATGAATGTTTTGGTCTTTGCTCTAAGTGTGAATGAATGCATTAATCTCTGCTACCAGTCATTTGGGTGTTGATGAAAGTATTGATCTTTGCTACCATTTAGGATTGGTGGAGCTGGTCCCAGAGTCAGAGACCCTTCGTAAGATTCAGGTAGAACATGGAGTGACTGGTTCCTTTAAGGACAAGGTGCTGGCTGAGTGGCTTCAGAAACACAACCCTACTGAACTCAACTACCAGAAGGTAAGTTGGAATGTTGAAAGACAACCCTTGCTGAACTATCAGAGATTTTATAACCATACATTGTAACATAAAATGAGTGGGTGTCCTGTTATGTATATATGTCACTGTGAAAGAAAGTGCGCCCCCGCCGGCTGCCGAACGTTTTTCTTTGCTCTCTTCAGTTCTCTCGGTTTTATATCGTTATTTATCCTCAAGTGGAAAAGCCATCCGTATTTTACTTGGATTGAAATAGTTGTGTTACATTTGTGATGGTTTGTGTGGAACTTTTAAAGGTTGGATTGTGAAGTTTATTGGATGATTTGGACACTTGTATGATATTGACTGGACTCACTCTCCACGGAACTCACCTTTGCATGTACGCAAGCGTACGGAGTAAGTACACTGACTGATTTTGTGAGTGTAAGCCTGGCCATACGTCTTCACTATGTTAAAGTACTCTGTACAAAAACTGTTTGAACTTGGTAACCCACTGAAGAAAATAAGAATTCCGTCGAATACATGGACCCATTTGAAAAACCTCAACATAGCAAAAACTACAAATAGAGGATGCAGAGGTGGGTCAATGAAACAACGCCCGATACCCGTTCGCATTACGCAAAGACCCGCCATCTTGAGAAATGTGCCCAAATCCACCGAATTAGGTCAGTCGAACCTCATTAGCGTAACAATTGAACGTTTCAAAACAACCTGTCAGCTACCAACTGCCTTGTTATGCAACCCACGATCTCTGAATAATAAGGTTGATGAACTTGAACTTGTTGTGAAACATAACGACATTGATATCGCAGCTATTTCTGAGACGTGGTTCTCTCCTGAGGAACCCCCTGACCATTTCAGCATCCATGGCTACAAACTCTACTCCAAGCCAAGGGCATGTCGCACAGGAGGCGGCATAGCAACCTACGTCCGAGCTAGCTTACCATCAAAACTGGCTGAAGAAATAATAGTGCCTGAAGATGTCGAAGCTATGTGGATTAAAGTCAGACCAACGCGGTTGCCATGGGCGATCAGCACCATTTTCGTTTGCTCACTCTACTACCCCCCACGGAGTCCCGTAGCACCAACTCTACTTGAGCACCTCAGCTCGACAATCGACCACATCCTCTCCCATCAACCCGATAGCGGCATCCTTGTCATGGGAGACTTCAACCGACTCGATCTTACCCCGTTGCTCTCAGATGACATAAGCCAGATTGTTGATAAACCAACCAGAAATGAGGCCACACTAGACAAAATCGTAACCAACATGGCTGATCACTACAAACCCATTGAGATTGGCCCCCCTTTGGGACTAAGCGATCACAATTGTGTTTTCTTTAAACCAAAAGTTCCCGAATCCTGCGACAATACCTGCAAACGGAAACTCGTGAGACCAATGCGAGACAGTGATATTCGAGACTTTGGCGCATGGATAAGCGAACACGACTGGAATGAAGTATACACAGCCACCGACGTGAACGATCAATGTACGGCGTTTTATGACACGTTGTATCAAGCACAGGACAGGTTCTTCCCTCTAAAAACTATCAAGAAACACAATCATGATAAACCGTGGCTATCTACATACATCAAGTCACTCATATCAAAGCGGCAAAAATCGTTTCACTCTGGAAGGGACTCAAAGTGGAAACACTTCCGAAATAAAGTGAAAAGAGAAATAAACGCAGCAAAAAGAAATCATCGAAGGGATGTAGACCGTTTAAAGCGCTCCAATCCCAGAAACTGGTATCGTGAAATTCGCCTGATTACATCTGGCGCCAAGACACAAACCACAATCAAAGTGGAAAGCGTAGATCGTGATGACAAGAGAGGCATAGCCAACGCCACATCTACTCACTTCTTATCTGTCATTCAGGACATTGAGCCATTAACCACCACCCACCTCCCATCATACCTTCCGTCTCAACAAATACCAGACATTGAACCGTGGAAAGTATACCAGCAGTTAAACAAGATAAACACAAAGAAAGCATCTGGTCCAGATGGAATCACGGCGAAATTCATCAGAACTTTTTCGTACGAGCTAGCAAAACCGCTCACGCATCTACTCAATTCATCGTATAAACAACAATGTGTTCCCCTGCAATGGAAAAGAGCGATTGTCGCACCGCTACCCAAATCTTCACCACCATCAATCGAGAATTTACGCCCAATCGCTTTAACAGATCACTTTTCAAAAGTGGCAGAACATTTCATTGCGCAACACACCTTGGCAGCAATGATGCCAAACATGGACAAAGCCCAATTCGGTAATATGAAAGGGACTTCGACAACACATTGCTTAATAGACATTCTTCATACCCTGCACTTAAACGCTGATCGTCCAAAACAAGCGTCATCAGTTTTGATCACCGATTTCTCCAAAGCGTTTGACCATGTCGACCACACGATCGCAGTCAAACACTTACTTGAAATGGGAGTCCCTTCGTGTTATGTGTCATGGATCAGCGACTTCCTCCTAAACAGAAAGCACGCAGTCCGGTACAGCGGAATGCTCTCTGATTGGTCCATTGTACACGCCGGCGTCCCGCAAGGAACCAAACTTGGACCAATCATCTTTCTAGCAATGATCAACTCTGCCCTGGCCACTACCAATGGAAATATCCACCGGTTCAAATACGTCGATGACCTTACCATAATAGAAACTCGCCCTATCAACGAACCATCGACTCTTCCAAATGTGTTGCGTGAACTTCACACATGGGCTGCAAACAACAACATGTGTTTAAATCCGAAAAAATGCACGTGTATGAATGTCTGCTTTTCTAGACGAAATCCCGAACCCCCCACTTAACAGCTGAGCGATATCACCATCAATCAGTGTACCACTGTCAAACTCCTCGGTGTGTTCATACAGGCAGACCTGAAATGGGATACGCACATCACATCAATGATCAAACGAGCAAACAGCCGCCTATTCATGCTTCGGAAGCTGAAATATCATTCCTTTGCCAACGATGATCTTGTGACCATCTTCAAATCCTTTGTCCGCCCTATAACCGAGTATGCCGCCCCAGTTTGGACGGGAAGCATCACCAAACAGCAGTGTAATGATTTAGAACGCATCCAGAAGCGCGCGTGTCGCATAATCCTCGGACCCGATTACACTTGTTATGATGAAGCCCTGAAACAATGTAAACTGGACACGCTGGAAAGCAGGCGAACTGAACTGTGTGTATCTTTCGCAAAGAACATGCAGTCTTCTGTTCTCAGTGACCTCTTTCCTGTGCGAAAAGAAACAACTAAAAGGTATAACCTTAGAAACTCAAGGAGAACGGAATTCAAATGTAATACTGAACGATTTCGAAAAAGTCCTTTGCCATATCTAACGAGACTCATGAATATACACAATTTGTAATGTCCACAATGATTATGTAAATGGTCATGGACTGTGAATCGTGTCACTGCATGTATTTTTAATTTGAATGGATGAATAGTGTTTTTTGACTGTTGCCAAACTGTTACAATGTTTGTGACAATTATGTCCACTTTTTATGTATAATTGGCTGTTGTTGGCTTTTTTTCCACATATTTTGTCTTAATGGCAACGAAGACATTTTTGGTTGTGTGTTTTTCTGCTTATTTCAATACCCCCTTCCCTAATATTAAATGAGGTTAATGAATATATATAATCTTTGACTGTGTCAACAGTTATAAATAGAATTTTGGTTAGTGAATTATGTATTTTAAACAAGATAGGTGAACAGTGTTCTCTTATTCGCTGTTTGTTTTTGTTTTTGTTTTATAAGTCAATATGATGTCAATGCCATTTTTTCCTTCTCTCTCTCTCTCTCTCTCTCTCTCTTCAAGTTCTCCCATTATACTGGCCAGGCTTATGGTCACCTACTTGAATGTTATTTGTATATCTTCAAAGGTATAACCCTGCGAATGCATATGATAATGTGTGTGTAAACGCTAGCGTATGCTTTTACGCATGCGTGTGAGCTAGTCTCAAGCACCCTTGTATGTGTTTAGGTGCACTACAGTCTACATCATGTGATTATAAACACACTCTGAAAGAGCGGAAAAGGAAGGAGCAAACACACATTGTCTGTTTGGGTGTAGATGCAAGTGTGTCCATAACGCCGGTAGTCGTTTACGCATGGATTACATAATACCCTTTCGCAATTATCTGGGTTACGCTTTGTAATACGGAGTAATAATGTGTATGCTTGAGTGGGTGTATGAAAATATGTGATGTATGTGCCAAAGTTTTTGCCAAAGGGAGGTGTGCGCTGTATGTGAGGGGTAAAAATGTCGAGTGTGTTTAAGTGTGTAATTGTATCCGTTTTTATCTGCATTTATGAATGTTTTAATGTTTAAAGGTTTTCATTGTTATATCTGTGTTTTGGAAACAGAGTTGTGAAACGAATAAGCAATACTACAACGTTATCATATCACTACACCTGTTCAGTAATGTAAGATGTCAATGTCACCTTTTTATTTTCTTCTCTCTCTCTTCAAGTTTGCTATCTTTTCTTCCTCTCATTATACTGGCCAGGTTTATGGTCGCTTATTTGAATGTGTTTGTTCATTTTTAAAGGTATAACCCTGTGAATGCATACCATGTGCACTAGTCCACATCATGTGATTATAAACACACTCTAGATGAGCTAAAAAAGGGAAGGTGCAAACATGCATTGTCAGCTTGGGTGTAGAAGCAAGTGTGTCCATAACGCCGGTATTCGTTTACGACTCGATTACATAATACCCAAACGCAATATATTTGGGTTACGATATGCAATGCGGAGTATATAGATGTATATGCTTGTGTGGGTGTATGAAAATATGTGATGCATGTGCCAAAGTTTTTGCCAAAGGGAGGTGTACGCTCTATGTGAGGTGTAAAAATGTTGAGTGTGTTCAAAAGTGTAATTGTATCCCTTCTTATTTGTATTACATGAATGTTTTAATATCTGACGGTTTTTTAATGTTATATCCGTGCTTTGGAAATTGAGTTATGAAATGAATAAGTAATGATACGATGTTATCACATGATTGCATCTGTTCCGTAATGTAAGTTAATTTCTTATAAGCAATGTGTATGTGATATTGTTTTGTTATGTTGTATTACTGTGTAAACTACCTCAATTCGGCCTTGTTAGGCTGCCATGGTAGTTGTCTTTTAAACCATGAATAAATAAATAAATAAATAAATTTGATAAATTATTTGTGCACATATAGCTGATGTAACATTTGATATTCTTATTATACTGTATTCAAAACTTTGTATATCCTGCGCCACTTGTTACCTCTTATTTTTTATCCTCTTGATTTCAACAAAATGTATGCCTTGGCTTCATTAAGTAGAACCAGGGAGTGACAGAATGTCAGCTGAAGTAATGGTATTTACTGAACATGACTATCATTACGGTAACCACATATCTTGGATTAAATTCAAATTTAAACAAGTACATTCACCATTTCTACTTTAGTTGTCTAGAACATCATACACAGGTTAGATAGGACTTGATGTCATTTTCTAGACCTCACTGTAGGATGATCCATCAATTATTCACACATGAAGATAGAATGTTGAAAGGGTTTGTTTCTTTTTTTTTTTTGTCTCTTCTCTACAAGTATGGTGGAATGTTGTGAGGTTTCATTTTTTTTTTGTCTGATGTCATTTTTTTTTTTTTAATCTGATGACCTTCCAATTGTGTTTCATTCAATGATTCAAAGGAAAATATTTCCATGAAACAGTGGCATATGTGGATTAAAGGAAAGCAATGAACTCATAAAGGTCAATGTCAAGACCAGTGTCTTGGATTCTATCCATGTATTGAACTGAGCGATGCAAAGTTAAAGGGGATGGCTAGTAACTGATCAGTGGGAATCAGTGGGAATGCTGGAGGATGATTGTTCCACTCCTTGTGTGATTCATTTAAGAGTACATTATATATCTATTGTGTGAAAATTATTTGCTTCAGAATGGTCTCATATTCAAGTAATGTGCAGTTTAATGTTTCCAGGTTAGCGTGCCTGGTCAGTGACGGGGCATTAATCTGCACATTACTTGAATATGAGACCATTCTGAAGCAAATAGTTCTCACATACAAACAGTAGATATATGAAGTACTCTTCAATGAATCCCACAAGGAGTGGAACAATCATCCCTCAGCATTCCCACTGATTCCCACTGATCAATTACTGGCCATCCTCTTTAAGTGGTGATACTATTTTTGGTTTTCTTCTAGCTACGTACACTGTATTCTTTTGTATTTAGCTTTTAGTATGAAGATCAAGGTGACCAATCTCGACTAGCACTTGTGCTAACTTTGGGTTTCCTTGTTAACAACAGCAACTTTGTAGAATTATGCTACATGTATCATTTTTAACTCTCAAATATCATCATTTAATCATGCTATTGTAAAGGAGTAACAGATAAGTATATTTTTTCACATATGTATGTAGATACGTACAATTGTGTTATGATTCACATGTTCAAAATGTTGTTGCTAATAAAACTTCAAACTTCAAACTTAAAAAAAACCCTTCAAAGTTAAGTTGTAATATTATTTCCCGCTCCCAACTGAGCCATGCAAATTTTAATGATGGTATTATTTTCCTGTTTCCTACAGGCGGTAGAGAACTTCACCTACTCCTGTGCTGGTTACTGCGTGGCAACCTACGTCCTTGGGATTGGTGATCGTCACAATGACAACATCATGGTGACAAAGACAGGTCACATGTTCCATGTCGACTTCGGCAAATTCCTTGGCAATGCTCAGATGTTTGGAAACATCAAGAGGTATGTGGGGAACGTGACGTGAAATGCTTTTAGTCAGGTGGCCACAGGTTCCAAGTTCATCACACATGAACCACAAATCTCATGATATTCATACCACCATCCATACGTACATCATGTACCTTCAAAAAAACATAGAATCTTCTCGACTCTGTATGGAAGATTTCATGTCAAGTAAGACCATATTGTAGTTTTTGGTTGAAGGACATAACTTTAATGTTGTATGATTTCATTCCGATGTAAGGATTGGATGCCATAGCATACCATGATAGGTGTACACTGATGTCACTTTATGGGTCTACCATTAGAGTGCCATGTAAGTTGTATAGTAGGATGTTACTACCACCTGTCTGTGCTTAGATTCCTACCAAGAGACTGACAGCCTCTCCCACCTTCCCTCCTTCCATCCCAGGGACCGAACTCCGTTTGTTCTCACGTCTGACATGGCCTATGTCATCAATGGAGGAGAGAAGTCAAGTAGTCGCTTCCAAGAGTTCATTGACCTCTGCTGTGAGGCATTCAACCTGGTGCGCAGACATGCAAACCTCTTCTTCAATCTCTTTGGCTTGGTGAGTAATAGTGTGATGACCCTTGGCTTGATTAGTGATAGTGTGATGACCTTTAGCTTGTTGAGTAAAAGTGTGATGGCCTTTGATGTACAGTGTACATTATAATGCGTTTGTCAGTGTCATGAGGATACTTGTATGCTCACTGCTATTGCTTTTGATTGGAATAAATTAGTCACTAAAGCTATTTAACATGGTAATAATCTAATCATGTGACTGTAACAGCAAAACTCCTGATTCCACTCAGATGCTGAACACTGGGATATCTCAGCTGTCAAGAGCTGAAGACTTGAAGTATGTCCAGAATGCTCTTAAACCTCAGGCTAGTGATGTGGAGGCCACAGCCATGTTTACCAGGTGAGTTTAGTCTGTTGTGTCTAAACAACTTGTGTGCTTATTGGGTGAGTTATTAAAGTCTGGTGTGTCTAACATCTTGTATGTTTACAAGGTGAGATAAGGCTGGTGTTTTTAATAGCCTGATGATTCCAGTGTACATGTGAAGTGAAATGAGACTAAATGTACTAAGTATGAGATAAGAAAAGGCTGGGGTCTCTATCAATTTGAGTCTTTGTTCAGATCAGTTTTGTTGACAGTACCCCCTCTTCACCCCCCAAAGAAAATAGATGAAACATTCATGCAGAATGATAGATGTCATCCATTATGATTTTGTTACTGTATTCATATACTCACAGAACGGTATGCAATCTTTTCTTCGCTGTAGAATGATTGAAGCAAGCCTCGGAGCCAAGTCAACTCAGATCAATTTCTTCTTCCACAATCTGGCCCAGATGAGCTTCTCTGCGTCAAGTAGCACAGAACTCTCCTTTGCTCCCAAGAGATACAGGTGAGATGTGTGTGCTTGTTTTATCTCTACACTCAAATTACTACATGATTTCATAGTATCGTCTAGTTTGTCAAGTGCCAACTAAATGGACTCCAGAAATCTTGCCAGGTCTGCTGTAGAAGTTTGAAGAATGGAATGTGGTTACTATTGATATTTGCCTACTGTGCCTCTGCCCCTAAAGGGTGATGACAGCATTATGCCTTTGTCTATCTTCTTGTCAATCCACTCATCTGTATCAATAAGAGGAAACATCTTTTGGCACTTTTGTTCATTCTCTGCCACCAACAAAGGAGAAATCATATAGCAATTAGTATTCATAGCTTTGAAGTATCCATTACTGTCTTATTGATACAGTTTGATAACTCCCCATTTTTCACAACATCCATTCAATCCTGAGAATGGTCTGTCTGTCTGAAAAAAAAAAAAAAAATCTATCTTCTCTAGGAATGAGTAATGTTAAATTGAAGGAGGCCGCAGTGTGGATATCATGATGTGGAATGTAGATATTGTGTTGTGTGACTCACTCCTATTGAATTTGTATAATGTAAACATGTCAAATTAATGTCAAAAGGACCATTTTGTGTACAAGTATGGGCCAGTAGTAGTATTTGCTATTTGTTTCCCAGGGACTTGTTCAAAAGTTTGTTTCAGTTATTATGACTGGTTTTTCCATATTCATAGGGCTTAAAAATATCCATTGAATACTGTGATATTTAGCATTCCTCTTGATTGTATGCAGTCATCAAATTTGTCATCTATCCTTGCATGTGGTACTTTCCTGACAAAATGACTACGTTAGCATGTAGTATGATTGTTTTGTTCTCTCCATACATCAGTCTTGCTACTGATGGGAAGATCACGTCTGCAGCTGTGTTTGGCATCCAGAAGAGATATGAAACAGAGAAGTATTATGTGAGTGTCCAGAAGAGATATGAAAACAGAGAGAAATATAAGATAAACATAACTGGTCTTTGAACTAACATTGAATGGATGTTAGCTGAGTTAATGGGCACTTGTTACTTTTTTATTTGTCATGGTGACAGGATGTTAGATGTTGACTGTGATGAATTGACAAAAAATGTGTGTGGCTGGATCAAGGCTGTGTGAGCTAAAGCCATCTGAGGATTATAAAAGACAAGACGACCCCCCACCCCCCCCCCAAAAAAAAAAAAAAAGAAAGAAAGAAAGAAAAAAAAAAAAGAGAAAAAATGTACTTGAATGCCGAGGACTCATCATGCTGCCTTGATGCTGTATGCTGGTGTCCTGTTCAGACTGCAGATGTTGTATAGATGGTAGTATAAGGTTCTTTTCCCATCACTACCGGTAATTGATTTATGCAGCAAACACCACCCATTGTGTTAATTTTGTCTTGCCTTTTTTTTTAAACTTTCTAGAATTACCAGACTCTTTGGCAGATACTTGTCCTACAGATTCATGTGACTTTTCGTGTTAAGTCACGTGACTGTTCCCCCATGCTGTCACCTGATATTTCTTCCCCATACAGTCACATTGCTCTTCACCTAATTTTCAGGAAGTCACTGGACTATACAATATCTCTTCCCCACCTCTTCTCTGTAGTATGATGTTTCCTGGTGTTTTACTGCAAGAGTCACTGGTTGTGTTATTTTGTACTTTATGTTAAGAAAATGGAGTACTAACTCCTGTAACTAGCCATGCCACAATGACTACTTTGTGTTCCCTAAACTAACAAGTTTCTGACTGCTCTCTCCTAGGTCTACATTGTTCGTATCCTGAGGGAGGGGTCTACGGTGCCAACCTTTATCTTTCGACGGTACAGTGAGTTTGAGGAGCTCCATGACAAACTTGGCTTGCTGTACCCACAGTATGGCCTCCCTCCTCTTCTCTCTCATAGGAGGGTGGGACGTACTCATGTCAAGCAGGTGGCTGAGAGAAGAAAGAAAGAACTGGAACGTTACCTGCAGTGGCTCTTTACTATGCCTCCAGCTGTCTCACAGGTAATCATTTAATTTTGGTGCACAATATTGATTTGTTTCATATTTCATTTCTAATAAATTTGGTTGCATTTCCTTGGACGGTAATGAGAGATGACATTTGACATTTTTATCTCATCCAGTTTATGAATGCACAGTTCTGACTCATATTCCTATTTTTTTGTTTTTGACAAAACAAAATTTTCAAATCCTATAACTCTTATCATGTACATCTCTATATGTAATTAATTTTGAAGAAACTTCTCTTGTCTGTGTGTGATTTTACTTTGTTGATAAAAGTCAGTGTAATATTGAGCAAAAATTCACTTTGATAATCATTCTCTGCAGTAAGTGGAGTCAAGATTTGAAATTAAAATAAATTGGAATGGATCATGTTGATCAAAATTGCTGGAGTTAATCCCTTATGCTTCTCAGCTGGAGATGTACTGTAAAACACTATAATTATATTCGTGGCATGAAAATTTCGCGAATTGGAGCCTATGGCCTTTCTAGCGGCATGACATTTTCGCGAATTGCCACTGGCATCCCATGCATATTGTGTAGACTAGAATTTTAGTGTGCAATTTAATTTCGCGAATGTTGACGCTCGCGAAATTCGTGAAATTAAAATGCACACAAACATTCCTCGTTTTACAGTATTGATATAAAACCTTGGCACACTTTTCACTCTGGGCAATCAGACAGTATAGAGAATAGGATGTCCATGACTGCTGAGTGATCAAATTTACTTCAATGAGAGATAGAGACAATCAGAGTTTGAGAGTACATTTATCTAACATTGTGACTTGTCTTTCCCACAGTGTGACTTGGTGTACACATTTTTCCATCCGTCTCTACGAGATGAGAAAGATGCAGGCCAGGCAGGAAGTGATAAGGTCAAAGGTGAGAAATAAATCTTTCAAAGTCATTGTAGATTCTGTCATACTATTAATCAATTTGCAATATTCATATTCTTACCCACTGTTGACTATTTTTGCACTGCTTGTAATTGCTCTATTCTTCAATAAGGCCTTCAAAGCAACTATGCTTCAGAAGGTATTGATTGTGAATAGCTACTGGTGGCATTAGTTGTAATATTGATCTCAGTATAGCTTTCCTGGAGCTGCTGCAAAGGATTAATTTGATATTCAAATGTCAAAGTATTGCAGGATGTGGATTGTGTGGTCATGTGTTTTCTATTACTCATATGTTTTTTGTTGCTGTGGCAAAGTCCTAGTTTATGCCATATGTTATATTTGTGTATTACTGACCCACTGCTTGAGGCATATTAGATAGAAACAAGAAACCAGTGAAGAATTATGTAAAGTAAGAATGGGAAGGAAGTTAAAGATTAAAACTCTCATCCATACATAGTGTATGCAGACACATTAAGATTTCCCTCGCAAACACACACTATGAAGACAGGAATGTATTCTCATCTGACGAGAACTAATTTTAGAATGTGATTGTATCTCGGCTACACCTGACCGGGACTGATTTTTAAGTATGATTGTATCACTGCTTCACCTGACCAGGACTAATTTTTCAATGTGATTGTATCTCAGCTACACCTGACCAGGACTAATTTTAGAATGTGATTGTATCACAGCTACACCTGACAAGGACTAATTTTTGAATGTGATTGTATCACAGCTACACCTGACCAGGACTAATTTTAGAATGTGATTGTATCACAGCTACACCTGACAAGGACTAATTTTTGAATGTGATTGTATCACAGCTACACCTGACAAGGACTAATTTTTGAATGTGATTGTATCACAGCTACACCTGTTGAGACTAATTCTATAATGTGATTGTATCTCGGTTACACCTGAAGAGGACTAATTTTTAAATGTGATTATTTCACAGCTACACCTGATGAGGAGGAAGAGGCGGCTACTCACTCGAAAGGAGGTCAGATTGGTGGTCAGGTCAAACTTGCTATCCAGTACAGACAGGGGGCGCTCTTCATCATGGTCATGCATGCAAAGGATTTGGTGAGTTTCACACCAAAGAGTCAATTCAATATGATGACAAGAACTCTGCTGTTTCGCACACATGCCTGAACTTTGTCAGTGTTTCACATTTGTAAGAAAGGAAAAACCCAGTTCTAAATTATCAGTCTTTAAATAATCTGTTGAAGATTATTTTACTGGGAAAAGCTCAATTTCTATTTGATCTTGAATACGAGTTCTCTGCATGGTGGTTCTCATCATATTTAAATGAAACAATGGTCTGCCTGCTAATTCAAGTAAATGGAATATGGTTGGTTCAAAAGAATTGTACAGACTGCAGTGCACTACTTATGGAATGGATAGAAATAAGTTTCAAATGTTGTGGGTCCTGTGACCTTTGACTTGTCTCCAGGGGTCAACGGATGGAGGAGATCCTGACCCGTACGTCAAGACGTATCTGACCCCTGACCCCCAGAAGACCACCAAGCGAAAGACGAGAGTGGTTCGTAAGACACGCAATCCTACCTACAATGAAATGGTGAGTTCTTACTGTTTTCAAGAACAACACAACATAGAAAACAAAAATTTATGTACCTGTTAGCCATGTGTTGTCACCAACGGACAAGTGAAGTCAGTATTTATTGTTTGTGGTTTAATGGTGGAGTGATTACACTGTGACATGAGATTTGCTCTGGTCTTATTTTCTCCAAGGACCTACAATTAGGGCGAGGGTTAAGGTTGTGATAGGATTTTAGGTTAAGTTTGATGTGAGGATTAAGATTAGGGTTAAGGTAATGTTTGTGGGTAGAATGTATGTTTGGTTTAGCATGCAGATATTTTATGGAAACAATTGTTGCAGGAGCAAAGGTCATGGAACCAATTACATAGATTCATTCAACTCACAAACAAATAATCAGCAGTGACTCAGAAATACTTAATTGTTGATAGAGAAAAGAGGAAATGGAGGAATTGATTTGAACATGAATCACTGTCTATTAGGATTGTCAACAATTACTTTCCATTCAAGAAAAAACTCAGCCCATGTTATCCAGTGTATTACAAGCTCTGTCTTAAGTTAACACCTTTGGATGGTATATACTCATACTCCTTTTGTATGAAGCTCAACATAGTTTGGTTCACTCTAAATCAATTTTCAGCATGTATTTTATGCAAGTAACAAGATGATGATATTGGTGTGATTTACCCTCCATGAATTTGGATGTTGAGATGAATGAAAAAAGAAATATGCCTTAGTTTGTATGGATTTTTAAACTACTCATATGACAAACAATACTAATGACAACTTTGTTTAATTCTGTGAATGTATAAATATGTGATTGATATATCAAGAAAACAAACAAACAAACAAATCAGGGGACACTCGGATTGATGTGTGTGATATCTTTTTTTTTCATGAGTTGTTTGATTAGTGAGGTATGATTGACAGCTGCAGTTCATCTTTCATGTCCTGGCGTAAAATGTTTATTGTCCTGGTGTAAAATGTTTAATGTTCTGGTGTAAAGTGTTTATTGTCTTGGTGTAAAGTGTTTTTCTTGTGCTGGTGTGAAGTGTTTCATGTCATCTTATTTTTCTTGTGTTCCCAATGTTACAGCTGGTGTACAAGTTTTCTCGCCAAGAAATTGAGAGGAGGAATCTTCATCTCACTGTCTGGAACTCAGATCTTCTCAAGGAAAATGCTTTCATGGGAGCCACTCACATCCCCCTCAACAAAATGGACTTGTCCGTTGAAACGGTCAGGTGGTATCATGTAGAAGATCTTATGTAGACTCCTATCAAAATTAATTTGTATGGTGAAGCAGTCAAGTGGTATCATGTGAAGGATCTTATACACCATCTACACTTCTATGTAAATGGACTGGTCCATTCGAACAGTCAGGGGGGATTGTGTGAAGGATCTCATCTAGATTTCTATCAAGATGGACTTCTCGGTTGAAAAAGTCAAGTGGTATCATATAGAAGATGCTATACACCATCTAGACTTCTATCAAGATGGACTGGTCCATTGAAGATATAGTCAAGTGGTACCATGTGGAAGATCTGATGTAGATATCCATTCGTCAGACAGTACCAGGAAATCACCTTGACAGTTGAATCTTTGCTGACTGTTCTAACATCGCCAAAGAGAGTTGTGTATGCCACTAATGGCCTCCTACACTCTACTTGTGTAATCTATCTCCTCTCTCACAGACTGACTAAAAACTTGGATGTGATTCTAACATGGCCAAAGAGAATTGTGTATGCCACTAATGGCCTCCTACACTCTACAGGTGAAATCTATCACCTCTCTCACAGACTGACTAAAAACTTTGATGTGATTCTAACATCGCCAAAGAGAGTTGTGTATGCCACTAATGGCTTCCTACACTCTACAGGTGAAATCTATCACCTCTCTCACAGACTGACTAAAAACTTGGATGTGATTCTAACATCGCCAAAGAGAGTTGTGTATGCCACTAATGGCCTCCTACACTCTACAGGTGAAATCTATCACCTCTCTCACAGACTGACTAAAAACTTGGATGTGATTCTAACATCGCCAAAGAGAGTTGTGTATGCCACTAATGGCTTCCTACACTCTACAGGTGAAATCTATCACCTCTCTCACAGACTGACTAAAAACTTGGATGTGATTCTAACATCGCCAAAGAGAGTTGTGTATGCCACTAATGGCCTCCTACACTCTACAGGTGAAATCTATCACCTCTCTCACAGACTGACTAAAAACTTGGATGTGATTCTGTGACAAAAAAATTGCTTGATTCTCTCAAAGATGGTTGCTGGGTCTTATTCACATACTAACGTTGTGTTTACTTCTCATATTTTATTTTAGTCGATAGATATCGACATGTTTCTATGTTGGTATGTTTCACTTTCAGACACCATGAAGTTTGCTGACTTTGATCCATAATACTCACTTGATCTGTCTCTGAGGTGTTTTAAATCAAAACCCTATTGTGACATTTGACCTTAGTACAAAGTGTCAATGTAGTTGTGGATGAAACATGGACTCTGACATTTACATGCCTGTGACTTTTTTTGTGACTTTGTTTAATTAAGGTGGGTATATTGAAGGAGGGTGGCTTTACTAAGGAATCCAATTTCTGTGGCATTTGTCTGTTTACTAGCAGACACATTTTTATGTATTTAAGCTGTAAAAAAAAGAGAAAATTTATTACCCTTGATATGTAAAGACACAAACTCCTGAAATCATGTATGTTTAAGCACAATTTCCATGAGGAAAATGCTCAAATCTGTCAAATTGCATTTTGTGCTTTTAATATTGCTGAGAAATTCTGATGAACTTCAATTGCTGAGTTTACTGCCTGTTCATTGAAGACAAAGCTGGGGAGTCAACTATTTACTCTTTATTTGCACAAAAACTGAATATTTGGATAAAGACATTAGTGCAGCTGTTCCATAAGACCAATGTTTTCTTGAAAAAACTGCCCATTATAATGATATTCAATTCTATTAATGAACATCTTGATGTAATCTTTAATGTGGATTTTAACAGGTTTTTGAAATGTCACCTGGAGACTCTAACTGAAAAAAAAAAAAATTAAAACTACAATTTGCTCTCACTTGGTGGAGTTTGGGGATGATATTGACACCAATGATTGATATGGCGCTTCAGGTTTCCACCTTTTTGTCCCACCTCTTAGGAGATAAGAAAGAGCGTACTACATGTATTTGAAGAGGAATTCAAAGTTTGTTTGATGGAAATTGGTTTTGGAATAGCTGAGATATCCAAAACAAATTGATCCTAATAAAAAATGGGACCCATTTTTTTTTTTAACTTCATTTTTGGATATCTTAGACATTTTAAAACCGATTTTCATCAAATAATCATTCAATTCCTCTAAGAATTGAGTGCTCTTTCACGTTTCTTAAAGTAATTTCTAAGCATCTTGCAAAAAGTTAAAGGCCGAGTCTTCATCTTTAACCAGTACTATACCATCCCTTCATAACTACGTGGTGTCATCACTTGCAAATGTGGGAAAACTTTGAGCAGTTACTAGTATTGGTTTCACACTGTAACGAGTAAGATAATTCTTTGTCCTTTCCTGGGGGTTTCTGTCAGTGAATACTAGCCTAGTACAGATGATAGTGAAGATTCTTTGAAACAAACTCCAGTCAACAAGCAAAGCCCTGAAATGATATCAAAGGTATTGACTGTTTAGCAATCTTGTAAAGTGAGCTAGATTTAGCTGTGATTCAAAACCAGCTCAAAACTCATTGAATGTCAATCTGATTAGTTTTTTTTTTTCTTGATTGTTTTTCAAGTCTGAATATCTACATAGAAGTATATCTTGTCATTCATGACTGAATTTTTATATCGAGATGTGAACATCATGTGCTGTATAATCTGTGCTGTAAAAATGGCAAGTGAATAATGAAATATCAAAACAAGATATGAATACTGGAGTCTGTAATCTTGTTGTCACAGGAATGTAGAAGTTAAGAAATCATGGATGGTCATGGTTACTACCTGGTAGACTGATTATTGGTTGCCATAGCAACAGCTCCTCTATATTCTGCTGTGGCTGATGTAGAGGCTATTATGTGATATCTGTTTATTTGTTACAAGAATTACAAAGCCTGTCAGAACACATGATGTGGAATGTAGAATGCTGCTGAGAGTGTACAGTGTTAACATCTCATGATGGTGGGTATTTTCATTATGTGCACTTTGCTCATCCAGCAAACATTAAAGATTGAAACAAAGTTACCAGACCAGAATACTGCCAAATTAAAGTCTGTGAAATGAATCTGCACATCTTCCAAAAAGAGGGCAAGAAGCTATTTTATCCATTTTACTTATATTCTATACAGTGTTACTTTTACATGAAGTCATGGAGGAATATTAGTGGTAAAAATCATGCATACATGATACAGCAAGCAGAGTGCATTCTATACTGTCAGCCATCATGATAGTTATTTTCATTTATCTGAGGGTAATTTACGGGGTGTAGTGGGGATGTGACTTGTATGAATTAGCTGTGATGTAGAGACATACATACATTATGCATAGAAATATGTAACTGAGTGGACCAAAGTGTTGCACACAATTCTACATTTATTTACAGGTGACATTGCAAAAAGCAAAGCTAGCAAATATATGAAAACTACAATTATGCATTTTGTGTGAATGTGTTCTTATAAACACTACCCCACATCAAATCTCCATATGTCCTTTCCCTCATACTTATGATTTACTTTCATCATGATCATAGATCAGAGAATATGGTGTAGAGATCCCATATCTATGACATTATATCCTATGGAAGTGTGACTTATATGAGAACTGAAAAATAAAATACATTCTGTAGAGCAACCACAAATCTGACCATGTTCATACTTCACTACATCTTTATGTGAACATAACTATGTTATATATGTAGATATTACTGTAAAATGTATTATGTACTGAGGTCTGTATATCCTTACTGTAGATCACTCGAACTGATAGTGAGGGATGTTTGGCACTCAATGCTTATTGCAATCTGCTGATTGGAAACCTTTGTTCTTTGGGACTGCTCTGTATATAGTGGCATATCTTGACTGGAATAACAGCTTTGCACATGGTGAATGATGAAACTCAAAGGTGTAGTCCAAGAATGCTCCAAATATTTTGTTTGTCAATTTTTGTAACTGCTACTATGTTTGTCAAAGTGGAACCTTTCCTTTCAATGTTTAGTGAGTGTTAAATAGTGTGTATATGATTCACTTATTCTACACAAATGCATACTCTAATGATTTAGTTTTTATTAATCCAGATTTACAATTTGTCAGACAAATTATTAAATACTGATCGACCATAAACATATATTTTTATATTTTGCCTGTACATTAGCTTGACTTTTAAAGTCAGCTTGAAAACAAGAATGTGATGAATAGAAAATTGCAGTGTGAGAAATTATTGATGTAAATGATGCCATATAGCTCTCTTGTTTTTGAAATCTAGTGTTTATATCTATGTTGAGCAGACAAAGAAATGAAACAAATGTTATATTGACCTTCCTATACTCACTGTAGGGATATAATGAATAATTAACTATTAACTATTCTTCTTTTTGGAGCATAATTATGTTGTGACATTATTTTGCAACGAATGGAGGGCTAACAGCAAGTTTGAGGTATAATTGTGGTGACATGATATCAAACAGATCTTATTCTATTGGAATATGCACCTTTTGAACATTTGATTTTATAAATTCATGGTTGTATTATGCAGAACTACAAGAAAGAAACAAGATAAATCCATGGTTGTCATGCAAAGGCTAAATCTTGTATGTAGTATTGTTTGTACCTTCCTTTTTGTATGATAATAATTGTGAAGTCATCTAAAGAAATCACAACAAAACAACCTCCACTCCAGGATTTTGTTTGACGTAGGACCTTGAAACAATCTGTTTGTGACATACTAGAATGGGAGAGGTTAAGTTGAAGGGAAACTTTAAGTAAGTCAAGGAGGATGTTTTGTTCCTCATTTCATTTCCTTTGATTACAATGAATTTATTCAATTAGTGTTGTGGTATTATCATTTATTCTATGAATGTGCAGAGTAGTCTTGTTACCAGGCACATTGCTTTTCTTAATGTGTTTGAAAGTTTGAACTGGTTGAATGGATCAAGGCTGTGTTTGAAATACAGTGAAGATGTCGGTAAAGTTGATGGTAACTTGTCTTTCTACCTAATCTTTGATAATACAATCTGTAGCCTGTAATCAAACATGCAATGACTATACATGATGATAATTATAAACTAGTTTAGAAAAGTTTAGAATTATAGAGTGTTAGTCATTAAAGGGTGTGTGCAGTTCTGGTCAACGCAAGGATTTAGCTTTTAGTGTTTCTCAAGATATTCAGAAACCACTCTATGAGATATGTCAAAGAGCATGCAATTCTGAGGGGTATCAAAAGTTTATTTGATGAAAATTGGTTTTGAAATGGCTGAGATATCCAAAAACAAGGTGAACAAAGAGATCCCAATAATAGGCGTGACAGTTGCCTTTTAATATTATCACTTTTTTGGATACCTCAGCAATTTGAAAAGCAATTTTCATCAAATAAACATTGAGTCCTTCTTAAAAACTGCATCCTCTTTCATATTTCATAAGGGGTTTCTCATTTTCTCACTTAGAAATGTTCAAAACATGAATTTCCACCTCAACCAGTACTGTACAGTCCCTTTAAGACCTGCATCAGACTGCTCAATAAACACATTGGTCATTGATACTCAATGTTTTTGTTGCTAGAGTAGGAAATGCCACATGAAACCACAGAATCTTTCACTCCTCACTGTAAAGTTTCATGGGATATGGTGAATCAGAAGGATTGGCTGTATACGTGTAGATCACATACCATGGTAACTCACATCATCACAAGACAACTAGGGGTCAAAGGTGACAGGATTTTCCAAAGATCAATCTAAAAGTAGGGCATAAGATATACAAGCTTATATACAGTGGACACGTGCATAATGTCAATGAATTGTAATATGTTTACTCCTTTTATTGACAGGTTAAACCAAGGTTAATAAAGTGAGGCATGTAACAGGCGATCTTTTCGTGGAATACATACATATATCGAAAACAATTACAAACGTGTACCTGGTAATTGAATACAAAGTTATGGATTGAAAAAATAATCTTGTGCGTTGCATCAAACTCTGATCTACGTGAATGTGTACAACTTATCTCACTTCAGATTAAGACGTGTCTTGCTTTTGTCACTAGGGTAAAAAAATCTACACGTAGCTGGCTGAAAGCGAAAATCTCAAGTTCAGGTCAAAGATAACCAATATAATACTTAAGTGAAAAAAAAATAATAAATCGAGAAAACTTGCAACTTTGTCTTTTATGAATGAGGTAAGCCAGTCTTGCGCGTCTTCTAATAATAATACCAAACTTTAAGAAAGGACTTACGATTAGAAGGCAATGGGGCATATTCTAAGTCGGGCTCGAGCCTTGCCGGAAATTTCTGATAATCAAACACTAGAATTAGCATGAAATGAGATACTCGTCATGATTGGTAGATTGGTATTTAATTAATATACAATCAAGTATTTCCTGTGCTTGAATATTTGTGTAAGTTCTTACGGTCAAGGGTACAGTGGGTGAACATTTTATTTTTGGTCATTTTCGAAACATTATTATATAACGTGTATCTAAGACCTTACAGAGACAATACAATACAAAATAATTGATTTGACTAAAGCTGTTTTAATGTTGTATCTATGTTAGACCTTGATGAATCAAGTTTCTTTTTTTTTTTACCACAAACATAATTTCCATGGCTTTCATGAGTATTTCATGAGTAAAAAAGATCAAAATCATGCATAAATGTGCGTACATAGGACCTATATATAGCAAGAAATGAACCGATTTCGCAAATCCATTAAACATGTTGGGGGGGGGGGGGGGGTCGATAGCCTCAAAAGCCCAGTCTGATAAGGATTAAACATTAACTGTAAAACAATTATTTAAACGGCTATAGAGAAACAATGAAGAGCGCGCACACACACACATACACTCACACATACACACACATAACATTGTCAATATCGACTTTATTCATGAGCAAATATCACATGTCCGTAACGTTTTCTAAATGATTCAGTCTAACACTGCTGTTGGAAAAAAACAACAGAAATGCTGTTAAAAATGGTCTATTGGCCCTGTATGGATCTCACAACTCATTAATCCTAAAATTGTTTCAAATCAATGCTTATTTTTCACCACTTGTTCATTATAATTCTATGTTTGTACTAGTCAGACAAGAGTAGCAAACGGAATTTTGAAAACTGTCTTAAATTGTAGTAGAATGAAATGTGTTCATTCAAAATTTTCTCATGTCACTTGAAATGTTAAGGGTTGAATTTGATACAACCAACAATAACTCATTTATTTCGATGAACTGAAAACATTACCTTAAACGTTATTCGCTAATGGTTGGTTGTTCACTGTTTCACTTGACTTCATGTCGATTTTCTCAAAGAGCGGAGCGTTTTTCCCAGCGCTGCATGTCATCATTTCTTTGACAGCTGTTCTAAATTCAGGAGAGCGAGCCGCATAAATAATTGGATTGGCGCAAGAGTTGAGAAAGCCAAGGAACACCAGCACCTTCTGCAGAGAACTGTGGTTGAAGGAGGCAGGGACCCAGCCTAGGTTAAAACCGAGATAGGCGATCTGATTAGGACTCCAACATATGATGTAGATGGCGATCACTATAAACATCATTTTAATGACGCGTTCTCTCGCCACAATATGGAAGGAAGGAGTCCCGCCAGTCTTCCCTCCAGTGCGTAAAACTTGGCTGAAGAGAGAGGCTTGCTTACTGAGCTCACGAGCGATGAGTATTTGGGTGATGACCATGGTCAAGCAAGGAATGACCATCCTCAAAGAAAACCAGTAGTAGGCGATAATGACCTGGCCAGTTGGATAATGATAGTCCAGTTCACATGTGTTAGTTTCGTCATCTACAGTTTTCACAATAAATCCAAAAAGTACAGAGATAACAGACATAACCCAAACAAGTATGATAAACATTGAGACACGTCGTCGGTTAAAGTTCCGATTGAAATACAGTGGAAAAACGACGGCTATGTAACGCTCTACAGAAATGGACATTAATAGATAAGTCGACGCAGTTATTGAACTCCAAAGAAGGATTGCAGTAGAAACTATCCGGCAATAAAGCTCTCCAAGAAATGATGTTGGGACTGATGATGCAACTGGTACTGGGATGATAAGAATCGAGGTGATAAAATCTGCGCCAGCGAGACCGCCAATCAAAGTGTCTGTTGAACGACTCTTAGCTCGTCTTTTGAATAGGACGGCCATCACAAGAAAGTTGCCTACAATTCCTGCAATAGCAAATATTAGTTGGATGTATTGACTTAAAGTCCAAGCTATGGGGATCCATACCCAAGAGACTTCAGCTCCAACAGACGTATTATTGCTTTCGATGCTACTTTCACTGGATGTTGATACATCAAATAAAATCAATGATTGATCTGTAGATACCGTCTTGAACGACTATTTTGAACTGGTTTCATGAAGTAGACTGCTTGTCATTGGTTCGAATCCACCCTCGTTTCGCAAGCTTGCATAGTCCGCCGTCGTCTGCGGATAGTCGCTCCTTTTTGGCGTTATTGTACCTGACGTGACGAGGATCAGTTGTGCTGCAAAAAGCATCGCATATGTCATGGCAGCAAACCTGATTGATATCATGGTTGCTGAATCTTTCGTTGCACTGAGATTTGATCTGTGGAAGGAGGACAAGGAGGGAATCTTAATATCATCACATCTTCAATATTATTGATACCTCATGAAGGTTATGCAAGGTTTACAATGTATTTCGTTGTTTTTTCAGGTGCCTGCCGCTTTTTCATGTGTTTCCGAGGTTATACACTATGCACGTGTGTATGATGAAGGATGTGTTCTACAGTGGAATCAAAGTTGGAAGTGCCAAACCGTAAAGACAATAAAAGACTATATCTCTCTACGGATCGTGCTAACTCTTCCACCCCAACCGAAACAGAAGAAGAAGAAGAAGAAGAAGAAAAAGAAGAGGAAGAAGACACTTTTCATGTCACAGCAACGAATAACAACAGCAAAAAGAGCAAGAAGATTTTGAATCAAAGTAGTAATGCATTCGTCAAACGGCACGGTCAAAGACATTTTATTTAGAGGAAGCCGGCCTAAAGAGAGTATCAATCAATGTAGTCTCGGTATCAAGAAAATCAGGCATATCTCTTTGGATTTCCAGACTGTGATATTACCTATATGACCTATACAAGAAACTCGATTTAAGTTGCTTATTTCCCTCACTTGTACAAATTCATTTATTAAACCTCACATATTTACCATGTATTCTTATTACGCCCCTGTCAGACAAACTTGGTAATTCGCCTTCAGAAAGTAGAGCATTTGATTTCATTTATGGGAAGTTTCTTTTTGGACAATCAATTTATTCACGATTATGCATTCAATTTCCAAATTTTACTAGAGTTTGTTGGTAAGATGCATTCATGGCACTGAACTATATCTATTCGCAATCGTAATTTTCCTATGCTTGTACGTCTTATCAAAATTCGAAAGGTAAAAGTGAACAACACGTCAGTGAACACAGTTCACAGCGAACAGATAGAATATGTTACGACACTAAATACCTGCAAAGCCTCAACGTAAATCAGAACATATGCCAGCATCAGCGACTTCCACATGAACTGTGGAAGACAATATCTGAACTCGGAATAGCCCGACGACACAAGACTAGAAGGGGGAAACGAAAGAATGCTCAAACTACAAACTTACCTCCTACAAACTTACCTCCCACACTGGAATTCGAGGAAGGTCCCATACGGGAAGAGCTACTGGACACGGGGGGTGCTATCCACCTAAAGGAAAAAGGATTTAAAATCGCTCACCTTAACGTTTGTAGCCTCACCGCAAAGTATGATAACCTGAAGGAAAAATTTATTAATCGGCCTTTTGATATTATAACCATATCAGAGACGCACTTGGACTCAACCGTCTCGGACTCAGAAGTTGCTTTTGAAGGATTCTACCTTGAAAGGCTGGACAGAAATCGCCGTGGTGGTGGGGTATCAGTATACGTGGACGAATCAATATCCTATCACCGTAGAATTGATTTGGAATGCAGCGGCATTGAAGCCCTCTGGATAGAAGTAAAGACTAAGAACTGTAAAGGTATACTTATTGGAACAATTTATAGGCCACCAAGGGCACCGTGTGAGTACCAGTTACTTATTGAACAGATGATTTCTAGAGTGTCAGACTCAAACGTAGAATTGATTGTACTCGGTGATTTGAACTATAACATGTTATGTACCACAGAATCAAAACCAATAAAGAAGCTCTGTAATCAGAATAGTTTGTATCAGTTAATTGAGTCTCCAACCAGAATAACAGAGACAAGTTGTACTCTTTTGGATGTAATACTTACCAGCAATCTACAGAATGTTAGGGAAAGTAACGTTATATCTCTTGGTGTCAGTGATCACAACCTTGTTTATGTAATTAGAAGACTGTACAAACCAAAGTTACCTTCTCGTACCATAAGATTCCGCTCATTTAAACGATTTGATGATAACGCATTTACATTAGCCCTGCAGGATGTAGACTGGTCGCCAGTTTTACTGGAAGAAAATCCTAACACTGCTTGGGAAGTTTGGAAACAGAAATTCCTTGATATATGTAATAAGTTTGCTCCTGTGGTAACACGTAGGGTAAGGGGAAAGACAACTCCCTGGGTCAATGATGAATATATCAAGCTCTCTCACGAGCGGGATAGACTGAAAAAGCTTGTAGACTCTGGAAACAATCCTGCTCAATGGGCGCAGTATAAACAGATACGAAATTATGTAAATAACTTAGGGAAGATACTCAAGAAAGAATACTATCATACAAGCATTGTTGAAAACCGTAGAAATTCTAAAGAATTATGGAAAATTCTCAAAACTGTAACACCCTGTAAGAAATTGAATAGGAAGGTGAATTCTTTAATCATTGATGGTGCATCTGAGCTAGATGAAGGAAAGATAGCTGAAGAGTTCAATAAGTTCTTCATATCTGTCGGTGCAAGGTCAAGTTGTAAAGACAAAAATAACACCGCAACATGTGATAAGCCCTATAAAAGAAATTATGTGAATTCAGTTTTTTCCTTTCATGAAGTTGATGAAGCATTTGTACAAAAGGAACTACAAAACTTACAAACGTCAAAATCAACCGGTCCTGATGGGATACATCCAAAACTGCTGAAGGCAGCTGCCTCTATCATTTCCAGCCATCTAGCTCACCTGTTTAATGTTTCAATGCGTACTGGGCTCATCCCTGAAGAATGGAAGAAAGCCTGTGTCACCCCCATACACAAAGGGGGCAACGCAGACGATACAAATAACTACAGACCCATATCAGTTATTTCTGTTGTAATGAAGGTCTTTGAAAGAGCTGTACACCTCCAGTTGACCGAGTATCTTGTAGCACATGAAATGCTGGCCCCCGAACAATCAGGTTTTCGAAAAAATCATAGTGCAGACACGGTTTTAGCTTTTCTTACTGATCTATTGCATAAGAACAGGGATGAACGTTTACTTACTGGAGGGGTGTTTTTAGACTTCCGAAAAGCATTCGATTCGGTAAACCATGAAATACTCCTACAGAAAATGACATCCTATGGAATAAAAGGGGTTGAACTCATATGGTTTACAAATTATCTCTCAAACCGCCAGCAAAAAACAACAGTTGGGGATACTGCGTCAACTTGGGGTACAATACTGTCAGGGGTACCGCAGGGCTCAATCCTCGGACCCCTACTGTTCACCATAATGGTAAACGATTTACCCAGTGTCACCTTCAATAGCAAGGTCATAATGTATGCTGACGATACTGTTTTAATATACAGTGCTAAGCATGTAGATGAACTTGAATTTCATCTAAATAAGGATTTAGATCTTGTTAACAACTGGGTACAAGAAAATGGCCTCACACTCAACCCTAGTAAGACACAATTTATGATCTTCGGAACGTCTCAAAAACTAGCTGCTATCCCAAATCCTGTCAACATAAAGCTAGAGAGCCACACACTCTCCCAAGTAAAGTCCTACAAATATCTTGGGGTACACTTAGACCCGGCTCTTAACTGGAAGGAACATGTATATCATACGAGTAAGAAAATAAGTTCCAGATTAAGTCTGATGAGTCGTCTGAAAAAATCCCTACCTCTGAATTCACTAAAACTTCTTGCAAACTCTTTAGTTCTCCCATTGTTTGACTACTGCAGCATCGCCTGGTCAAAATGTCCCTCTACTACGAAAGATATTATTGTGAGACAACACAAACGAATGGCCAGAATAGTTTTAGGGGTAGACACATGTACATCTACTGACTACGTACTAAGTCAACTAAACTGGACCACGATAGAGGATAGGTGGAAGCTTCAAAGGTGCAAACTGGTTTATAGGGCACTAAATGGGGACGCTCCAGAGTACCTGTCACTCTTGTTTCAGAAAGTTTGTAATACACACAACTACCAGACTAGATCAGCTGTCTCTGACGGGCTATTAGTAACTAGAGCTTGAACGAATGCTGGGAAACAGTCTTTTTCATACACCGGCGCACTCGAATGGAACAGTTTACCAATAAACTTAAGGCATGCTCCATCTAAACAGTCGTTCTCAGCCCAATTTTGGAGGGCACTCCACTGTGCCCAAGTATAGTTCTGTTGCTGTCGTTTCTTTTTTCTTCTGTTTGTCCTTTCTTTCTGAGGTAGGGGAAATTTAAGGATATGAGGATGTAATGTGTTGCATAATATTTGTTAAATTTTGAGTTTAATATATATCAGTACACAGATTTGATACTACAAATATGATTTTGTTGTTGGTATTGTATGATTATCTTTACATTTTTGTGTTTATTTGTACGGTATGTATGTGTTCATGCAGGGCCTCCAAGAACAACAGTGTTTAACCCACTGACGGAGCCACCCTGTGAAAATAAAACATATAAATAGATAAATAAATAAGATCTTAATCTTTAGAAAATGAAGTTGATAGACTTGAATACTGGTTCTATTTAGTTATATTTTAGATAAGTTATTAGGCCTTAAGCTGTTAAAACCATTTCTTTCTTTCTTGCGTTTTGTTTCGTGATTTGTTTTCTCCCTCGATTGATCTTCCAAATGTTTCAACTGTAACTGTCAATGAGATAGTCACATAATATATTACATCTATATATCGCATAATTTTTCTATGCTTGTACGTCTTATCAAAAAACTAATTTTCTATGCTTGTACATCTTATCAAATAATTAGGCAGAAATGAATGTGAAAGCAATGACGGCAACAAGTGTTTTTATTTTTTCCCCCAGGTCGTTCCGTTTTACTTTGGAAATACTATAGAATATGTAATGCTTAGATGCCAAGTTCAAGATAAACAAATTGTGGTAAACAAAGTATAAATTAGTGAGAAAAACCATCACACAATACCAATCAAGTACTTAAAGTAAATCAAGTAAAATCAGAATGCCTAAACAATGATATTGATTTCGTGAGTGATGACATTATGCGAAAAACTATAATTTTGATTACAAAATATCAACAACCCTTAAATGATCGCTCGATCACTGATACGTGATAAACAGGAAAATTCATACACAGTATATGAACAGAACCAGCTCTCTGTGCTCGCAGATTCGTTTAGTTCAAATTTCTGAATCCAAATTAAATCCTAATATACCCTCCACTCACAAACTCAACGTTAGAGAAAAATGTAAAACATCATCATAGCTATGCAGTATTATGTTCTATAAGACGCCATGGATTTTGATGAATGGAATGTATTGTCTGATGGGCTTAGACGCTGTTTTTCTCTTTTTTTTTATCCTATACAAAATAAGAACATCGCTGATTTAAATCGTTTGTTTACCGTACAATTTCTCTTAAAGAATTGGGTAACGTTTTCTCCTTTTTTTTGGTATATCATAATATATAGCTTCACAATTTTTAACGCTCTTACAATACCTTCTATTCTCTCAACTTCTCCCTATTCAGTTATCTAAATCCCTGTCTCCTTATATTCGTCTCTGTGTTGTTACATCTCCTTTGTCTTGTCCTCCTTGGCTAAATGTTATTGAAAATACTCGACTTCAAATTATTTACTTCGCGTGACGTTAGTTATTTCGAAGATTTGCTAATCCCAAAATCAAGTAAGGTTCGATATTCAGAAGGTTCATATTCCTCATTCCTCATTATGCTCGGGGGATGAAAATGAAAAAAAAAAAAAGGTTCATTAATCCGAACAATCCGAAGTCTTCTTGTTCCGAAGGTTCGTTTATCCGAAGATAAAATGAGGTTCGTTACTACAAAAGCCTAAAAACCATGAAAACCATGCGAGATGGTAACGAACGTTCGGATAATTACGAACTTTATTTCATTTTCGCTTTTTTTGTTTGTTTGCTCAATGAATAATAACTGAAGGAGAATGAAAACATATCATAACGTCCAGAAGCCGTTATCCCAGTCAGGCAAACTCCTTATTAGTGACAGTCTCTACTACTCTGTGCCCAAAGAAAAGATAACATTTATGTTCGTGTGCATCACAAAACCAACAAACGTCGCCAAACATGGATTTTAGTTAAGCAGATTTTGAATGTGCAGACTTTCAGCTATGAAATGATGTATATCCCAATTCAGATACATTTTCCTTACCTATCCTGATATTGGAAAGAAAACACTCTCTGGAAAGTGTGAACTGAAGAAAAAAAAAAGGCTCTGAATTAACGGGAATATTTAAGCGCTTTATTAAATGTAACAGAATGAAAACCACCGTAGCAGGGACAATGAAGGGACTATCAGATTTTGCTGAAATGAGCATGTTTTATAGACATATTCTGTAAATAATTACTGCCAACTTTCATAGCAGTAATTAGATGTGTCTCATAGAGTCAATTTCCATTTCTTAAAATTAAAAACACCCTGCTTCCACTAGTGGAAGCAGGGTGTTTTTAATTTTAAGAAATGGAAATTAGTGGAAGCAGGGTGTTTTTAATTTTAAGAAATGGAAATTAGTGGAAGCAGGGTGTTTTTAATTTTAAGAAATGGAAATTGACTCTATGAGACACATCTAATCACACTATTCTAAAGAAAAAAAAATATTTGAAAAAAAATGCTAGAAACACGATTTCCTGCTCGTTCTATGATCATAAATTTCAGTATGATGTAGTAGACGACTTGTGCTTGGAGAAAATATGAAAAAAAAAATCAAGATTGGCTGGTTTGACCCATTTCACCTGTTTTCAGTGCTCACACAATGAGTGCGTGCGACTTTTTGTTGTTTTTTATGCACTGTCGCATATTATACTATCATACACGGAATGATAAAGAATATGTTATATGATTGCACTGTAAGATTATTATCAATATGATGTTAAGATTATTGGTTTTGTCTTAATGATTCCATTTGTAGAAGTGGAGGAATGAGACAAATTAAAACTGAGTCTGCAACTGAAACAAGATGTGGATGATATAACGACACCTTTTCCTTCGCGTTGTCAAAAATTTGGTCATGAAAAAAAAATCAGCGTTTACAAAACATTCATGAAAGAAGAAAGAAAGAAGAAACCTTTTGAAACACGAGAATTTGATCGTTTTATCTGTAGCGTTGAGGACAGTCATGAGTTGATTTATTTAACTACAGCGTTGTTAAATGAGACGATCATGATTTATTTAAATTTCTGAATTGCGGGATTATTGTCTCTATATTTTAGACTCACTTCTAGAATCAACTCTTTCTGTGTTTTTTAAGCAAACATCACAGCATTCATGCATTCTAGTTGAAAGACAGTTCTAGCATGTAATGACGTTTCATGGTTCTAGATAGATTTTGACAAGGAAATTTGAAGTTTGATCTTCAAATCATTTCGATTATATTAATAGCGTTTACTTACGGAGTGATGAAGTATTGAGCGGAATTGAACAGAATACCCTGCTCCCTTGGCTTCGAAGTACGAGTAACCAATTCTGATAGTGCGCACTCATGTATTAATACTTTCCAATAACCATATGGACTGCTCATGCGCAGAAGATTACAAGATGATATCAGAGGCGTGGCATAACGGATAAGACTTCCGACACCCAATCGGAGGATCCGAGATCATTTCCTGCCCAGTTTTTTTTACGTCATTGGACAAGATGTTTTACCCATTTGTATAACAAGTGTATAAATGGGTACCTGGCAACACTAGAACGGCAGGGCCCTCTGACATAGAGCAGTGGCAACACTTGAGAAGCTACCCTGGATAAACAAGACCTTATCATTAATATCATTATCATTATTATTATCATTATTGTTATTATTATTATTATTATTATTATTATTATTATCATCATTATTATTATAACTATTACTATTATCATCATTATCATTATTTTTCAGTATTGTTATAATTGCCTTAATCGTAACTGTTACTATATGACTATAATTGTTCTTTTACTCCTTCGTCTCTTTTTCTCCTTCTTCTTCTTCTTCTTACTTTTATGATCATTATTATGAACATTATGTGTCAGGCGTCAATTAAATACAAAAGGTTTTCACAATGTGCACAGTAATCGATTGAAGTGACTGGAAAAACTATGAATGACACATTGGAATGAACGCTTTTGAATCGCCTTCATGGTTTGAACTGTAACTTTTTTTTTTATGAAGAGAAATCACATACAAAGCAATTTGTGAAAGGCTTAGTCTACTTCTTGAAAATTCAAAGAGCATCAGTTGTGAAAGTTAAAGCTCAAAAACTGAATCAGTTTGGTGTCTTCAGCTTTTATTCATCTCTGCTTGAAAACAGGTATACACTAGATGACAAAAACGGCAGGTAGCTTCGGTTATTTTAGTTTGGTATGAAGTGAAGCTATAACCACACAGTACTGTGAAGAAAGTCAAGAAGTCAAGAAGTATTGATGTTGCCTCATACATATTATTATTTGTCATGAAACTGCGCCACTGCATGCTGACATATAGACCTTCTATTTTTCTTTGTACACTATTCTTGGATCTACCGTTATTGACTCAAACAGCTATTTTTTTTTAAGATTCCATCAATTTAACCTTTATATTTATTCATTAAATAGACTCTTAACAGTCTTGAAAGCCACTATGTTCTCATATTTCAGCCTCCTTCAAGCCAACGGCAGATGACAAAGAATCGAATAACAATAGAGACAAATGCATCTGCTCTTATTGATTTGCTGGGTGCCACCTTATGTTAGTTAGATTAAAGTATGAAAAAAAAAGTGTTCTATACAATTCAAGAAATCAATGCTGTAAAAGGTAGAGAAAGTTTCATCTTGATCTGATAGTAAGGTACAATTCTGAAATAGATCGACGTTAAAAGCACAATTGTATTGCTGTCATATGGGCCTTATTTGTATAGACTTATATATCCAAATCGTATACAATGCACAGTGATTCCTTGAAATGTGGATAGGGTACTTAAAAAGAAGCAGTGATCTTCAAAAGGCTTAGATTGTCTTCATAAGATATCAGAGTTGTATTTATTACGTGAAGTGAGAATGCTGATAACTCTATAATGGAACTCAATACACCGAATAAGTGAACAATCACGTGAAGAACCTTGAATAGTTCATGGAGACATGGAAATATGAAATTTTGCTCAATGACTGATTTAGTATATGTGTGTGTCTTTTATGGTTGTTAATGAATGTGTGTGGATGAGAAGAATACGTTCATTACAGTGCAATGGGCTATTTCAAGCTTGTTAATGTATTCATGAATACGTAACAATCAATATCACATAATATCATATACATGTATAACTAAAACGCACAAAAGTGAATACAGATTCAATACATATACTGTAATGGCAATTGTAAACTGTAAAAGGGCAAAATTTGAGTTTTGTGGCATGACAATATAGCGTGTACATGGTGAGAAAGGAAAATGTTCCCTATATCATAATGTGTTTTAATTCTGAGTATTATTATCATTATCATTATTATTATTATTATTATTATTATTATTATTATTATTATTATTATCATAATTTCTTTTATTATTGTTATCTTTTTCATTATGATTATTGTGTGTATATATACTTTGATATGTTTGATAACTTGCATTTGCTGGTTGATTCTCACTTTCATTTTGTTGCCTCCTCTTGGTACACCTTATCAAGGCTGACTGCTCGACCCCACTTCCCCTTGCTATTTCACACTCTCCTTTCGCCATCCCTCTGTTGTTCCTTATATTGTTTTATGTTGCTCCTATTCATCCCTTTCCTTCAAAGGTTGCCCCCGTGATCCTCAGGATCATTACTGATCCTTCTCTGTCTTTTTGTCTGTTCACTCTCCTGCTCTAATCCCCTTCCCTTTACCTGGTGTAGGGCTCCTTGCCCGTGACCTCCCACCCTCTCCTTTTTTTCTTTGTTCTGTGTTGTGTGAAGTCCTTATATGTGATTGCTTTCCCTGCTTGGTTGTCATTTTGCCTCTGACGAAGATTCTGCTAGGATCGAAAACTCAGGCCCCTTCTGACTCCGAGAAAGGAAAACGAATAAAAAGCTATGATGATCTCTGTCTTGTGTCTCATGTTTCTATAAAAAAAAAAAATTATTGAAATATGATTGCAATGCCCCTAATGTAATTCAAAGCTAAACGCATACTGTATTTATCATTGGACCAAGGTGAATTTTTGGAAGATTGGAAGATCGCACGAGTTCAACCCATACACAAAGCCGGAATAAATCAAGTGTTGAAAATTATCGACCAGTCACTTTACTATCAATATTGTCTAAGATATTAGAAAAAAGTAAATGTATCATTCCAAGATTATTTAATCGAAAACAAGGTATTATAAGATAGACAATTTGGTTTCCGACCTAATCATTCGTGCGAAACCGCCTCTCTTTGTATTATTGGTTGTTTAGTGATCTTTAAAATAACAATGTAGATCACGGATACGTAAATGGTGTTGCATTTATTGACATGAGAAAAGCCTTTGAAGCAGTGAACCACGATTTTTTTTTAATACTGAAATTGAAGTCTGTAGGTTGCACAAATAGAAGTGTACGATGGTTTACTTCTTATTATACCCCCTCCACACATAGTGTGAAGGGGGTATATAGGAATCACTGTGATGTTGGTCGGTCGGGCGGTCGGTCGGTCTGTTGCAAAATCTTGCGTCGCGAACTCCTCCTACAGTTTTGAAGCAATTTAAATGAAACTTAGGGTAAATGATATTGAGGTATAGATGTGCAAGACGTTTTTTTTTTTTTTTTTTTTTTTGGGGGGGGGGGGTTTGTAAGACAATGTGTTGCCATAGTAACCATAATTTTACCAAAACCTTGTGGATTGAATAACTTAGATATAGTGGAGCGGCATAGCTTGAAAAATTAGAGGAATTGTGCATTTTATGATAAAAGCACCAAATTTCGCACACATGTTGACAATGACATTTGAAATAAATCCAGATATTGGGCCATCGTAAATAGCGCCCTCAGCGGCCATGGCAGCCATTTTTCAAAATGGCCGCCATAAAATGCTGTTTTTCATAAAAATTTACAAATTTCAAAAGGGAAAATCAATAAGATTTTGCAAACGAGTGGGAAATAATATTTGAAATAAATTTAGATATTGGGCCACCGCAGATTGCGCCCTCAACGGCCATGGCAGCCATTTTTCAAAATGGCCGCCATAAATGCCATTTTTCGCAAAAAATTAAAAATATAAGAAGGGAAGATCAGGAAGATTTTGCAAACGAGTGGGAAATAACATCAAAATAAATTCAGATATTGGGCCATCGTGAATAGCGCCCTCAACGTAGCAGCCATTTTTTTTCAAAATGGCCGCCATAAATGCCATTTTTCGTAAAAATTTACAAATTTCAGAAGGGAAAATCAATAAGATTTTGCAAACGACTGGAATATAGCATTTGAAATAAATTTAGATATTGGGCCATCACAAATTGCGCCCTCAACGGCCATGGCAGGGATTTTTCAAAATGGCCGCCATAAATGCCAGTTTTCGTAAAATTTTACAAATTTCAGAAGGGAAATTAGTAAGATTTCGCAAACGAGTGGGAAATAACATTCAAAATAAATTTAGATATTGGACCATCGCAAATTGAGCCCCCTAACGGTCATGGCAGCCATTTTTTTTTTCAAAATGGTCGCCATAAATGCAATCTTTTATAAAAATTGATTTGAGAAGGGAAAATCAACAAGATTTTGCAAACGAGTGGGAAACAAAATTCAAAATAAATTTAGATATTGGGCCATTGCAAATTGCGCCCTCAACGCCAATGGCGGCCATGTTTGAAATTGGCTGCCATAAATACCACCTTTTTTCTCTGAATTTACTAATTCCTGAAGGAAAAGTCAATAAGATCTTGCACTCAATTCAAAAAAATCGTTTGAAATATATCTTGGGCCTATGAATTACATTGTTGTAAATAGCGCCCTCAATGGCCATTGCAGCCATTTTTCAAAATGGCCGCCATGGATTCCATTATTTTTTCTTTCTTGATTTCACCAAAAGAAAAGTCAATAAGATTTTGCACACAATTTGAAAATTATGTTTGAAATAAATGTTTGTATTAGATTACTATAATACTGCTCTCAACGGCCATGGCCGCAATATTCCAAAATGGCTGCCATTGGCATAATCATTTTGTTTTAAAAAAAAAAGTAATTTCTGAAAAAAAAAGTTAGCAAATGTGTACATAAATTAAAAAATCATGTTTAAAATCAAACAATATATCTAGATTGCATTAACGCTAGAAATTGTTCCTTAACAAGTTTTCAAGAAGAAAAAAATTGCTATTAACGGTAATTGCAGCCATTTTTCAAAATGGCTGTCATAGAAGCCATTTTTTAATGAAGATGTCTTAATGCCGGTAGAAGACAATAAACATTTTTTTTTTGGCGCAAGTTGACAATTACAAACAAAGAAGCTTAGACATTTAGCCATCATTTGCTGTGTTCTCAATTGCTATTTCAGCTATTTGTCAAAATGGCTACAATACACTCTTCTTTTTTCTATCAAAAAGAAAAAAAAAAAGAAGCAGACATCCATGGCAGTCAGCATGGCCCTTGAGAGGGCGCCTTCTAGGAAGACCTTATACTTAAATTTCTTTTTGAGCATAATTTTCAACTTGTTTGCAAAGTCTTATTGACTTTTCCTTCTGACATCAACAAATTTTTGCCAAAAAACAAAACAAAACACGGGGGGGGGGGGGGCATCCATGGCAGCTGTTTTGAAACTTGGCTGCTACGGCTGTTGACGGTGCACTTTTGGATTGCCTGTTATCAAATTCAGTTTAAATGTAATTTTTCACCTTTCTGGAAATTCTGATTGACGTCTGCAACACTTTACATTTTGAAAAAAAAATGGCTGGAATGGCCATTGAGGGGGCAATTCGCAATGGCCCATTAAGTTTACTTTTCAATGCAATTTCCCACCTGTTTGCAAAATCTCGTTGGCTTTCCCTTCTGATTTCAGTAAATCTTTTCGAAAATATAGCATTTATGGCGGCCATTTTGAAAAATGGCTGTCATGACCGTTGAGGGCGCAGTTTCCGATGGCCCAATATCCAGATTTGTTTTAAATGTCATTTCCCATATAACCAAAATTTCATTGAATTTTCCTTTTGAAATTAGAAATTTTTTCAATGAAAAAGTGTCACTAAAAAAAAAGTGGCTGCCATAGCCATTGAGAGCGCAATTTCCCGCTTGTTTGCAAAAAAAAAAAAATGGCTACCATGGCCGTTGAGGGCGCAATTTCCAATGGCCAAATATCTAGATTTATTTTGAATGTATTCAAAATTTATGGCAAAATATTATGAACTTTTCCCTACTGAAATTTTCAAAATCATCGAAGAAGTGGCACATTATTAGACAGATGGACGTTGAGGGCGCAATTAACAATGGCCAAATATTTAAATGCATTTTGAATGTAATTTCCCCCTTGTTTGCAAAACCTTACTGGCTTTCCCTTCTGAAGTTAGCCAATATTTTGAAAAAAAAAATGACATTTATGGCGGCCATTTTGAAAAATGGCTGCCATGGCCGTTGAGGGCGCTATTTCCGATTGCCAGATATCTAGATTTATTTTGAATGTAATTTCACATTTGTAACCAAAATCTTATTGATTTTTCTCTCCTAAAATTAGCAAATTCTACGAAAACATGGCATTTATGGCAGCCATTTTGAAAAATGGCTGCCATGGACGTTGAGGGCGCTATTTTCGATGGCCCAATATCTAAATTTAATCTAAACGTTATTTTCAACTTGTGTACGAAATTTGGTGCTTTTATCACAAAATGCACAATTGTTCGGCTATGCCGCTCCACTAATAGTACTGAAGCAATCAATTTCAAATTTGGTATCTATGATGATCTATAGGTGTAGTTATGCAAGACATTCTTTGTGTTTGTACTTGACAAAGCGTTGCAATGGTAACCGCATGTTTTCTTCGAAATCTTGTGGAGTGAACAACTTCCACAGTTTTGAAGCAATTGAAATCAAATTTGGTAGGCATTATGGCCTTGAGGCATAGATGTGGAACACATAATTTTTGTGTTTGTTGGACAAAGCGTTGCTATGGTAACCATAATTTTACCAAAACCTTGTGGATTGATCAACTTCCACATCATTCAAGCAATTAAGGTCAAATTTAGTTTGTATGATGATCGGGAGGTGTAGTTATGCAAGACACCAATGTGTTAATATAAGAAAAAATGTGTTGCCATGGTTACCACTCATTTTTGTATCAAATTGAACCATTTAATCTATGAAGGTGAAATTTGGTGTGTATGATGCTCAATGCGTTGCCATGGTAACCGCATTTTTTTTTTAAATCCTGTGGGGTGAACTGTCTTCTTCCACAGTTCTCAAGCAATTGAAACCAAATTTGGTAGGCATTATGGCCCTGATGTATAGATGTGGAACACATTATTTTTGTGTTTGTCACACAAACCGTTGCCATTGTAACCACAATTTTACCAAAACCTTGCAGATCGAATAACTTTTCCATCATTCAAGCAATTAAAGTCAAATTTAGTATGTATCATGATCTAGACAGTGTAGTTTTGCAAGACACCAATGTGTTAGTTTAAGGAAAATATGTTGCCATGGTAACCACTCATTTTTGTATCAAAATAAACCATTCAAGCCATGAAGGTCAAATTTGGTGTATATGATGGTCCTTAAGTGTAGTGATGCTGGGGAAAGCATGTTTCCGTTTGCTGTAAGTTTTATACTCAGTGTCAACTCTTTAATTGTACAGTAAACTAAAATCATTCTGTTTCCAATTCGACAAGTGCACAAACTTGGTATTAACGTTATTGCCCTCATGACATCACATTAAAGCAACACTAGGGGCGGGGGTATTAATCACCTTCAGTGATAATTCTAGTTTAAAAGGTAGAAGTCAATTTGTATCTGTAAAAGGGAAAAAGTCATCCATTATAGCAATTCACCATGGAGTCACACAGGGTTCAGTCTTAGCACCATTACTTTTCACCATATTTATAAATGATTTACCCATGAGTATCCACAAAGGAGAAATGTTTCTTTTCGCAGACGACGCGACTTTATCTGTGCGAGGTAGAAGCGTGGATGAAATTCAGTCAAAACTGAACCATGCTCTTGATGAGGTTTACACATGGACCCCAAAAAACAAACTGCTTCTGAATATTAATAAAACTAAAGTAATGGTATTTGGGTCTAGGCAAAAAGTCCAAACTTTAAATGTCAGCAGATAATATGTACAGATAAGATCAACTCCAGTCCAGTCGAATGTGTTTCTCAGTATACATGTCTCGGAATTATGATAGATGATAATTTACAGTTCAATAAGCATGTTGATAGAGTCGCCCTGCAAGTAAAGCAAAAATTAGGCATTCTTAGAAGGCTCAAGGGAGCGTTCAGCACTCATTATCTCAGCCTATTATACTGGGGTTATATCCTCCCACATGCCTTGTATTGTTGCAATGTATGGACCAACAGATCACAACAAAATTATCAAGCAATCAACAGGTTACACAAACGAGCATTACATTATAGCTGGCTTATTCATGGGAAACACCATCCGAGCAAGTTAATTGATCCAACAAATAAAACTTAATTGTCCAACGTTACACAAATTGTATTCTAAAGCAATGGCATGTATGACATTTAAATGTGTGCACCACCTTGCACTCTCTTTACTGGCAAAAAAAGTTTGTTATAAATGATACATTAGCCCAACGGGCAACACGCAACTCGCATCAGTGCAAAATTGAGGTCCCGAGATGTAATACCGAACTTTACAGGAGGTCATTTGTATGCTCAGCGGTATCTCACTGGAATAATTTGCCATTGGAGACACGATGTTCGCCCAACTTAGGTTTGTTCAAATGGAGTTTAAGATATGTGTGTTGTAATATACAGATTTTTTATTATTATTATTGTTATTTTTTTTTACTCAATGACTAACACCTACGCAGTTTTGTCAGTTGTTTGATTTGTGCAATAGATGCCATCGTTCATCGTATTCGCCAATTCATTTTTGTTCATTTAGAAACGTTGCAGTATTTAAATGTCTTTGAAATTGTTCTATAAGCGTTACATTATGTTTGATTTTTGATTGTATTGAAATGTATATTATATATATATGTTTTTCTTTTTTCTTTGTTTGTTAGTAACTGTAATTCTGAAATGTTTAATGTATTGTGTTTTAAAGGGTCCCGATGAAAACCAACCAATGCTGACTTGGGCTACCCTTTTTTAAAGATGTCAAATAGATTAATAAATAGATAGAAATAAAGAAGGGCGAAAGTGTCCGATGACGCTATGTCCTACGTTGTAGTATATTGCAAAAAGCTATACATTTGATATTGATCACTGTCTGATTTAAGCTAGAATGATGTATATTCCTGCACGTTTTATGGGCCATCTCCATAAGATAAAAGCAATGCATAAAAAACGAATTCATTTGTGCATTTGACGCCTATTGCCATTGTTCAACCCATCACGGACTCAAACTCCATCGAACTATGTAAAATAATAAAGGGGTCGGTGTCAGTACCATACAAAATAATATTATTTAACTCAGCCAGCGTCAGTTGCTCTATTCAGGGAAAGGCAAATGATGCTTTGTACATACTCATTTCTCTCTCATGAAATGTATCGACAATATTGACATATCTTCATACGGCACAGGGACGGATCCAGGGAGGACCGCAACCGGCGCAGCCCCCCCCCTTTATTTTTTTTTGTTCAAACAAAAGAAATAAAAAGAAAAAAAATTGGGGGAGGGTGCGTGCGCCCCCCCCCCTTTAATTTTGTAAACACGCCCCCTCTTTATACGGAATTCCTGGATCCGCCCCTGCGGCAAATGCAACCATGCAACGGCGTAGCCAGGATTTTATCTTAGGGGGGGCGGTTGCGAGGGAGCGAAGCGACCGAGCCCGAGCGAGCGGAGCGAGCGAGGGGGGGGGGGGGGGAGGGTGTGGGAGGGGGGTTTCCCCCCTCCCACGGTAAGAACTTTTTGCATTTTGATGTTGTAAATGGTGCAATTTGATGCATGTTTCTGCGCGTTATATAGACGTGAAACAGTCCCACTTGTTTAAGGCAGCAGTTTATTTTGATGTAGATTATTATTGAACAATTTGCTTATAAAATGCTATAAGTTAAATACACTTCTTGTATTAACTCTTTTCACTGAATATCATGAACGCGACTGAACCCGAAAGAGCGGAGCGAGTGAAGGGGGAGGGGAGGGTGTGGGAGGGGGGTGTCCCCCTCCCACGGTGAGAACTTTTTGTATTTTGATGTTGCAAATGGTGCAATTTGATGCATGTTTTTGCGTGTTTTAACGAGTTGAAACAGTCCCACTTGTTTAAGGTTGCAGTATATTTTGATGTAGATTATCATTGAATAATTTGCCTATAATATGGTATAATTTAAATACACTTCTTGTATTACTTCTTTTCACAGAATATCATGAACGCGACTGAACCCGAGCGAGTGGAGCGAGTGAAGGGGGAGGGGAGGGGGTGTCCCCCTCCCACGGTGAGAACTTTTTGCATTTCGATGTTGCAAATGGTGCAATTTGATGCATGTTTTTGCGCGTTTTATCGACGTGAAACAGTCCCACTTGTTTAAGGTTGCAGTATATTTTGATGTAGATTATCATTGAACAACTTGCCTGTAAAATGGTATACGTTAAATACTCTTCTTGTATTAATTCTTTTCACTGAATATCATGAACGCGACTGAACCCGAGCGAGTGGAGCGAGTGAAGGGGGAGGGGAGGGTGTGGGAGGGGGGTGTCCCCCCTCCCACGGTAAGAACTTTTTGCATTTTGATGTTGCAAATGGTGCAATTTGATGCATGTTTTTGCGTGTTTTAACGTGATGAAACAGTCCCACTTGTTTAAGGTTGCAGTATAATTTAGTGTATATTATTATTGAACAATTTGCCTATAAAATAGTATCATTTAAATAATCTTCTTGTATTAATTCTTACACTGAATATCATGAACACCGTCTGTTCAGCAGTCAAACAGAAAAAGCATGCACACGAGGGTGTAGATAGGGGCATATCCCCTCCCACACGAAGGTGATTTTGCGTTTTCAGACCTGAAATTCAGCGATCTGTTGCAAATTTTTGGTGCAATACTTTTTCATCGAAGTGATAAAATCACGGAATTTAGCTCTTATTCCGAATGTGCACCATCTGTGTGTATGTATAAAGTCTAGTGAGGTATATATAGAGGAAGGGGGATTCCTCCTCCCGCTCGCGGAGCTTTTGCGTTTTTAGAATTGAAATAAAGCGATCTGGGTATAGCAACAGTCTATACTTCTATGCATGGTGGAAGGGGGAGGGGCGGGGGAGCAGGGAGAAGGCGTGGGCGAGTGTTATCCCCACCCTTCCCTTCCGATCGAGCTTTTGCCTTTTTAAGGTTGAAATTGAGATATCTCATCTACGCATTTTTGATGGAATCACCATTTGGGAAATCACACACACACACACACACACACACACACACACACACACACAAAACTGATTGGGGGGGGGGGGGGGCTGAGGGAGGAAAGGGTCGATTAAAAGGCCCGTTCCCCTTATACATGAGGGAACCTTGAGTTTTCGGAATATAAGTGATAAGTCTTGTGCACTCAGAATTATTCATAATTTTTTGTAAATCTAAAAAGTGTACTAAGCTAGGGAAAGAGGCATAGAGGGGGAGGGTTTGGGAGGGGGTATCCCCCTCCCAAGCACGAGAGATTTTGCATATTTTGAATTGAAATTCAACGATCTGGTGCACACTTTGAGTGAAATATTCAAAAAATATCTTATTTGATGAAAGGTTGAAAAGGAGACCCGCTTCATGTGCAGGCATATACAGTATACACGCATTTTTTTTCCGCCTCCCAAATCCCCGGTCCAAATCTTAGGGGGGGGGGGGGGGGGGGCGATCGCCCCCATCGCCCCCCCCCCCCCCCCCCCCCCCTGGCTACGCCAGTGCAACCATGGGAACATCATGCGCAGTTTATCACACAGAACCCTCAGTCGTCAGTCAATACGTGGAAGTACAATATTGATGATATGCATCCATCGCCTCTGAGTTTACGCTATTTTATTATCGAAGAACTCCCTTCAGGCATGCAGTTTATTGGGTGTGATTTGATAATCAATTTTAACTCTCTACAGATATCCTCCGTGTTTAGATAGGCAACCTATATATGCAATTAATGTCAGTATGTAAATGAAAACATGAACTGATCAACACAAGCAATTAATAATGCACACATATCACACGTATGTTTACAGTAAGGATAAAGGTCACTTTTGCGTACGATATTATTGTATAATGCCATACACGCAATTTCCGCCTCTCTATCTAATTCCCACTACCTTGAATACATGTCATCATTTCCCGCGTCAAATAAGTTTCAATGTAAGCCTGCCGAATATCTTTCACTGGGATGTACCGTACAAGAATAGCCTATTACTTATCGTCAACCTACATGGCTTCACAACACGGAATCTTATCATTTCAATGAGTTGGTTAACCTACATTTATCTACGTTCATGCTCTGTCCGCAATTAACCTATTTCTCAATTCTGAATTTACTCTTTCGGTGAGTTAACCTACATTTTCTCTACGTTCATACAAAGCCCTGAAATAATCTATCACGTCTGAATTTTACCTTTTCAGTGTGTTAACCTACATTTCTTTAAACGTTCATACACATGCCCTGGCTTAACCTAATCAAGTCCCAGAACAAGGTTGCTGTGTGGTTATCTTTTTCTAAAATCCATAACCCCACTATTGACTGCAGGTGGAAAACTGGGATTTTTGTGGGGAGTGAGATTCTCCTCGAACTCCAGCAAAAAGAAACTTTTGCACTTTTTTAAAATTGAAATCTGAAGATCTTGTACACAGCTGTGATAGAATAGAAAGCAATATTTTTGATGAAAAAAATGAAAAATAACAATTCGGGGAAATGCTAATAGATAGCTCATATATATCCTTATTGGATTGTGCTTCATTGTGCCACATGAATTGAATATTTGAAATCCACATTATGATTAGACTGACTTGATACAGGATGGTAAATGACAGTTATACCGAAATGCTATTAAAATAAATTTAAGTCATTAATATTCATGCTCATTAAAAGTGTAATAACTTCAAGAACAAGCAATATAGAAATGAGCAGGTTGGACACAGAATACACAGGTGGGATACCAAAGGATAATGTACGTATAATTGTTTGAAATCACGTTTGAGTTTGCAGCTAACAGTGTTTTTAAGGTTTAACAGATTTGTTACACACTGAATCCCCCTCATACAAACACACACACAAACAAATATAGACCATGTACACATGCCGCCTATTATGCATGCTGTTACAATAGAAACGAGTCGTGTATTTGGACCTTTGAAACGCAGTTTGAGACTTTTATACACTTTTCCTTTTCCTTTTTTTTTGGGGGGGGGGGGGGCAAAATATTCAATGCTCAATCCTTTACATGAGACAAGTGCAGTCTTTTCCAAAACGATATGGGAAAGTAACTTTGTAATAAACTGAAAAAAACAACAACACGGTATTGTAAGTCTACTCTGGGGTTCCCCGTGCAAGGAAAAACGCAGTAGGGTCTTCTATATCTACCATACAAGCTACTGTAGTTAGTTAAGCGACACAGTAAAATAAGTGTTCAAGTTTGTCTAAAAGGACAGAAATCACCGTATACTTAGACTGTTGTTCTAAGTTGATTTGCATATTGAGCCATTCAGAATAGAAACAAAGATACATACATCCCATGAGCCTTTCAAAATAGTAATATAAACTGATATGAAATTGTCTGAATTTACAGATTAAGAATTACTTATGCAATGACAAGCAGAGTTCTATTCATTGCTGTTACGACTTAGAATCGCCCGTTGTAATGGGTGCAAATTAGTTTGAGTAGAATAATACACATTTCACACACACACAAAAAAAGGTATCATTGTGACAAAGAGGCTGATTCATAGGCATGTATACCGGTTCAAATGAAATGTAAATCATATAGTTGTAGGACTCTTTATTACATGTATTAATATCAATATCAATATTATTGTTATTATTATTATCATTATTATTGACATAATTATTATCATTTATTTATTTATTCATTTGTTTTCTTTTTTTAATTAGATATCTCAGGTTTTGGTATACATTTTCCAATCAGTCTTGCTTTGAAAATATTGCTGACTAGTTGGCTCTTTGTCTTATATCCGTAGATCAGTGTTAATTTTGTTGTGAGATTTCGTAATAGGTAAGTGTCACTTTTTTTCGGACGGTGCCATTTTTGGTGCCTGTGCCCTTTTGGCTTTATCTTACTTAATATGGTTAGGGTTACGGTTTAGGGTTAGGGTTAGAGAGTTAGGGGCCCAATGTTGCAGATAATGTTACAGGTTAAGAACAGGTACAGACATAATGTGTTAGAAATCCTCAAAATATAATTATTAACTCCTAAAAAATTGAAATCTTCACTCTCAGTAGTTTTTGCTGCAGCCGTTCTTAAACTTTTCCTATATATATATATATATATATATATATTGTACATGAATCATTTTCATTTTTTTTTTAAGCAAATGGACTTTGATTGTACTGCGGAGTGGTTGGCTCTGGATAATCTCTGTTCCGTTATTTGACTGCTCTTTCTCATTTGTTTGAAAGTATTCTGTTAATTAAAAATGTCTTCATAGACATTTTATAAATGCTGCATGTTTCTGTTTGGTCCTCAATATTGTTCTTTAATCTTGGTAAAAAGTGAGTGTAACAGTTTTATATCCCGGTTGTGTTATTCCAACACATGCGGGAAACTGTACCACATGCTGCTTTAATATATAATCACATTATATCAATATCGTAAACATAAACACACAACACGTAGGGAATACAAACACAAATATGCTGCTCTCAACAAACATTTTTATTTTTTTTCTGCCAAAGATGAACATAACGCAGATGTTGAAGTATTTGGAGTTTATTCAAATGACATACTTGTACATGTATACGCCTTGTTTTCTCCGAGAATCATATGAGCCACAAGCATTGTGTATTATGTAAACGCAATTTCTCGCAACTTTTCGAATAGTACCATTCTTTCTTAAATATAACACTGATGTGCAAGGGTGTCTTCTTCAACTAAGAAAATATCGTCTGCATCTGACACAAAAGCATATATCCACATTACAGCCTTTATCATATTTCATACATTCTTACAGTTTGAAGTAATTCGTGTTTCTCTATTCATTCATTCATTCATTTATTTCCATATCAAAACATAAACATCTACAAATATCAAAATATAATTGCCTTAGAACATTTATACATGTCTATGCTCTTACGTGTAGACCCTAACTTAATTCATTTACCATGTTACCATTTTGGAAATAAACTTTATATCTTTTTTTTATGTGTTTTATTGGAGTAAAAAACAGATCAATACATACATGAACATGTAAATAAGAACAATCATCGGGAAAAAGAGAAATACAATAAAAAAGGGAAAAAAAGGAAAAAAGAGGCAGCACTACCCATGTAATAGCAAATAGTTCTAGATGTGCTTTAAAAGCAGTCACTTTGTCTCATACAAGATATTATCTATGTATAATAAATATGATACGATATATATTCTTAAAGAAAATTGGAAGTAGATAACACAAAAATAACATAGATTATAAATTTGTGTTACGTACAATTGATACGAGGAAATAATTATAAAATGCCAAAAGAACCGTTAATCAACACCCACAGGAGGGCACGGGACTGATTTCTATGCATTTTATCACAGAACTGAACAATTATATTCAAGACATGATTAATTCTAGTACATTTGGATATAACTGAAAAAAAAAAACCAACATATCACTTGAAAGGAATCTCGGCCCATACACCCCCACGCGTGGAGTCCCTTGGTACATCAATTCAAACAAATAACAAATTGAACAACGTAACGATTATCATTATACATGTATATAAACTTTATATCTTCACATGTTTAATCGGAACCTAAATGGCTACATAAGCTATTGCACCGATGTGTTTGTATCTTGTGTATGTATACAAATGGCAAGAGATACCACATATATAAATTTGGTAAGTCTGCGAAATATACTGATTGTATATTCCAGGTGAACTATGCTGTAAAATTTGAACATTCCAAGATCGAAAGGAGAATTAGCGGTTGTCTATCCCCAACAGCGTATTATTTTTCTTTTTACAAAGCAAACACATCTCATCAAATTGCGTCAAAAATGGGGAGAGATAGGCAAACTAAAACAACAACAAATGTAAAAGTGAACATCACTTTTCTGATTTCCGTCAGCTGAAGTCAGTATCAGTCTACTAATTCATGCAATCCACAAGTCTTTCAAATCTATACTGTTTTTGGTCTGTCACTTTTATCAATGTATTTCTCTCACTCACCTCACTACAAAACAAGACTTTTCATGCTTGTAATGTAACTTCCCGATTGTCTTTAAACAGAGGGAAGGTGATATACAAGTTTAATCACAAACCATCTATATGTCCTCAGGAAAGCAATGTGAGGTAGGAAATAGATATTGGCCTGCAGTTGATATTTCACGTATTTACATAAACAATACAAAGTGATACAACACAGTACAAAAAGGCGTATTTCGAGTTCGCCTTTGACTGATATGACTTAGTAGTCAATGCACTAAATTCAGGTATTGAACGTTTTCAGTTTTGACCCATACTTGATGCAGTACATAAATTTCATGTAGATAACGGGCTATTCGAGTTATCCTAGGAACAGCATATTTACAATTTATAAGTATTATAATGTGGAATTCACAGGGCTATAACTAGTCTGTATTTGCCACCTTCGTAAGTATTTTCACCGAATCTGCAACTCACAATTCATAAATTTCGTTCACATGCAGTTAACATACCCTTCACCATGTAAAATACATTGTTTGGTAAGTATTTCGTGGAACTTGACAGAGCACGAGATATCTCGAGCATAATACAACATTGTCTTCGTCTTCATTATTCATATTTAGTCGTATATGTACAAGAAAACAAAACACGCGAAGAGTCATAATTATAGAACAAAAGTAAACTATACCTTCAAATAATGTCATAGGCTGTTCTGCACAACGACAGAACATTGTAAACTGATTTCCACTGTCATCACAATGTATAAGATACACTGTGTACCTGATAAACAACCGGAAGAGAGTGAGTTTTAAGTAGTGAAATAAAATAACATCATTGAACGAAGGCAAACATTATCCGCATTCATTCACACAATTGACACACATAGTAGTACTTGTAGTAGACACACGATGTATCATACTGGATTCTTTCTCCTTACATATGACAATATAATAGTATTTAGATAAGCATTTCTGTACAAATAAAGTTACAGATTTGGAAGTATTTGAAATTGCAGTCATTCCAATGTTACAAAGTGACATCATAACTTCTACCATGTGTAATCATTATGTGAATGTAAACTGTCGAACATGCCAAGCATAGAACTACTCATAACGCATATAGTCGACACATCGGAGCACGACTAGAAGGATCAACATCAAGTGGCTGCAATGCATGTGGCACTCATTATTCATCAATATATATAATGAAAACACGAATAAAAAAAGATAACTAGAGCTAGCCTACTTACAGCCTGAAAAATAAACATGTAAATAAGCTGCCAAGTGAATTTCAAGCATGACGCAAATGAAGTTAAAACATCCAATGTGTTCTGTCTGAAACTTACTGTAAATCCAGATACCATCGTATCCCCTATCTGTATAACATATCATATGGGATATATGATGAGACAATGTCTCGTCTAAACAGCATAATGTTTCAGAGATTCAGATCGACTGAGGAATCTTTTATCACATCAAATATGACTTATAATCATGGATATAAATCCTTGTCGTAAAAAAATGTTCCACACACTTTATTCATGCTCTGCAGCACCAAATTGATTTATTGCCATATTATACAGTTAAGCGATTCTGTCAATTCAAACTTTATATCTACACAAACTTGTACACTGTTAATACATAAGACAGGCTATGTGTACCAGTGTGTCTGTTTCTTGGCTATGTATTATATAAACGGACATAACTAAAGCTACAAAACACACGTTTGCTACGTGCGCAAATGGAATTGTTTGTACATTCCAAGAGCTCTTGAAGGAGCCTGCCCGGTTCTCCATATACACTGTAGTATAATTTTTCCTTCACGACAAAGCAAACACCTCACACCATCCTTCATCAAAGGGGAATTACGCAAAGTAAAAAAATAGAAATAAAAAGAGAAAATTTCTTCACTGATTTCGTCCAGCTGACGTAAGTATCCGTCTTTACCAGTCTAGAGACCTTTCAGACTAACATTGTTTCTATGCTGTCACTTCCATCAAAACTTTATTTTGTTCAACTCAATATCAAACACCACTTTTCTTACTGATAACTGGTTATAAACAAAAGTATATGGATAAAACGGAAAGCTATAATGTATAACTGCGGCTAGTTATCAAAGAAACGCCTAATTCTTCTTTTCATGTTAAATGCAGCTATGGTGGACTCTTCCATGGTCGTGCCTTATCCCACAGAGATACTGGTCATTTTATTTATTACCTTTTACCACACTCTCCACTTGTCTTTAAGAGAGAAGGAGTAAAAGAAATACAGTCTCCTCATGCAGCCAGTAGCAGGCCACACCGGTAGTGATATATAAATGGGATATTACACTGGATAGTTCAGATAAACCAAAATGACAGATACACTACGGTAAAAATGCACTGCACTTTTACAAATGGCAAGAGCATGTACAACAGCAGCTGCAACAAGAGACACAATTACATGTTAAATCAAATTCATTAAATGACATGCACTGTTTTACATTCGTGGAAACTTAACATACATACTCTGTAAATGCATAATAATTCATGAACATCTATCAAAAAATACAATACACCTACTTAATGAAACATATCTTCTTATTCCCAATTGGGGAAGGAGACAAGGATTTCACGAATCAATTTCGGTTTTTTTTTTCAAATAGTAAAAAAAAAGTGATTAAGAAAAACATTGTCAGAATTACCCAATGCAATCTAACCGAAACGAAATACTTCATGAACACTAGAAACAGAGCACTGATTCCTGCCAGACAAACTCAGCATCAGACTATTTCGATTCATATACTTTTTAGATTCCCATCATCTCTATCCAGTCACTCATTCTATTCTACAGACCTCAGCTAATTTACCAAGTCCATTCCATAACGTAAAATCATTATAAGCGAAAATGCCTGGATTACCAGACGCTAAGCTGTGTCCAAATGAAAACAACAACAACAAGAACAACTTGCTACATTGGAATCACGGTGAACTCAACTTGAGTTGCCTACTGTCACACACAGTTATACTTCTCTCATCTTCACGGAGAGGAGAATGATAAATGTTGAAAACAACCTACGTTTACGCAAGTAAATCGAGTAAACAGAAACAAAAAAAAAAAACAACAACCAGCAAACATACATGAATAGGCCGACGTGGATATGTTAGATACAGGTGTACTTTCATAAAGTATTAAAGCACATAAGAACACATCGATTAAAAATACAAATCCGATTCCTTGACTTCAAATAGATGGGGGATGATACAAGTTGAAAACAAACTACATTGATAAATTATGCAAGCGATATTATAGGTGAAAAATATACATTGTACTGAGGTTGATATTTCACGTATTTACACAAAGTAATACCACACTTACAAAATGCATACACTATATATACGTAGAACACATAACAAAAGGTGCAGCAATCATCACTTGTGTATTTCGAGTTCACCTTTGACTGATATGTAGCCAATAGCCATTTAATTGGCATAGTTTGCTCTCAGTATGAACCATACAGAATGCCTTAGATCAACATCAGAACAATGAAAAAACAAGCTGTTTAGATTATCCTAGGCACAACATATTTTCATTATGTATAATAACGTGCATGGAATCCAGTGGGCTTTACTGTATTTTCACAGAATCTGCAGTTCACAATTTCCAAATTATTTTCGTTCGCAATAAACATACACTTCACCTTAGAAATACGTTCTTTGTTAATTATTTTGTGGAATACATACTTAACAAAGTACGAGATATTTTGAACATAATACAACATTACGTTTTACTTCACACTGAGACATGTCATAAATCATAATTAATGAATAACAACTACTTAGTCGTTTCGGCACATGAAAGAAAAGGCGCAAGAGACATCAATGATATTGAGGAAAAAAAAAAACAATATTTGAAATGTCATACCTTTAATTTCATAAGACCATACTCCAATATAATGTAGAAACTGATTTTCTAATTTCATCACAACATATCACTCAAGCTTTCCCTGTAAAAGGAGCGAGAAGGGAGTAAGCTTTCTTGACAGCAGTGAAATAAAAGAGTACCAGTGAATGAAGGCAATCATTATCTGTATCCATTCACCCCAATAATAAACACAGTAGTATAGCTGTCGCAAACACATGATACATTATACTGGATTCTTTCTACACATACAATCATAAACATAAATCTTAAAAATTATACAGGTGCTTCAAAAATAAGTATTCTACAGAAAAAAACATGTTGGGAAGTATCGACTATACATTGATTGTAGTCCTTCCAATCCAATTTTTACAAAGTGACATCTACTTTTGTAAAGTATATCATTGCGTATGTATACTGCCAATGCTGGCTACTTCGAAGATACACTTTGATACTTATCGAACATAGAACTACCCTCAATGTCTACTCCACACATCAGACCCAGGCAGTAAGAGTCAACATGAAGTGGTTACTTTAAAACACTTAATATTCCTTGATATATTTCATGAAATCACCATCAGATATCAACCGCCAAGCGAAGTGAAAAATAATCCCGTAAATAAGCTGTCAATTAAATTTTAAGCATGACACAAAGGACGTTAAAACATCTAAACTGTTCTCTCTCAAACTTACTTACTGTATATCCAGACACAATCGTACATCCCTTTATCTTTATGAGATATGCATTATGAAACATAGGCCTATGATACCCAATGCAAATCACTCATCCATTGCATATTTGCTAACACACTGCCTCGTCTAGTGTCCAAGCAGCACACCTTTTCATAGATTCAGGTAGACAGATAATTCATTGATAAACTCTCTTTCCTACGATACGCGTTATGACTGCACTTACTCAAATTCAAAACATGAAGTTTCGATTTTTTTTTGTCTCCTCCAAATTGTGTGACTTTTGAGGCCTCGCATAAAATGGTTAAGCCATGAATAACTCGTTGCGAAGTGAAGCTAGAAATGTGATATACTCGTGCTGATTTGCAATGATCAATGGCATTAATACTTTGATCCAATTTCAATTTGTCATAACAAGGAAAACACAATAAAGAGTTGATACTAAAACCCGATCGAATTAAAATTTTCAAAAAGCATGGAAAGTCAATTTCCTCTGAATGCAATGAACATGTCAAATAAATATCATTCAAAAAGCGCTTATTACAATGTTTCTAAGCGCTGAGCATCTAATAGAAACGATTAAAGAAATCATGAATAACATAACAACATCATAAAAATGTAGCTGAAAAGCACAGAGGTGTTGGGTGGTGGGACTCTACAGCCAACATCATCGTAGGAAAGCCGAACGCAGAGTCTTGACTTGTCTTGGGAGGAATGATTTACGATCAAATTTGCGACATGTACATCGACATTGACATCATGCAACAAATAGGATAGCTTGAGTGCCTTTTTTGTTGACATTGTTACGATCATGTATGAAACAAATGAATAACTGTAAACGTGCGATAATACTTACATTGGAAGATGGATATATCTAAATGACACGATTACACTACGTAACAAAAGAAAATGATCAGAGTTATGTTATTGATACATTAAATTCGAGGAACACATTCAAGTTTTCAGATATAACGGAACACGTGGAAACTCTATAATAGACCATAAGATTCTGGCCGGCGTCGCATCCACGATTGTCAAAGTTGGCATCCCACCAATGTTCACATGGCATGTTCCTCGTGTACAGTACCGATCTCCATAAGACTCCGTTGAGGTCTTTATAGCTGATGCCAGCGATCATCTTCTGCAACTTCAAATTCAGGCAATGATAATGGTTAGAAGTGTTATAAAACATGACAGGCTTCGCATGCATTATAAAAGATATCTTTACATCCCTTTCATTCATTTCAGAGTAGTTGTTTTCATCTATAATAGCTTGAATAGTCTCTGATACTGGACACACTAAAACACAGTTCTATGAAATTTCATTAACATTCTCTTTCATTCAAATCGCATCTGCAGCTATACCCATTGCAATACTGGCAGGTTCAATGTATAAAAAGTCAGGGGTAAAAATTTCACAGAGAGAAATATCAGAGGTAAGGACTTACTTCTCAAAACTTTTTCTACGTATTTGAACAGAAGTGTGCACTAGATTGTTGAATTTCATTTATGAGCAAGCAAAAGGACAGTTTCGACCACATCTCACCCCACCCTCAGCTCGGTCGGTGTGTTCACCTATTACATTTTCAAAAAAAAAAAAAAAGTTGGTCGGTATTTATCAGAAATTTACATCACAATTACAGTATTATGTGTTTTTTCCGCTTTCAAGCGATTTAGATGATTCATGAAACTATGGTATTGTCATACTCTTTTTAATGGAAAATTAAAAAAATTCCACCATAACGCTGCACCAGAACGTTGAATTTCACGTCTAGAAATAATGCTACAGCTCTCTCGTACAGAAACGGAGGGAAACCCTCCCACGTCCTCCACTGGCTTGTGTGTTGTCCCAAAAATGCACTAAACATAATTCTTGCATCCCCATTAAAACATTGCAGCCATGAACTCGGGAGTGGTACACATATTCACTTTATTTATTTATTTATTTATTTATTTATTTATTTATTTATTTATTTATTTATTGATTGATTGATTGATTTATTCATTTATTGCAGAAAGGCCATTCATTTTCAATTACTATACACAATACATAAAAAAAAAGTTCCGCAGCGCCTGTAATTATTTATACAACTGTGAACTGGAAATAGCACGTCACGGTTCGGCACCTCAACAACATTTTTAAGTAATGAATTTGTAATTTATTCAATCACCTCCATGTTCCAAATGTTTTGCTGATCATCAAAACTACAACAAATCTGAACTTCTTTTTTTTTGTTTTTACTATGCTCCCTCATTATAATAAATGCAGTGTTAGTTACTGTGATACCAGAACCAGAACCAGTAAATGACAATACCATTAAAAACAAACAAACAAACAAACAAACAAATAGATAAGAGGGCTCCTACTTTACTATCAACGAGCAGGCTATTAAGGATCATCTCTCCATTTTTTTATTTTTTATTTTTTATTTTTATTTTATTTATTTATTTATTTTTTTATTTTTTTTATTTATTTATTTATTTATTTATTTTTATTTTTATTTATTTATTTATTTTTTTTTTTTTGGGGGGGGGGTAAAAAATTGACGCTAAGCAACCTGACTATAAGCGAGCAGAACCAACAACAGCTACCGGGCGAAAGATCGTTAGTTTATAGTAAATCGTGGATATGATGTCTGTCTAGCACTCAAAAAGTCGTGGGTTCAAATTCTATCCGACTGTATCATCTCCATGATTTTTTTTTTTTTTGGTCATTGCTATTACTACCTAAACACTCCATAATCGGTGTATAGATATGTCAATGAAGGTATTTTTTTATATTTGACATGACAACTAACATCCAGAGATTTCTACAAAATCAAATCATCAAATGGATGCTTCATGAACTATTCCCATGACTGATGATGAGCACAAAGTTATGAATAATTAATAGTAATAACTCAAATTTACTAAGGTTACTTTTTAAACCCCTAAAAATGGCACATAAAGGTCATTCATATGCACAGAAAGGGGCATAAAGTAATGGTAAAACACATCATCAGAAGGGAAGGCTTATGATGGTGGCAAAAAGCTTTTAAGATGATTTATACATGTCATACAGAATTAGATTTGTCATGATACTGTGTAACTCGAATGCATACTTGGCATCCCATGCTCAATGGTAAGGACGAGTTTCCCTTCTGCGTTGACCGCCTCACAGAACGGGTCCAGATCCTGTGAAGTACAACATCTGATCAGCCTGGATGAAAGACCAATGTGTTCATGAATCTGGCTGATGCAGTGAATATGAAGTCAGACAGTGTCTCACCGGCTAGATATTGCTGAAAATCTCTATTAACTGCTTTGCTTGCCCTATATGTAAAGGCCTAATCATGTAACAACGTTTCTCTCCTCCCCTAGATCATTGTAGCTCTAGGAGCAAAGAACACTTGTATTTATAAGACTTCTGACTTCTGTATAATTCCATCAATACATGAAAAGATATGTAAGAATGTGACATGAGTTTGGACTTTTTATAGCGATTTGATTTGATTTGAATTTATTTCCACTGTGTTCTCAAACACACAAAACAAAGAAAGTTGAGTTACAGTGATTACTTTTTGTCTTTTTGACATAGAAATTTTTTTTTTGGAATATAATGTAGATACTCTCACAACATATTTTGCAACAAAATTAATGCTAGTAGTCCTAAGAAACAAAGAATGTAGCCTTAATCAAAAGCACAGTTTGTATTACTTAGACTCCCGACAACTTAATCACATCCCAGTGAGACAATAACACATAATTTATTTTCTCCCTTTACTCCTCCTAGTAGTGTGACATACTGGATTCAAAATCATTTAACCAAGAAATCTTTGTTGTTGTGATTAATGCAAAATACAGAAACCAAAGGCCTATTACATAAAGATTGAGAGTAAGATTCATCGTAACTCTTTATAAAACATGACACAGATATGAAAGGTGTCAGAGCGCTCTTATTATACATATTATAGCTGATATCCACTGATGTCAGTTTGTGAGAATTGAGAGGGCTTGCAGGGCATTACGACTTTTTAAAACATTAGAAGTAAAACATAACGTTGAAGTGCCTGGCTTCATGTGAACTCACGAAATATTCTTGAGATGAGGGTAAGAGCTCGCAGATCTAATCAACTTCTTGGCCTCTTCATTCTCCAAAATCGTCTTTGTTACAGACAGTCTGGTTACTGTAGGTGGTGCTAGCAATGAATGGCGAAATTGATAGTCCCTTGTGACTAGCGATGCGTTGCCCTGTAGGTTTATCTCCACGTTGTGAGAATAGAGTGGCCATGCCTTGTCCACGTCCGAAGAAAAGGTAGGCTGATGATATTCGATGTAAAGAGATACCATCTCCACAATGGGGCACAGGGAGGCTACGTTTAGCTGCTTGAGAAGTGAGAGGGATTCGACGTCTACATCGAGATGGACGATGGGACTTCTCACAGAACCACTCTGTAGAGGAATCAGCGACAGAGATAACAAGAACATTCACACTCACTGCCGTACATTTATGTACAAATTCTTGGTCTTAAGGCCGTGTCACACCTTTCCGGGCAAGCTACGCGATCTTGCTGCTATTAAGGATTTTCAAGCACGCATGAGAATTTTCTACAGGCGGACAAGAATGTCTGCGAATTTCGCACTTGTCTTACCTGCGAAACGAGTGTTACTTACCTTCTACTAATTCTGTGTGAACTGCGTAAGAGCTCTGAAACCGATTCGTTTTTTTAAGAGAGACTTACGCAGGGGCGGATCCAGGGAGGACCGCAACCGGCGCACGCCCCCCCTTTATTTTTTGTTGAAACAAAAGAAATAAAAAGAAAAAAATGGGGGGAGGGGTGCGTGCGCCTCCCCTTTATTTTCGTAAATGCGCCCCCTCTTTACGGAATTCCTGGATCCGCCCCTGTTACGGGTACTGCGAAATACCTGTGTTGGAGTTGCCTGCGATGTGCTGCCGGTTAGGGTCTCCTATTGGTGTTCTGCGTGTACCTCTGCCGACAACCCCCCGCGACCCACCCGTGAAAAAGTTTTGAGCATGCCCAAGGCCTTGACATACCGTATTTTGGGAAGTTTTGCGGCTTAGCTTGCGGGGAAACAAATTTGCTACACGGAGCTCTCCACAGTTGGCCCGCTCCTGACAGTAGGCCTACCTACATTATTATCACTGTGCATATCTCGCCCATTGTAGCTGCCTACGCTAGAGGTGCGCATGTAAAGGCCGTCAGTGTCGATCACACCTTTCCGGGCAAGCCTTGCGTGCGATTTGCAAAGAGCAATTTTTACTACCCGGAGGTTCCCGTAGATGAGCCGCACATGACAGTACCTAGCACGTATATCACGCGTAGTCGCCCGGAGGTGCGCATGCAAATCATTTTTCCCGCAACAATGTTTAGGCCCTGTCACACCTTTCCGGGCAAGCTACTCGGGCTTGTTGCGTGTAGGGATTTTCCAGCATACGTGACAATTTCTGAGGGTGGACAAGGATTTGGGCGAGTCAGTGAATGTGTCTTACTTGCTGGACGCGTTCTACTTAAATTCTACTTGCGAGTATACTGTGGGACCTATGTACCAGGTGCCTGGGGGCTGACAACTCAGTGAAGGAATCCCTCTGAAGGAATGGTAAGAGTCCCACGGAACGTCATTATCTTGGCGGGACTGCGAACTACCTGCGCCGGGTATCCGGGCATCCCCGCGACTCACCCGGAAATAGTTTTTGTCATGCTCAAAACTTAGCTGCGGTTAAATGGGACTTGCGTGCGCACTTCCAGGCAACTACAGGCGAGATACGCGCTAGGTACTGTCAGGTGCGGACCAACTGCGGAGAGCTCCGGGTAGCAAATTTGTTTTCCCGCAAGTCAAGCCGCAAAACTTCCCCATATACGGTATGACAAGGCCTTAAGCATGCTCAAAACTTGTTCCGAGTGAGTCGTGGAGTCCGCTCACAGAGGTACACGCAAAGCACCAGGAGGAGACCCTTAACTGCAGCATCTCTCAGGCAACTCTAACGCAGGTACTTCTCAGTACCTGTAAGTTGCTCGTAACAGAAAAAGGATCGGTTTCAAAGCTCTCACTCAGGTCACATGGATTACACCCAAGTAGAAGATATGTAGGTAGGTAAGAAACCAGTGCGAAACTCGCAAACATTCTTGTTCGTCCGGGGAAATTCTCCTCCGTGCTGGAATATCCCTCCTCGCAACAAGCCCGTGTAGCTTGCCCGGAAAGGTGTGACACGGCCTTAAGGCCGTGTCACACCAGCCTTGCGTGCGACTTGCAAAGAACAATTTTGACTACCCGGAGGTCCCCGTAGATGATCCGCACATGACAGTACCTAGCATGTATCTCAAAAGTAGTCGCCCGGAGGTGTGCACGCATATCTTTTTTACCCGGAACCGTGTTTAGGCCCTATCACACCTTTCCGGGCAAGCTACTCGGGCTTGTTACGTGTAGGGATTTTCTAGCATACCGGACATTCCTGAGGGCGGAAAAGGATTTGTGCGAGTCAGCGCATGTGTCTTACTTGCTGGACGCGTTATACTTGCGAGTATACTGTGTGACCTTTGTACCAGTCGCGTGGGGGCTGACAACTCAGTGAAGGAATTCCTCTAATGGAATGGCTGAAATCTCACAGAATTTCATTATCTTGGCTGCATACGGGACTGCGAAGTACCTGCGTGGGAATTGCCTGGGAAGTACTGCCGCTAAGGGTCTCGTACTGGCGTTCTGCGTGGACTTCTACGGGCATTCCCGCGACTCACCAGGAAACAGTTTTGGTCATGCTCAAAACTTGGCTGCGGTTAAATCGGACTTGCGTGAGCACCTCCGGGCAACTACGCGCTAGATACTGTCAGGTGCGGACCAACTGCGGAGAGCTCCAGGGAGTATATTTGTTTCCCCGCAAGTCAAGCCGCAGAAGTTCCCCCATACGGTATGACAAGGCATAAATGAAAATTGCAAACATTCTTGTTCGCCCGCTGGAAATCTTCTACGTGCAGGAAACTACCTCCTCGCCACAAGCTCGCGTAGCTTGCCTGGATAGGTGTGACACGGCCTTTAAATTCGATTTACCCGTAGCCAAGTTTTGAGCATGACCAAAACTTTTCCGGATGAGTCGCGGGGATTGCCTGCAGAGGTCCGAGGAGAACGCCAGTAGGATGCCTGTATCTGCCGCATGTCACAAGTAGTTGACCCGCTTCAAGTACGTAGGCTGCCCTTGGATCTATGCATTTATGCATTTATGCAGGATAATGGCATTCTATTGGAGTTCTGCTAACAGGAGGACTGTTATCAGACCTTTAGAGGGATTCCTTCACCAAGTTGTCAGCCCTCACTCGCCACCCACGCGCCTGACACGCAGGCCGCATGGAATGCACGTAGAACGGATCCAGCATTTTGGACGCATGCGAAGCGAAACTCGCCCATATCCTTGTCCTTCCGCAAAAATTGTCCTGCGTGCTGGAAAATCCCCATACGCAACAAGCCCGCGTAGCTTGCCCGAAAAGGTGGAGCAGGGCCAATTTTGGCTGCGGGTGAATAGGACCTGCGTGCGCAACAACTGGTAACTAAGGGTGAGATACGTGCTAGGTACTGTCCTGTGCAGCTCATCTGCGGGTACCTCTGGGTAGCAGAAATTGTTCGCAAGTTGCACGCAAGGCTTGCCCGGAAAGGTGTGACACAGTCTTTACGAGATGATGATGATTTAACATAATCTATGTAATTTTTGTTCAATTGTAATAAAAAAAAAATATATAATATGAATTTTGTCCATTCCGTTAGAACATGAAAGCAGAGTAAGTCGCGCGCTCATCTGAGTCTGTCAAGTTCACTTTCAAGCATTATTACAGATTATCATCTAAAAAGAACATAGAAAAGTTCGGAAAATGGGGGGGGGGGGGGCTTAAGTGTAATGCATGGTGTTCATTTGAAAATTCTATGGGTTGTGATATATATAATATATATGACCCCTCATCATTAGTTAAGGGCAGATTCGAAAGAGCAGACTACTAAGTATCAATAAGCTTTAAAATGATGTATTACTCAATTCAAATGGAATCCTCTAACCTATCTAAATACTGGAAAGAAAGCTCACACTCTGGAAAAGTGTGAACTGAGAAAAGAAGCTCTGAAGTATGGTGTCTATTCTAGCGCTTAGTCTTTACCAAGCCGTGCTAGCTGTGAAATGAAAAGGGAAAAACACAGGATGTAAACCACTTGAGCAACAGCAATGAAGGGATTATCAAATTTGGCAGAAAATGAGTATGTTCTATCAACGTATTCTGTCCGTGATCAATTCCAACTTTCAAAGCGGTAGCGTTATCCTTTCGAAAGTTGTTACACTTGAAAGTGGAGAGTGTGCAAAGGATTTCAAGAAAAACGAAATGCCTCTAAGACATACCTGATCACTCTACTCTCCAAGAAATGAGGATTGTAGAAAAACTGGTGAAAACACACTTTCCCATTCATGGAGAAGAAGGAAAGCTTTTACAGAAAACATGAAAAACTAAAGATTGATTCGGTTGACACATTTCAACTTTTTGAGTCACCATGTAAAACCACGGGGTGCGACTTTGTGCTGGTTTTGTGATGCACGTGTAATTTCAGCATTGAATAATATAAGAGATTATTTGTATTTGTATCTATATTATTAATATATTGACATTCGACCCCAAGACCTGACGATTCCCAAGAGAATCATTGCAGGCAGTACATGCACTATCATGTATTATGTTTCATAACGATACCTTAAACAATTTCTGAGGCGTGGAGGAAAAAGTAAAATTTTAGTATTTTGACTTGACCTCTGATGCCATTGCCCAAACTTTCCTAGAGAATCTTTATCTAGTAATAGATGCATACATCAAGTTTAAAGAAAAGTTTGAATTGAACCTCCTGGCATGCATAGATAAGGGGAAATGGTGAAATTTTAAGGATTTAACCTTGACCTCTGATCTTTGACTTCAGCATGTACACTGAAAAAGTTGATATACATAAATTCGTCCACTCACACATACGATTATTGTATTTAAGGGTCATTATTGTACACCTGAAATAGTTTTTGAGGCTGTCCACAAAAGTCATTATGGACGGAGGGACGGCTGAATGGATGGAAGGACGTCGGACGAATGGACAGAAGGACGGATGGACAACCCGAACACATAATGCTTCCGCCTCCATAAAACAGAAAAAAAAAAGATCTCAAGAGAGGCATCCCCGGATATTAAATTTTTTGTGTACAAACTGTCTTCTGGGACATGACGCCTATTTTAATAATTTGAGATCATACACATGTAGGATACTACATGCCAAGTTTGGTGAAAGTGCGTCGTGGAATTTTTCTTTTCAGTTTGCACACGATGAACGCTGGGCATTTATGATAGTAATAACTCAATCATGTGTCATTGCATCTTTTGCGTATCAGTGAGCTAAACACAAATATGTAATCATACATAATTATGATCACAAGTCCTTTATACATTCGAATCATGTCATTTCATTGGCAGACGAATAAAAATGAAAGCTGAATATTACACACACACACACACACACACACACAAATAACATACATTGAGTGTTAGGTGCACTAAGGTTCTGCCATCATCTGTTCGCGTTCTTGGAGGTGTTTCATTTATAGTGAAATGACTGCCTTTTTGTGCTCCCATTCCGTATCCACCACTGGTGCACCCTTAGCTACCCTTTGCACACCAGCATATCATGAGTATTGATCCGAAACGATAGAAATGCAACTTTCTTCTTTTTTTTTCATTGATGTAAAGATAGTACATTATCTGTCATTCAAACACAACTTTTTTTTCACAGGTCTGTGATGATGCATACTAAAGCAACATTAAAATACGTATCTCGAATGAAATTAGTTTGAAACAGTGCGTGCCAATTTCTGGAACAAACCTCATTTCCAGGTTCTTCGCGGTTGTTTCCCTCATGTGACGTGGAAAGCTGAAGACCAGATTAAGTAGGAGAGAGAAAAGAGAAAAAGCAGCAGGTAGACGCAAACATCTCGAAAAGTTACGTGCGTGGTATAAACAAAGAAATGCTGGGCTAATCCAAAGATAAGACATGTATACAAAATCTCACACTTGCACCCATCATAACAATGAAAGAAGCATTGTCAGTACGATTAAATACATCAACACAATTCAAGTACACACAAATATTACTGCTGTATCGAAACATGATGCTTTGTTACTTCTGCAGTAAATGTACAACTTATCAATTTTCTGGTAATCAAGAAATTCAGCTAGAATAAATTTAGCAATCATTAAAATTCTGCCTTTTTTGTTCACTTTCTAGGCTAAAGCAGGGCACCCATTACAATAATTAGTGCCGATATTAAAGCATAATTACATAATATTAAGACGGACTAAATGCACATCCCAAAGTGACATTGTACTATACAGTATACTGTGGACGGACATGGAGAAGAGCCATTTCAATTTTCGTCAAAAAAAAAGAAAGAAAAAGAAAATTGAGTTAAGCAAGAATTTTTCCCTTTAAGGGTATAGTCGAGGACTAACAAAGATTATCGCTTATAAACCTGCATATTATGCTGGTGTAGATAATAGTGTTGTTGAACGAATTAAAGTCATACAATGTAGGCCCAAAGGATATCTTATTACAGACGGGCTTAACGGTCTCAAAACAAATCCAATTTACTTTTGATTTTTTTTTTTAATCTTACCTCATTCTTAACATGCCGTATAGTAAGGGAATTCAGAAAAGGCAGATGTAAAATCGAGTGAAGGATACTTGTTGAAATTGACATTCCGGACAGAACCAATCGCTGTATCTGGTGATTGCAAAAAGAATAATGGCATTTTTTAATTACTTTGGTTGTTGATATAAGTAATTGCCGATAGAGTCACTTTTATACAATTAGAAAGTAACCAAGTAGAAAATATAACACTCTTTTAGTCATTGTCCGGTAGTTTGTTTAATCCATACTACTGCAATGCCGCAAACAACGTTGCCCTCTACCCCTAGTAAGCCAAAAGGTTATTCCTGATGCGTACGTCAGCGTTGGCATGGCATTGTAAAAGAAGACTCTCGTTCGTACCTTCACGAAGACCGAGCTCCAGCATCTCCACCAGTGCCAGTCAATCTCATGGCACCGGTAATTACGTTGCCTCTGTAAGCTCTATGGATTCTGGCAGAGGGTATAACATGTCTTTTCCTGAACAAATCTGCCACCAGACGATCTTTTCATAATCAAAAGTTGAAAACCAACCCTAAGATCTCTATTGATTGACGGAAAAGAATTCTAATTTAGAATCAGAAACGAACGCGTTCGACTACACTCAACCACTCAACAGTACATGCAGGCTACTCGCCAATCACAGTTATATTTTCGAGATCGCTCAATGTTTGAAACATGACCACAATGACGGGGGTATGCGAGCTCTCACTAACACTGTCGCTAACGTGTTCGTATTGCGTATGCGTACCCGCTGGAGGGGTGTGAATAACATGTATGATCGCAAATTCACATAATCTTGAAACGAGGCTAGCAACCGCTTGATATTAACGATGCTTGTGTTTAAGTATTCACTGCCAAGTGTGCAGGGTTAATCCCGATTTCACGGAGCGCGCGAACGATTTGCGAAGGACGCGAATGACAAAATCCAACATTCGGAAAAGTTTTTCTCCGAATGTGTTCCGACAATGAAGCCGAAAACTATGCTTGCACAATTTGTGCGAAGTACCCACGACGTATGTGCGAATGTCGTGCGTATCATTGCTTAATGCCCCAGTCACACAGTGCTTTACGATGGATTACGTCAGCCGCGGATAGATACGAATGAGTGGACGCAGGGGGACGCAGCGTGGACGCAGGCATCCGCAGGGACGTATGTAGGCGTAACTGTCCGTAACTCATCCGTAAAGAAACGCAAAATGACGTCGCCGAACCTGCGAAATTTTGAAATGTTCAAAATTTCGCAGAGGGACGCCACGGACGCAAACTTACGCAAGTAACCGTAACCAAACGTAACTATCCGTAACTGAACGTAACTACCCGTGGCTTGGACGCAGACCATCCGCAAAAAAATTTACCTTCCGTCCGTTTGCGTTCGCTTACGTCCACCGTAAGTATCCGAAATTAACCGCAAGTTAACGTATCACAACAGTTTTGTCCGCTTACGGATATTTACGGACAGCTACGCATGTTACGGACAATTACGTCCTTCGACGTTTTCCACTCGCATGGGAACACAGAGACTAGTGGGAAGGCACACACTCCTGTTGCCAAGCTGCAGCGCCTTTACCTGAAGGAATGCTACAACACAGTCGGAGCGGTGGAGAGGCAGAACTGCATGGTCAAATTATGAAATTTCTCCCACATACTGGTCATTTTAAGTGGCACCCATATACCATGTATACTCATGACATCGGTTGACTCTTGGTGCTGAACTTTTTTTCTTGTACTCTTCGAATGTATATTTTTCGAAAAAAAAAAACAATATTTTGGGTAGGGGATGGGGTGATAGCATTTTATTCACTTTTCTGGCCGGGGAAGGTGTGGGACAGGGGCAATTATATAAAATGGGAACGAATTTAGTATTTCTCTATAGTCTTACCCATAGACTTTACGCTCCATCGAATGTGTATTACATTTGTTTGTGATAATAATAATAATAATGATAATAATAATAATAATAATAATGATAATAATGATAATGATAATAATAATAATAACATTAATAATAAAGGGCATTTATATTGCGCAGCTACTATAACAATATACTCTACTGCGCATTACAAAATGACATGCATACAAGAGATTCAAACAGAAAATTCATTACTTCAAGAGATGACTTGATATTGTATTTGGGTGTGGGAGGGGTGTTTGAAAGTTTTGATTTTTTCCGTAAATTTAATAAGCATTGCTTTATCATAAATATCTCCTTAACATAACCCAGTAAGTCATGAATATCGCTGAACAACGACAGCGTAACCACAGTTTGTCTATTCTATGACTGCAAGTAATATTTTCTTACTCTAATGTTTAACTTTTCGATCTATATTGTATTTTATTTGTGGTACTAGTATAGTGATGTTATATGTGACCCTGCACCACAAAACACACAAAGAGTCGCCACCCATGAAATTTTAGTTGAGAGCATATTCTGAAAGAGCAAACTTTAAGCTTTATAATGATGTAGTACTCAAATCAAATGGACTCTCCTAACTTACCTAAATAGTGGAAAGAAAGCACACACTCAGAAAAAGTGCAAACTAATGTCACGACTCAACCCAATCACCACATCATGACAATCAAATGTTCCGCTCCATTCCTGGCAGATCGCACCCAAACCATCACAACAATGTTGCAAAAGACCACGATTGGGAAGCCATGTCTTGATCTGAGAGCGATAACTTGCTGCGGACCTCTTTATTGGTATTAGCCTTGTTCAAGGCGCATCACATCTCCCCCCTTAAGACGGGAAGTTATGGAAGAACTTTCCAGTCAAACTGCAAACAGTCGTTACAAACATGTTCCGAAACACAATACATAAAAAATGCACAGTTGTGTGTTCATACACTAAAGTGGATTCTTCACATAAACAAGCTCAGACTTATGGGCCTTATCAAAACCTTTCTTGAGCGTAGGCTAACTGTCTAAATATAGACCCACTACCTGCTCGGAACAAGCATGTGCGTATACGCGCAAAACTTTACAACCACAACATTCCTTCTTTTCTTTTTCTTTTTTCTGCTTGGTCATAAATCATGAAGCATGTATTCTCTTTAGCTTTCCTGAAATGCTTATGAGTATCAAATGGCCAAACATTTCAACACCTAGTCAAAGTCTAAGAAATGCTGCTGGTTCAGAACAAAATACACTGTACTTGCATCATGAAACAATATACCATAAATATGGACAGATCAAACTTCTATCTTAGCTTGATGTGCATATGCTTGAGAAAAAAAAACGCTACACATACCACTGAATAACCTGCATACACTGATAATCATGCAGTTTGCATAATGAACTTCACACATTTTTGTCGTGATTATATGTCACCAATAACAGAAGTAATCTTCCATTCACTATACTTAATAACCATTTTTTACATGGTGAGCTTGTAGCAATCTCAACTTTGTTAAAAAGCTGATATAACAATGTGTTCTGCTCAACGGTTTGGTCTGACAAACATCTCTACATTTCTAATTCCTTGACATTTCTGTTCAAGTACTGTAAAGCCTTGTTCGTCAAGACAATAAATGCATAATGTACAGTGACTAGAGTATAGCAAAACAATGCAATTATGAACACCTGTTATACTCTCTCTGTTTCTGAAACAAGATATCACATGAATATAACCTGGTTATGTCTGTACACCTGTATGGTCTCATGAACCTTACACATTCACAACATTATAAATATTATAATGTCATAATTTCACTCAATCGATATCTATGCTATGGAAAATGTGTATAATTGGTCAACTCTGTGATACCACAAATATTCCAACTCTTGCAAATTAAGCATTTGAAGAGAAGCAACGACAGCTTTTGTGTGTTTGTGTGTGCTTTCTGCAAAAAGCAATGCAACTTAATTTGCAGTTCCAATTAATACAATGTCTACATTTTACACTGTATCAAAATATGCTGTATTACTGAAAACCCTTTTCTTCAGCACATAAAGCATAAAACATAGCAAAACTCATGCTATATCACTGGAAATGATTTTGCCCTATTTTGGTGCAAAAATCATGACAATTTGGAAAACATGCTGCTTTTCCCATGCAGACAAGAACAAATTATAAATACAAATTAAAACAGTGTACACAATGTTTGTGTCATCATTTCAAAACAAGAACACTCTTTCTTTGACATGAGAAATATCCTTCTCTTACAATAACATGGAAACACATTTCTTTTGTCTGGTATTGTTCGTGCTTCCAAGTCATCACCAGTCTGTTATCTCTGGACATTAAGCACATCTGTGTCCTTTTGTCCCATCCGTGGAAATACGCGTACTTCTATCTTATCCACGGGACAAAGCGTCTGCAATGACATTGTCTTTTCCGCGTACGTGCTGTATCACAAGGTTGTACTCCTGTAGCACTAGCGCCCATCTGGTTAGGCGTCCATTTTTGTTCCTCATTCGCGACAGGAACACAAGCGGATTGTGGTCTGTGTACACCAGCACTGGATACTTTGTAGTGTTCAGGTACACGTCAAAATGACGAAGAGCCATGACGAGCGCTAACGTCTCCTTCTCGACAGTGGAGTACCGTCGCTGATGTTTGTTGAATTTTCTGGACATGTACGCGACGGGATGGTCAACTCCGTTGTCGTCCTTCTGCATCAGGGCTCCTCCTCCTCCTGTGTCACTCGCGTCCACCATAAGAATGAACTGCTTGTCGAAGTTCGGCGCTGCAAGAACCGGAGAACTCGCTAGCATTGCCTTCAGCCGGTTGAAAGCAACTTGACAGTCATCTGACCAGTCGAACTGCGAGTCTTTCCGCAACATGTTGGTGAGCGGTGTTGCAGCATCAGCAAAATTATGGCAGAACTTCCGATAATAGCCAGTCATGCCCAGAAATCGTCTCAGCTCTCGCTTACTCTGTGGGCGGGGAATGTTCAGGATCGTCTCCACCTTTGCTTCAACAGGCTTGACGGAACCATGTCCCACAATATGACCCAGGAACACGACTTTTGCTCGGGCGAACTCACATTTCCTCAAGTTCACCGTAAGGTTGGCACTGGTCAAGCGGTCAAACAGTGCTCTGACTCTCAGAAGGTGGTCCTCCCATGTATGGCTGTACACTATGATGTCGTCAAGATACGCCTCGCATCCCACCAAGCCAGACGTGACGGTGTTGATGAGTCTCTGGAATGTAGCGGGCGCGTTCTTCATCCCGAACGGCATCACTTTGTATTGGTAGAATCCGTCAGGAGTCACGAATGCAGACAGTTCTTTCGCTCTTTCACTGAGGGGAACCTGCCAGTACCCCTTCAAAAGGTCAAACCTACTGACGTATTTGGCATTCCCTACGCGATCAATACAATCATCGATGCGGGGCAAAGGGTACGAGTCTGACTTTGTTTTCGAATTGAGCAACCTGTAATCCGTACAGAAACGCAAAGAACCATCCTGCTTTGGAACCAACACACAGGGAGAACTCCATCCACTCTTACTGGGCTCAATAAGGTCATGTTCAAGCATGTATTGAACTTCCTTCCTCAGAACATCCATTTTCAATGGATTCACACGATATGGGTGTTGCTTGACAGGGGAGGAGTCCCCCACATCAACATCATGCACCACCACACTAGTACGACCTGGTACATCACTGAAGAGGTGTTCATACTCATGGACTACATCCATCACCTGAGCTCTCTCTACTCCTGGAAGATGAGATAATGTGTCAGATAGATTTGCTAACACCTCAGAATTCTTCAACATCAACTGCGGAATTTCCACATCATCACTCTCACTGTCTTCACCATCCACTTCACAACCGATTCCAACTGTGGCAACAGGCTTTTCTTTAGCCTCTTCTACATTTTCAACATACTCCTTTAGCATGTTGACATGACAGAGTCGTCTCCTCTTCCTCCTATCAGGTGTCAGGATGATGTAATTGACATCACTCACCCTTTTCTCAACCACATATGGCCCTGCATATCTACCCTTCAAGGCATCTCCTTGAAGAGGGAGCAACACAAGAACCTTAGAACCAGGCTCGAAATGCCTCTCTTTCACCTTCCGATCAAACAGTCTCTTCATGTTAGACTGGGCTGCCTTCAGATGACCTGCAGCTAATTCACGAGTACAAGAAAGTCTATCCTTGAACTGACACACATAGTCCAATAGGTTGGACTCTGGCTCAACCAAGATCTTTTCTTGCAAGATCTTCAAGGGACCACGAACTGAATGCCCAAAGACCAGTTCAAAAGGACTGAATCCAAGAGATTCCTGGACCGATTCTCGAACTGCAAACAAGAGGAGAGGAATACCCTCATCCCACTCTTTCTCGTGCTCACTGCAGTACACACGCATCATATTCTTCAAGGTTTGGTGAAAGCGTTCAAGAGCTCCCTGGCTCTGTGGATGGTAAGCACTTGAGTTCTTACATTCTACACCTAACTCACTCATCACCTGTTGGAAGATTTTGGATGTGAAATTAGACCCTTGGTCTGACTGCACACACTTTGGAAGTCCTACCATTGTGAAGAACTTCACAAGAGCTTTACTGACATTCTTGGCAGTAATCGTCCGTAATGGAATTGCCTCTGGGAAGCGGGTAGATGCACACATCATCGTCAGCAAATACTGATTACCCGACTTTGTCCTTGGAAGAGGACCGACACAATCCACAATGACCCGACTAAACGGTTCTTCGAAAGCCGGAATTGGCCTTAAAGGGGCAGGGGGAATCTTCTGGTTTGGCTTGCCAACTACCTGACACCCATGGCAAGACCGACAAAACTCTGCGACGTCATGTCGCAAACCTGGCCAGAAGAAATATCGAAGCACCTTCTCTTGGGTTTTGTTGATCCCCAAATGACCTGCCAATGGTGCTTCATGGGCAAGAGATATGATCTCCTTCCGGTACATCTTTGGTACCACTACTTGATGAATATCTCGAAAATCCTCATCACTTGTGGCATCAGGAGGGCGCCACCTCCTCATCAAGATACCATCCCTCTTGTAAAACTTCACAGTTTCATTCACTTCCTCATCCTCAGGTACAAGTGACTGTGCAAGACGCACTATTTCAGGGTCTTTGCCCTGCAATTCAACCAGACTCTTACGAGAAATCTCTGACATTTGACCATGGTCCATATGTGCATCATCACTGCTGCTAGACTCTTCAAGTCTAGAGAAGAAAGTATCAGCCAAGATATCCTCTTGCTCCTCTTTCTCCAGTTCACGAGCCATTGACCTGGTAACAGCACATGAGGGAAACACATCAGGCATATCCTGAACCAATTTCTCTGTGGCTTCGTCAACCACGGGTGTCTTACTTGGGAGAAAGTGAGGCAAAACCTTCTCTCCAGCGATATCATTGCCGAGCAATAAGGTGACACCTTCGACTGGCAATGTAGGCAAAATACCTACTACAACTGAGCCACTGACAAGATCGCTCTTCAATTCAATATTATGAAGAGGCACTCGGACACTCCCACCTTCAACTCCCCTCACAAAAACTTCTGAATCCACAGAAGATTCAACCGAAAATGGCAATGTATTTGCACACAGGAGACTCTGTGATGCTCCTGTATCCCTCAAAATGTGAACCTGAACCTGCTCACTATCAGGCGTCAAACTAACATACCCTGAAGATATGAAAGGTTTGTAATTCTCTGCCACCCGTTCAAACGATGGCAGATGCTCTGTGCGAGTGATAGCAAAAGCATCTGGCAATGCTTTGGGGTTGCTAATCCCCTCTTTTTCTCGCTTCTTCTTCAACTTCCAGCAAGCTGACATCACATGTCCGTCCTTCTTGCAATAGAAGCAAGCCTTGTTCGGCTTTTGATCAAGATCGGGCTTGGGAATGCTTGGAGCAACAGCTCCTCTTCTTGGCACACCCTGGCCTCCTTTCTTGCTTGAAGAAAGTTTGAAAGTACCCTTGTGGGTAAGCACATACTCATCAAGGAGGACAGCAGCTCTCCTGGCACCATTCACTTCCCTTTCCTCCAGGTACTGCCGCTGATCTGGGTGAACACACCTCTTCACCTCCTCTAACAATACCAACTCTTTCAGTTTGTGGAAATCATCAACACCAGACGACCTTAACCAGTGTTCAAAATGGGTCTGCTTGTGTTGCACAAAATCAACAAATGTCTGATCATCCCGTCTCCTATAATTCCGAAACAGTTGCCTGTGGGCTTCCGGCACCAACTCGTACGCCCTGAACACGGAACTCTTCAAATTCTCATAGTCAGAACACTCTTGGATAGTGAGAGACGCATAGACCTCTTGGGCCTTCCCTACCAGCGAGCTCTGTATCAATGTCGGCCACACTTCCTTGGGCCATTCTAAACTCACAGCCACTTTTTCAAAGTGCTGGAAAAACTCTTCTACCCGGTCTTCACGAAATTTCGGAACCAATTGAGATTGCCTTAATGCATCAAATTTTGATGACTTTGCTGAACTGCCGGAAGAAGGTTCATTCGATTTTGCATCGATTGACTTGATTTCGAGTTCTATTTTCTTTGCCTCGACTTCCAGCTGCTTCATCCGAAGCTGGATCTCAATTTTCTTCAATTCACTTTCTGCAGGGGTTACCAAAGGTGTGATAATTTCACCATCATCTGTCCCTGCTTCATCCTCTGACAAAGAGGCAGGCCAGATACCAGTATTGGTAAAAAACTCAGAAATTGTGTCCTTGATCTCTGCTTTTCGATCCGATGTTTTGATCGGGATTTCTAAAATTCGGCAACTTCCACCAGTTCTGCCTTCCTCAGGTTATCAAAACCTTCCTGAGTGGGTTCACCAACAAAGCTCTGCACGACATCAGCCATTGTGGGAATATCAAAATCAAAACTTGCAAGAAGTCACAAATCCTCACAAAACTACAAAGCCTTATCAAAAGAAATGCACTGCATATGAGTACACATGTACGCATGAACCCAGTCACACAAGCAGAACAGGCAAAAATTTTCTACGATAAGCAGAAAACATCAAAATCCCTAAGCCTTCGAATCAGGCATACAATCAGAACACCACGACATCACATTAGCATGTGATCTAAGGTCATAAAATGAGTATACACACTCACTACAAACGACCACATAGCACGATTGTGCAAACCAAGGAAAATATATCAAAGCCTTTAACCGAGGCTAATCTTCCAGAAAATTCGGCGTGACCCGTAGCCAATGTGTACGCAAGCCCCCACACATACACATCCAGCATACGCACACTCACAAACTGCACTAGCCCTACACACGACGCGCTAGACCGACCGACCGTCTGCGACTACAAAACACGTGCGAGCCCAATGCGCAATACCCACGCTATGCACTATATACGCACACAACTGAATCGGTCTACACAAGACCTTCATGCAAAAACGACAAACGTTCCAAACGTGAGAATCCTCACCAAAATCTGCACTAGGCCTTCACACAGAATGTAGCCTATACAACTACTAACACAGTCAATGACTGCCAAAGCCTACGCAGCATAAATGTTATACACAACGTGCACAACCAAACGTGAGAATCTTCACCAAAACGCATGTGGCCTGTCAAAACCAACCTGCAAACAATGCAGGCCCAATACATAAGCCTGTCATCGACGCTATACACTTGTCTACATACTAAAAACAAACGTGTACAGCCAAACGTGAGAATCCTCACCAAAACGCATGAGGCCTAACAGAACCTACATGCAAGCAGGTACAATGTACATAGGCCCGATACGACATGAGCCTATACACCATCGACGCTATACACTACGTACTTACAGCACACGTGTACAACCAGACGTGAGAGTCCTCACCACAATCCGCATGGAACATGCGAAAGAAAACGGCTTTTCTGTTCATTTTCCCGGACAAGGTCCCAATTTGTCACGACTCAACCCAATCACCACATCATGACAATCAAATGTTCCGCTCCATTCCTGGCAGATCGCACCCAAACCATCACAACAATGTTGCAAAAGACCACGATTGGGAAGCCATGTCTTGATCTGAGAGCGATAACTTGCTGCGGACCTCTTTATTGGTATTAGCCTTGTTCAAGGCGCATCACACTTAGAAAAGAGGCTCTGAAGTACAGTGTCTATTCAAGCGCTTAATCTGTACCAAGCCGTGCTGGTTGTGCGATGAATTGATGGACAAAAAAAAAAATAGGATGGAAACCACCGGAGTAAAAACAATGAGGGGATTATCAGATTAAACTGAAATTAATGATAATAATAATAATAATAATAATAATAATAATAATAATAATAATGATAATAATGATAATAATAATAACAACAATTATAATGATAAAGCCTTATTTACCGAGGGTAGCCAAGACAAGATCGGCTCGGTTGACCCATTTCACCTAATTTTTCAGTCCTCACACAAAATCAGTGTGTGCGACTTTTTGTTCGTTTTGTGATGCACGGTCACATATATTCTTTACATTTATGACGTTTATTCATATTTGAGTTGCACAAACAAAATTCAAACTTCAAGTTCCAAATTTTATATATCTTTTATTATTGTAAAGCAAATTAAAGGATTACGATTTTTCACAACTTGTACGTAATTCAATTTCAGTTTTCCTCAGTGTACAATGTAAGACAGTCCAAAATGTGATAACCTTGCTTTCATAATCAGATAATACACTGACTTAGCAGGAATCGTAAGAGAAAACCAAATTGTCCATAATTATTAATAACAATCTGTAACTATCCGTAACTATCCGAAAATATCCCCAACTCTCCGCAAGTGTTCAGAACTATTATGTGTCAATTCGTAAGAATATCCGCAAGTGGACGCAAGTATTCGCATCTGGTCGTATCTGTCCGTATCGCCCGCATTTTTTGCCCGCATGTTTTGTACAAATTTCTGGTGACGGCAAAGGATCCGCGGGGGTCCGCGGAAAAAATGACTTTTTTGGACGTAACGCCGGACGCAGAGCATTATGTGACTGGGGCTTAAGAGAAAATAATTGCCAGTGCACTCCCGTTATACCGAATTCCTCTGGAGGAGCTTTTTTTTCTGTTTGTTCATTCTTTTTCATTCATCGAAATGTCGTCATAAAAGAACAAATATAATGCAGTATACAATTATTATCTGATGAAAACATGCAAATCTTCCGTTTATCATGACATGGTGGTTTTTTTTTTACACTCAGCACTAAAAAGCAATGTTAATTTGCAATTCTGTCCCAGATGTTTTTTTTTCTTTATTTTACATTTAAGAGACAGAGAGATTGTCAAGTTGTTTGTGCTTTTGTGCTTACTTTGAAAACACATGTTAAAAAGTAATGATTTAGTAATAGGTTTAAGGTCGCACTTTGATACGTTCGCTCTTCCAAAGATTCGTTATCCCGAATGTCCAAAGGTTTGTTATTCCGAAAATGAAAAAAAAGGTTCGCAGTTAGTTTAGCAGGTTTTTTATAAAAAATGTTCTTATTCCGAAAGTTTGTTAATTCGTAAATTATATATTAAGGTTTACTATTTTTTAGGTCCGTTCTTCTAAAAGTGAAATGGGCCTGACATTCGTTTAGGTGAAAACTCTTAAATGGGTGTGTGGGCTCGGCGGTGCGGGTCTTATCATGAGTTGACGGATTCTACATATGTCCCATTCATCGTGGATGGGGCATTGGGGATCTGCTGGCGATTGAGAATACTCATACCGCTGAGCGAATAAGTGACATTCATTGGATGTATTTGTTTTATTTATGCGGCGTCCGGGTAGATCTTTGTCACATTCGGGTGCGGACCGTGGGGCGGGGCTTGGGTGGGAGCGTATTTGCACGCTGGAATGAAACCGCTTTTCGCGGTGCGTTGGATGGGTTTTGATGGCACGTGGCCAATGGTCCTCACCCTGGTGACACTGATCTGCCTGGACGTTGCATATTTAAGCTATTTTGGAGTCATTATTGCTGTTCACCTCATCACCGTGTAAGCCTATTTGATAATTTCTAATTTAGTGATTACTTTTATTATAAAATCACTCAATTGATATTTTAGTTTGAATAATTCGATTCAATTTACATATGACATGCATGAAATCCACTGCACTGTTTTTATATGTATTTTAATACAGGACATTGTTGTGAAACAGCTTTTGCTGAACTTTTTATCCTGAATAAATATATTTTAACAAACAAACAAACAAACAAACAAAAGATTATTATGAGGTTTTGAAATCTGGAGGATTTGATCGTTTCTCCACATTTGGATAAACGAACCTGATTTGTCATGTTCCAATTAACAAATATTTCGATTAACCTTCGGAGATTCCTATCATTTACCGAATAAAAAGCTGCATGATTGTATGAACCTTTATCAATTTTCGGATTGACAAACTGTATAAGGAATAACGAGCCTCCAAAATGACGCGCTACAAAATGTTTGTTTTAACAAACCATATTATTAACTGCCGGTCCCGAAGATTTCGTTATAACAGGAGTCCACTGTATATGTAAAACCCCCGGATGCTCGTGATATGCTCTAATGTCGCCTGCTGAACTCCCGACCCTGCAAAATACCAACTGTAATTGCCTCGCAAAACTACCTCGTATAGGTAATAATGTATAATATCGAAGTCACAAACATCCATCCAAGTTATATGGACTTACTGTGTCTTGTTATGACGAAGCTTCGGAGTATTGAACATGATATCATTTCTGACTAATATAATAACACAAATTCTCCTTGGTCAGCTGTCGGTAACAGTGTGTAACACAAGGGGCAAACGCAGAGGGATTTCTTCCTATACACATTGAAACGTATTCGTTGCCCTCCCCAGCTAAACTTCGTATTTCGATAACGGAGCACATTTCTTTTGTTTTTATAATTATGTCAATTCTTTGTCATATTTAGCTGTGACCATGTTCGTTATCAGCAAAGTTTGCATTGTAGACTGACGATAACAAATTTAGGAACTGAATCTTTACTTCGTGATAACGATATTTTGATAAATATATTCGTTCTCAAGGATGGACTACGTCACTGAAATTGAACGTACTTTTGTACGTTCATTTATTATACGACAGATGGAAAATTGTTTTCTTTGATTCCTCAGCATGGGAAGATAAACAAGCTTTTATAATTGAGAATTGGTAAAATGTATTCAGGATTTTGCAGAGGAGTTTGTTCTCGACATGAAATCGCTGTTTGTTGTGAACAGAATGCGTTTCCAACTCAAGAGAGCTGCATTGTACAACATCTTGTTTGTTCCGAACGTCGGTGAGCTATATGCGAACCTCCGTGATGAAAACTATGCTATGTTTGTTGGGTTATAGAGACTGACTAGTGCAGATACATCGTAAAAAAAAAAGTATCTTATTATTTGGGAGTAAGGATTGAAGTATGGGATAGTGAAACAAGAGGTCGAAATATTGAGTTTCTATAAAATGCGCGTAAACTGGAGAAAGTGTTTAGCGGGAGAGTAATTTTTCAACAGAAATGACGAATTTGGTTATATCATCAGTTGTCTACCATTACGTACAGGTTAAGAGTACAAGCTTAATATTCTTCCAACACATACACATGCCCCTTAAGATATTTTGTTACGGTTTTGAACTGAATCAGATTGTTGCAAGCTATGTTAAATGGTATTCAAATGCACGTGCAGTACTATTCCTCACGGACGTTCGCTGCTCTGGACATAGTAAACTTCCGCGGTAAATGAAAACTTGTTTCTCTGGGATAGTCTAGTGGGATTTCTGAAAAAGGGCTCTCTAAAATGGTGTTAGAGGCATTTTTTAGTAAAAGTTGGGAACTGGTCTCTTTTACTTAATTTGAGTATGCTGAATCCGAAAAACCCGGTTCCCAAGCGAAATTCACCAATCTTGACCATCTAATTTGCATAAACAAAATGGCCGCCAAGCCACAGACATCAGTTTCAGACACGCATTTTCTATAATTTTTCTTGCAAACGAGCTGGAAAAAAGTGATTTGAAATGTTTGTACAGAGAATAGAATTACCAATTTAAGGTATAAACGTTTCTCGGGTGGTAAATAGTATATTTTATTCATAATTATGCAAATTAGTACTGAAATATGTAGATAAATATATATTAACACTGGAAGAGTAATCGTTAAAATGTTTTTCTTGAGAGACAAGTTAAACACTAAATATGTAGACTTTAAGGTTTTGAGGGTTAGGAAAACTCTGGTTCCCAAGCGAAATTCATGGATCTTGACCATCTAATTTGCATAAACAAAATGGCTGCTAAGCCACAGAAATTGTGAGTTTCAGACGGTAACGCCCCTTTTACACTTTCACGGATCGCATCACGGATGACCACGGATCATCGATCCGGGATCATCCGTACTGTTTCCGGCATGACCGTATTGACTCCGTCAAGTCATCCGGCATGTCCGCGGAAAAAATTAAGCTTGCTTAATTTTTCATCCCGGACATCACGGATGAAAATCAATACAAACTCTTCCTTGTTGGCACCGTCTACTCCGTGCTGCCCCCTTATTCCTTCCTCGTAGACAACGGCTACTCCGTGTTGCCTCCGTACTCGTTCTGGGACAATCCGTGAAGACATCGGGACGTCCGTATTAGCATCGGCGCCATCCGGGATGAAATATTCGTGTATTTTGCCAATACAAGCTCATAAAGTCCGTGAAATTTGCTCACAGCTTCCCCCATCAGTACAGCCATCAACCCCTCATACTGTTCGTATAGTGGTCACCGGAGAAGCTTAGGTGACCCACACATACCTCCTTGCTGTTTTTTCTTCTTTGTGTGTGTTTTGATTTGTTTTGTTTTGCTTTGTTTGTCTTGATTTTCCAGAAAATGAGAGTTTGAAACAAAGAGATCTGCTTTAATGGTATCGACAAGCAGAGAAGTCTGGATCTGGATCTGGATGAATACGCTGAAAAACTCTGGATAGAGTATCACTCAGCACTGTGGTGTGTGATGTGCAGCTAATCACAACGGAGGTGACGCTGGAGCGCTTCTTTGAATGTGTCAAATTTATGAATCTGCTTTATGTTACTCGGCAGATTATTCCAATCCTTCGTTGTTCTATGGAAGAAGGAGTTGGCGAGAGCAGTTGAGGAACCGTGTAAAGTAGAGTAATTATCCGGATGATAACTTCGGGTTGTCATACCTCTCGGTGCTTGAGCAGGACTGATATAATCCTCGAGATTTAGATCAATATTGCCGTGCTTTATTTTATGAAATGTTGATAGCCTTAGGAGCTTGCGTCGTTCTGGGAGTGGATGTACGCTGCTGCAGATTTCTGGTGTGCTTTTCATATTTAGCTCTGGAGGTATGTCGCCCGAGAATGATGAAGAATCAAAAGCAAAAGCAAATGTCATCTGTCAACATTTTAGGGATATCCGTGTAATGACCGTGAAGGGACCGAGTTGCATCGGTGCTCTTCCTTGGTATCCGTGTTGCCTCCGTATCGTTTCCGCTTTGGTCCGCGTTCATTCCTTGTCTGTCCGTGTAGGCACCGTACTTGTCCGTGTAGCCTCCGTACTTCTCCGTGTAAACACCCAGTTGCGATCGTGTTCACACCGTCATTGAGATGAAAATCGATATTTTGCATGCCGGAACACCACGGACGACAATCCGTGGTCATCCGTGTAGCAATCCGTGAAAGTGTAAAAGGGGCTTTAAGCACTATTTGGGCACCCGTCCCGCTTCATCATGAATATTCATCAGGCAGTTAGATACTGTACTAGTAAATGGCAGAACGCTGGATACGTGCCATAGAATGTAAAAACGTATTGCCGGAAAATATAGAAATCTCGAAAAATTGCATTAACGGGGAATATTAAAACGTCTCGCCGGGAGATGGAAAAATGTTCGGTTTTGTCGGGAAATGTAAAAACGCTGCCGGGAAATGTAAAAATCATGTATTTCAACGGTATTACGGATACATGTAGATGATGAATATTCATGATGAAGCGGGACGGGTGCCCAAATAGTGCTTACCGTTTCAGACTTTTTTTTTTTTTGGTAAACGAGCTGGAAAAGTGATTTGAAATCTATGTACTTACACTGGTATTACCAACTGGAGGGATAAACGTTTCTCAGGTAGTAAATAGTATATTTCTTTCATAATTATGCAAATGAGTACTGAAATATGCAAATATTGTATTAACACTGGAAGATTTTTCATATTTTTTTTTCTTGAGAGGGAAGTTAAAAACACTAGATATAAAGACTTTAAGGTTTTGAGGGTTAGATAAAAAGTAGAATCCCTTCTCACTGGTATCAAAATAAATGCAAATATTTTAATTGGTATGCAAATTATATTTAGGCTTCATGAGGTTTGTGTGCATGCAGTTCATTCACCCTCTTAAAAGGTCCTTTTTATAAGAATTCAAGTTAAGGAACCCGATTCGTAACCAAAATTGATTGCGCTAGGGGAAAAAAATGTCTTTTTCAAGCAAATGCACTTTAACATCTAATTTGCATAATACATACAAAATAGCTGCAATATTGCCATGTAATTGTCAATTCCATGAAAAAAAAATTAGTACATTGACAATCGCAAAACGAATTGATGAAAACTCTCTCTACGCGGATCATGACCCAACTTTTTATGGGATGGGGGAATGTCATCGATCAATGCCATTTTGTTCTTATGCAACATCCATTATTGTATTGTTCCCAGTTAGCCAGAGCATGGTAATCATATATATATATATATATATATATATATATTCATATACAGTATACAGATTTAGATATATGATTACATATGATTTTATATATATAACAAACATTCGTCTATAGATTGAAATGGGATAGGTGGTTTTATTCTATTTTCTCTTGAAGCGTGTTTTTTACTTTCCTTACAAATTGACGAAAAAATTCTTCTAATGTCACACTGGCAAAAGATCAAGAAGTTTAAAATCGCGATCTCCAAAATCTCAAAAGGCGTGGCCAAATTGGCAAATTATCGGAAAGTTTATGATCGCAATTTATAAGATCTTGAAGTTTTTCAAGTGCGTGTGACTGCAAACTTTCCTCTAAACTTCCCACTACAGCTAGGTATATTTCATTTTATAATGCTGTCCCCGCCATACTTCTCGAACTCTTGCCATTGTGACCGGACAACAAAAGATCGTGAAGACTTCGCGATCTTAAACTTTGCGATTTTTTGCCACTCTGATCGCGCGTTATCATGATAAAATTGAATAACGATGTTAGAATAGCAGTGAGGGAGAAGAAACGGGAAAAAGAGTGTGGCAAACATCTACCTATATTTTATCCTTCTACATCTGTATAAAAATGTAACTTAGTCAACTTCCAAGACAGTTCGAACTTTGAAATTGCCTCGGCCGGTGCAATCTGCGAAATTAGGGGTTTACACCTTCCTGTTCCTTTTTGTTTTTGTTTTCAATATGCGTGGATAACATGCCTCCAGTGATAACCACCATGCAGGTACGATGCATTTCAATTTATTCTTAACTGGACGTCGCCACGCTCCAGTGATAACCACCATGCAGGTACGATGCATTTCAATTTATTCTTAACTGGACGACGCCACGCTCCCTTGTCTGTCTGACTTATGATATATCTCACCTGGTGTGATTCAGATCATAGAAATGACATTATTAGCAAACAGGCCTCTAGCTTTAAGGACCAGTGGATTGTAAGAACTAAGGAATAATGAATACTCATTAGAAACCCTGTTACATACAGAAGATTCCACTTCGTATCAGACGTAGATGGGCTCCATTTTGCCTCTCATTATATGCTTTATCAAGTATAGTTTTGAATATCCATGTTGTCACTTGAATTTCTGCCCAAGAATTAGGAAATGGATCTTTTCATGGAGGACTAGGGTTTTCCACCACCTTGCGAACATGAACTTACTTTTGTTCCCTTGAGAGATAACATCGATCCGATAGCTACCTTAAAGAGACCTTCTTCCGTAGATACTGGAGTTGTGCAATTTCTGCCAAATTGATACTGACAGTAGCACTCTTATTAAAGCAAGTGATCAATGACTCACAATCATCAAGGATGCTGCTTGTACGAGAAGAAAACTAAAGGGTTCCAAGAACATGGTTGTTATCAGTCGTCTTTATAAGAATAAACTTATATTCGATTCAAAAGATGCAGCCCGTTTGATACAAAATATGTTCCGCCATTCTACCGACAGAAGTATACTGAACGCTCGCGGAAGCAGCTGAACGACAATACTCCTGTATCAAAAAAAAAAAGAAGAAGAAGAAGAAGAAAAAAAAAAGAAAATCCTGCTCACTGTGCCAGACCTGATCTTTCTTCCCCATTGGACAATGGGTAGGGACGTTTTGATCTGGTCTACAGCCTGTACAACTGATATATCTAGCTCCAATCCTGCAAAGTTGCATTGAGATTATTTCATGTACATGCGAAAGCAATGCAGAACATTTCGATGCAAATGTCACAAATCAGGCCTACGATGTACAGCAGAGTGTGCATGTTAGCAACAATGTGACGGTGCAAACCTTGCAGGAACGTAAATCAATTTAACTCGATTGAGAAATAAACTTTTCGACTCAGACAATGTTTCTTTTCAGCCAAAATATAAAAGCGTTGATGACTAGAATTACAAAGTTCATCCTTCGTTTCTGTTTCCGTCACTGTCCGAGATACCAGGATTTTTCTTACAATTCTTTTTTTTTTACTTGAGCCTGCAGAGTGGGTAAAGAGATAGATAAAAAACCCACATAAATTATGTTTGCAGATGAGAATTATGAAAGTTGCCACTTGACTTTAAATCTAATGTATATTGATGTGATTGCCCGATAACTTTGATGGCAAGACCTTGTTTTGGTGGTAAAAATGCATAGAAAATGGTGAATATTTGCATAATCTATTATGCAAATGAGATCATAGATGTGTGTTTGTTTAGTAGTTGCAGTTAATTTTTGCATCTCTTAATCACACCTGGAATCATTAACAGGTCATGATGTTATAACTGTTAAAAAAAAACATTTTCATATATTGCTGCAGTGCGTTGTAGAATCTAGAAACCTGCCTGGTCTACGGCCTCTTGAATATCAATTTGCAAACATATTTCCTTTCAGTGTCATTCAGTTCTCCTTTATTGATTGACCCCTTGATTTACTTCGCACTCTGACGACGTCATAATGTGCAACTTGTTTGCCCAAAAGGAGTGACATCTAAAGTTATATAGGATTATGGGGTTATGCCAGCATCTCCTTTTCAATTATGAGTAGACCTCAATATTGGAATCATTGTTTTGTGTACTTGGGAAACCCCACCTATTTATTCCTTAATTGTATACGATAATTGTATAGAAAAAATAATCGGTTTCTGATCGAATGATTACAATTCTTCTGTATTAAAGAAAACTTTGTAATTCCATTCATTTTCGATTCTAATCAAAACGGTCAACATGAATCTCTCCTCTATGGCCCACTATACGATATTACACCGGAATATAACAAATGCAAATAAAGATACCCTTGCTTCTGATGCTGATGTCTTGAGGGCAAGAAAGAAACCGTCGGCTATGTTCACTTTCTGTAGCTCCAGAGTCTTAAGGTTTGGCATGGTGCAAATACTCTTGGCATATGCCTCTGATGCAGCAGCAGAAATGACACGTCCTCCAGAATGTTTGATTGATTCCAGCTGTGCGGTACAGAAAGAGGGTGAGAAATAACATAAAATACTAAGGGAAGACTATCCTGTCAGTGTGAATATAATACCTCCATGTTTTCATCCCTTTCCCTCCCTCCGACACAAACAAATACGAACAACACATAAAAAAGAGTACATATTTTCGAATAAGGATCTCGACCGATTGGCATGGAGGCTTGTAACAATTTTCATTCTGAAGACATAATGTAACATTGTGGTCACATAACTGTAAGTTGGAACAAAGCAACAATCTACACCACAATTAAAAATTCATGAATTCAGATTCTTAATGTTTGTGTGGTAACCTTTGCTCTCTTTTTTTTTTACACAAACCTTGGCAGCACCGAGAGGTGTATCATGAAATGTGGACTTATGGATTTGAGCTGTGGGGCGAAGAGGAGGGGGATGTTGTAACACACAGATGAAAACACCCATCACTTCAGTAAGTAGATACGACGACATTGCCTCAATAAAGTTTTCCATTTAATTTTACACATAAAATCTTCACTATTTTTTCTATACTATTAACGAAACCACTAGATTGTAGCTGTGGAGTGAAGAGGAGGGGGATGATGTAAAACACAGATTAAAACACCCATCACTTCAGTAAGTAGAAATGATGACATTGCCTCTATAAAGTTTTCCATTTAATTTTACACATAAAATCTTCACTATTTTTTTCTATCCTATTAAAGAAACCACTATTATCCACATTTGTAATATTATTACATGTAACTTTTGTAGAGTGACACCTAAAGTTATATAGGATTATGGGGTTATGCCAGCATCTCCTTTTCAATTTTCAGTAGACCTTAATATTGGAATGATTGTTTTGTGTACTTGGGAAACCCCACCCATTTATTCCTTTATTTTATTATTAAAAAAAAATCGGTTTCTGATCGAATGATTACAATCCTTCTGTATTAAAGAAAACTTTGTAATTCAATTCATTTTCGATTCTAATCAAAATGGTCTACATGAAAATCTCCTCTATGGCCCACTATACGATATTACACTGGAATATAACAAATGCAAATTAAGATACCCTTGCTTCTGATGCTGATGCCTTCAGGGCAAGAAAGAAACCGTCGGCTATGTTCACTTTCTGTAGCTCCAGAGTCTTAAGGTTTGGCATGGTGCAAATGCTCTTGGCATATGCCTCTGATGCAGCAGCATAAATGTCAAGTCCTCCAGAGTGTTTGATTAATTCCAACTGTGCAGTGCAGAAAGAGGGTGAAAAATAACATAAAATACTAAGGGAAGACTATCCTGTCAGTGTGAATATAATACCTCCATGTTTTCATCCCTTTCCCTCCCTCCGACACAAACAAATACGAACAACACATAAACAAAGAGTACATATTTTCGAATAAGGATCGCGACCGATTGGCATGGAGGCTTGCAACAATTTTCATTCTGAAGATATAATGTAACATTGTGGTCACATAACTGTAAGTTGGAACAAAGCAACAATCTACACCACAATTAATTTATTCATGAATTCAGATTCTTAATGTTTGTGGGGTAACTTTTACTCTCTTTTTTTTTTTACACAAACCTTGGCAGCACCGAGAGGTAGATCATGAAATGTGGACTTATGGATTTGAGCTGTGGAGCGAAGAGGAGGGGGATGTTGTAACACACAGATGAAAACACCCATCACTTCAGTAAGTAGATACGACGACATTGCCTCAATAAAGTTTTCCATTTAATTTTACACATAAAATCTTCACTATTTTTCCTATACTATTAACGAAACCACTACCATCCACATTTGTAATATTAGTACATGTATCTTCTAAGGAGTGACACCTAAAGTTATGTAGGATTATGGGGTTATGCCAGCATCTACTTTTCTATTTTCAGTAGACCTTAATATTGGAATCATTGCTTTGTGTACTTGGGAAACCCCACCCATTTATTCCTTCATTTTATTTTTAAAAAATCGGTTTCTGATTGAATGATTACAATCCTTCTGTATTAAAGAAAACTTTGTAATTCCATTCTCTTTCGATTCTAATCAAAATGGTCTACATGAAAATCTCCTCTATGGCCCACTATACAGGGTGTCTCTAAAAAAAGTAAACCCAACTTCAACGGCAAATTTTCAGAAAACAATAAAATATTTACACATTATTTTTTCATGGTAAGATAGTCCAATAAGTCCTCTGTCCAATGATACCACGTAGGTTATGTAACTCTCATGCATGACTGAGGATGATTCAATTGAATGAATGGGTGTGAAATCATCACTGTGGCAAGTTCTGTGATCAGCATACTTTCTCACATTGTACCAGATGGCTCTTTTTGTTGGAGGCTGCCTATCGGGGAACTGCACCCAAAAAGCCTCTTGAACTTCCACGAAACTTCTTGTTTCCTGGTATCGAGTTACCAGGAATACTCTCTGCTCAATTGTCAACTGTACCATGTTTGGAAAGCATGTGAAGTGTGCCTGTGTCAGGAACAACCTTTGCTGAAGTTGTTATGTAACCATAGGCCTAACATGTGACAATAATTTAACTTCAAATACATGTATGCCCTGAATGCATGACAATAGCAAGAAATAACTTGCCACAGTGATGATTTTACACCCATTCACTAAGTTGAATCATGCTCAGTCATGCATGAGAGTTACATAACGTACATGATATCATTGGATAGAAGACTTATTGGACTATCTAACCATGATAAAATAATGTGCAAATATTTTATAGTTTTCTGAAAATTCGCTGTTGAAGTTGGGTTTACTTTTTTTAGAGACACACTGTATATATATATATATATATATATATATATATATATATATCTTTAATAACACAACCCTTGCCTGCACCGAGAGGTAGATCATGAAATGAAGACTTATAGATTGTAGCTGTGGAGTGAAGAGGAGGAGGAGGATGTAAAACACAGATTAAAACACCCATCACTTCAGTAAGAAGAAATGATGACATTGCCTCTATAAAGTTTTCCATTTAATTTTACACATAAAATCTTCACTATTTTTTTCTATCCTATTAAAGAAACCACTATTATCCACATTTGTAATATTATTACATGTAACTTTTGTAGAGTGACACCTAAAGTTATATAGGATTATGGGGTTATGCCAGCATCTCCTTTTCAATTTTCAGTAGACCTTAATATTGGAATGATTGTTTTGTGTACTTGGGAAACCCCACCCATTTATTCCTTCATTTTATTATAAAAAAAAAATCGGTTTCTGATCGAATGATTACAATCCTTCTGTATTAAAGAAAACTTTGTAATTCCATTCATTTTCGATTCTAATCAAAATGGTCTACATGAAAATCTCCTCTATGGCCCACTATACGATATTACACTGGAATATAACAAATGCAAATTAAGATACCCTTGCTTCTGATGCTGATGCCTTCAGGGCAAGAAAGAAACCGTCGGCTATGTTCACTTTCTGTAGCTCCAGAGTCTTAAGGTTTGGCATGGTGCAAATGCTCTTGGCATATGCCTCTGATGCAGCAGCAGAAATGTGAAGTCCTCCAGAGTGTTTGATTAATTCCAACTGTGCAGTGCAGAAAGAGGGTGAAAAATAACATAAAATACTAAGGGAAGACTATCCTGTCAGTGTGAATATAATACCTCCATGTTTTCATCCCTTTCCCTCCCTCCGACACAAACAAATACGAACAACACATAAACAAAGAGTACATATTTTCGAATAAGGATCGCGACCGATTGGCATGGAGGCTTGTAACAATTTTCATTCTGAAGATATAATGTAACATTGTGGTCACATAACTGTAAGTTGGAACAAAGCAACAATCTACACCACAATTAATTTATTCATGAATTCAGATTCTTAATGTTTGTGGGGTAACCTTTACTCTCTTTTTTTTTTTTACACAAACCTTGGCAGCACCGAGAGGTATATCATGAAATGTGGACTTATGGATTTGAGCTGTGGAGCGAAGAGGAGGGGGATGTTGTAACATACAGATGAAAACACCCATCACTTCAGTAAGTAGATACGACGACATTGCCTCAATAAAGTTTTCCATTTAATTTTACACATAAAATCTTCACTATTTTTCCTATACTATTAACGAAACCACTACCATCCACATTTGTAATATTAGTACATGTATCTTCTAAGGAGTGACACCTAAAGTTATGTAGGATTATGAGGTTATGCCAGCATCTACTTTTCTATTTTCAGTAGACCTTAATATTGGAATCATTGCTTTGTGTACTTGGGAAACCCCACCCATTTATTCCTTCATTTTATTTTTAAAAAATCGGTTTCTGATTGAATGATTACAATCCTTCTGTATTAAAGAAAACTTTGTAATTCCATTCTCCTTCGATTCTAATCAAAATGGTCTACATGAAAATCTCCTCTATGGCCCACTATACGATATTACACTGGAATATAACAAATGCAAATTAAGATACCCTTGCTTCTGATGCTGATGCCTTCAGGGCAAGAAAGAAACCGTCGGCTATGTTCACTTTCTGTAGCTCCAGAGTCTTAAGGTTTGGCATGGTGCAAATGCTCTTGGCATATGCCTCTGATGCAGCAGCAGAAATGTCAAGTCCTCCAGAGTGTTTGATTAATTCCAACTGTGCAGTGCAGAAAGAGGGTGAAAAATAACATAAAATACTAAGGGAAGACTATCCTGTCAGTGTGAATATAATACCTCCATGTTTTCATCCCTTTCCCTCCCTCCGACACAAACAAATACGAACAACACATAAACAAAGAGTACATATTTTGGAATAAGGATCGCGACCGATTGGCATGGAGGCTTGCAACAATTTTCATTCTGAAGATATAATGTAACATTGTGGTCACATAACTGTAAGTTGGAACAAAGCAACAATCTACACCACAATTAATTTATTCATGAATTCAGATTCTTAATGTTTGTGGGGTAACCTTTACTCTCTTTTTTTTTTTTTACACAAACCTTGGCAGCACCGAGAGGTAGATCATGAAATGTGGACTTACGGATTTGAGCTGTGGAGCGAAGAGGAGGGGGATGTTGTAACACACAGATGAAAACACCCATCACTTCAGTAAGTAGATACGACGACATTGCCTCAATAAAGTTTTCCATTTAATTTTACACATAAAATCTTCACTATTTTTCCTATACTATTAACGAAACCACTACCATCCACATTTGTAATATTAGTACATGTATCTTCTAAGGAGTGACACCTAAAGTTATGTAGGATTATGGGGTTATGCCAGCATCTACTTTTCTATTTTCAGTAGACCTTAATATTGGAATCATTGCTTTGTGTACTTGGGAAACCCCACCCATTTATTCCTTCATTTTATTTTTAAAAAATCGGTTTCTGATTGAATGATTACAATCCTTCTGTATTAAAGAAAACTTTGTAATTCCATTCTCTTTCGATTCTAATCAAAATGGTCTACATGAAAATCTCCTCTATGGCCCACTATACAGGGTGTCTCTAAAAAAAGTAAACCCAACTTCAACGGCAAATTTTCAGAAAACAATAAAATATTTACACATTATTTTTTCATGGTAAGATAGTCCAATAAGTCCTCTGTCCAAATGATACCACGTAGGTTATGTAACGCTCATGCATGACTGAGGATGATTCAATTGAATGAATGGGTGTGAAATCATCACTGTGGCAAGTTCTGTGATCAGCATACTTTCTCACATTGTACCAGATGGCTCTTTTTGTTGGAGGCTGCCTGTCGGGGAACTGCACCCAAAAAGCCTCTTGAACTTCCACGAAACTTCTTGTTTCCTGGTATCGAGTTACCAGGAATACTCTCTGCTCAATTGTCAACTGTACCATGTTTGGAAAGCATGTGAAGTGTGCCTGTGTCAGGAACAACCTTTGCTGAAGTTGTTATGTAACCATAGGCCTAACATGTGACAATAATTTAACTTCAAATACATGTATGCCCTGAATGCATGACAATAGCAAGAAATAACTTGCCACAGTGATGATTTTACACCCATTCACTAAGTTGAATCATGCTCAGTCATGCATGAGAGTTACATAACGTACATGATATCATTGGATAGAAGACTTATTGGACTATCTAACCATGATAAAATAATGTGCAAATATTTTATAGTTTTCTGAAAATTCGCTGTTGAAGTTGGGTTTACTTTTTTTTAGAGACACACTGTATATATATATATATATATATATATATATATATATATATATATATATCTTTAATAACACAACCCTTGCCTACACCGAGAGGTAGATCATGAAATGAAGACTTATAGATTGTAGCTGTGGAGTGAAGAGGAGGGGGATGATGTAAAACACAGATTAAAACACCCATCACTTCAGTAAGTAGAAATGATGACATTGCCTCTATAAAGTTTTCCATTTAATTTTACACATAAAATCTTCACTATTTTTTTCTATCCTATTAAAGAAACCACTATTATCCACATTTGTAATATTATTACATGTAACTTTTGTAGAGTGACACCTAAAGTTATATAGGATTATGGGGTTATGCCAGCATCTCCTTTTCAATTTTCAGTAGACCTTAATATTGGAATGATTGTTTTGTGTACTTGGGAAACCCCACCCATTTATTCCTTCATTTTATTATAAAAAAAAAATCGGTTTCTGATCGAATGATTACAATCCTTCTGTATTAAAGAAAACTTTGTAATTCCATTCATTTTCGATTCTAATCAAAATGGTCTACATGAAAATCTCCTCTATGGCCCACTATACGATATTACACTGGAATATAACAAATGCAAATTAAGATACCCTTGCTTCTGATGCTGATGCCTTCAGGGCAAGAAAGAAACCGTCGGCTATGTTCACTTTCTGTAGCTCCAGAGTCTTAAGGTTTGGCATGGTGCAAATGCTCTTGGCATATGCCTCTGATGCAGCAGCAGAAATGTCAAGTCCTCCAGAGTGTTTGATTAATTCCAACTGTGCAGTGCAGAAAGAGGGTGAAAAATAACATAAAATACTAAGGGAAGACTATCCTGTCAGTGTGAATATAATACCTCCATGTTTTCATCCCTTTCCCTCCCTCCGACACAAACAAATACGAACAACACATAAACAAAGAGTACATATTTTCGAATAAGGATCGCGACCGATTGGCATGGAGGCTTGCAACAATTTTCATTCTGAAGATATAATGTAACATTGTGGTCACATAACTGTAAGTTGGAACAAAGCAACAATCTACACCACAATTAATTTATTCATGAATTCAGATTCTTAATGTTTGTGGGGTAACCTTTACTCTCTTTTTTTTTTACACAAACCTTGGCAGCACCGAGAGGTAGATCATGAAATGTGGACTTATGGATTTGAGCTGTGGAGCGAAGAGGAGGGGGATGTTGTAACACACAGATGAAAACACCCATCACTTCAGTAAGTAGATACGACGACATTGCCTCAATAAAGTTTTCCATTTAATTTTACACATAAAATCTTCACTATTTTTCCTATACTATTAACGAAACCACTACCATCCACATTTGTAATATTAGCAGGCCCGTAGCCAGGATTTTTCAAGGGGGGGTGCGGGCACTAAAAAAACGGACCTTCGGTACCAATACCAATGATGACACACACACACACACACACACACACACACACACACAATTATATATATATATATATATATATATATATATATATATATTCTTTGGACGACCGAACTACAAAAGTTGTATAAGAATTTGCGCGCGAAGCGCGCCGCAAATTGTGAATTTTGACTGTTTTAATGATGTTTTAAAGTCTCGAGGAAATTTGTATTTTTGTCTGTTGCATGCAATCGCGTTACGGTATTTCATCTAGGAAATAGTAAAAACTCATTTTGCCAGGAAGTTGCAAAGTTTAATTGTGTTCGAGACTCTGCGCGCGTAGCGCGCCGCAAAATTGAGAATAGTGATTTTCCTGGTGTTGTTTTAACTTTTATTTTTTCTATTGTATACCCGCGTTAGCAGGCCTGAAGCCCGGATTTTTAAAGGAAGAGGGGATTGCATTAATTAACAAAACGTTCCTTTGATACTGTCCCGGGAGGGGTAGTGACAATTAAAAGGTGGACACCATGCTCATACATGGACTTTCAAAATGGCCTCTAAACGAGTAATGATCATATGATTTTTTCGGGCCTTAAAAACAAGTATTCCTTAAATGTTTCCTGCACCCTAAAGAAGTACTTCATCATGATTGAACAATATACCATTTTCCCAAATTTCGGCCTTTTTGATACCCTTTGATTATATACGCTCGTACATCACACTTTCCATCTAATCCGTGAGAAAAAACGACCCCTATTACGCGTTTTCTTTATAGCGAGTATGGTCACGGTGTCCACCTTTCAGTTGGAGTTCTCCATCCCATTGGATGCTGTTTGGAAGATGAAACATTCACTTTACTATACAGTATATCAGCCGTTGGTATGCGAGTTTGTCAAAAACGAAAATAGATAAGAAAATTTTTAAAACAAAATGAATTGTAAATGTGCATGAACCATTTATATTTTGCCTCCTTGTGGTAGGATATTTCCAGCATTTCCGAACTTTCAAATAATCATTTTAGATTTAATGATATTAAAGGTAGCAGATCCGATTCGTAAATCATTTTAGATTTAATGATATTAAAGGTAGCAGATCCGATTCGCAAACATCTCCAATATCAGTCAAATGTCATATTAACCATCATGCTAAGAAGATTTTCTTTGTGAAATTTGGAGGTCAGTGAAATTCAAAAATTAAACATCCGTTAGCCATTGGAAGAAGTTGAGTGCAAATTCAGACCTCAGGCTTAGTGCTCAGATGTTTTCCTATTTGATTTGATCTGTCTTACTGTGCACACTAAGATACATACAGGAATGGTTATTTCTTATTTATTAAATTATAGTAGCATATTTGGTTACTAGCTGTCTTTAGGCATTTTCGAATTTGGGCTGCAAAGAGATCCACTACCTTTAAGTTAGAAGAGAGATAAGTAAATAATGATAAAATAAACAAACAAAAAAGAATGAGTTTCTTTTGTAATACTATCTGACAAACTTTTTACTTTACCATTTTACTTCATAGCTCAGCACTTTCCATTCTCTCTCACAGGCGCGCCGGAAGCAGTTTTGGATTGGGGGGGGGGGGGGGGGCAAACATTGGAGGGGGCTCAAGATTAGACCATGCATAATATTATGTTACACAATATACACATACACACACACACGCACACACATCTATTATCTCTCTCTCTCTCTATATATATATATATATATATATATATATGTGTGTGTGTGTGTGTGTGTAAAGTGGCGTACGGTGGGTCGAAACATGGGGGGGAACCATAAAGTAATTTTGACGGTCTGTATGCTTGTGCGTGTGTGCGTGAGCAATAATGGGACTACAATACATTACGGAATGTGATACATTCAACAACGCAGTCATTGAGGAACATCGTAAGTTTTCCTTACACGGATTATGGAATGACGGTGTGAAACGATCGACAAATTATATACTGTCAGCAACATAAGGTGAATGGCATAACAATAAAATGCGAGCGAGCGAAGCGAGCGAGCTTGAAAGTTTTGATATTCTACAGTTCCAAAACTGGCGTTTTAATTGTAGCTACATATTTCGCTTTGAAATAAATGGGGGCGCATCGGGCGCATCGGGCGCAACTGCTGGCAATTATTGGCAGCAACATTAGGAGAATGGCATAACGATTCAATGCGAGCGAGCGAAGCGAGCAAGCTTGAAAATTTTGACCTTCTACAGTCCCAAAACTGGGGTTTGTAGCTTTATCTTTCAGTTTGGAAATTAATGGGGCGGCGCATCGGGCGCAACTGCTGGCAATTACTGGCAGCAACATTAGGAGAATGGCATAACGATTCAATGCGAGCGAGCAAAGCGAGCGAGCTTGACAATTTTGACATTTTACAGTCCAAAAACTCCCGTTTGTAGCTATATCTTTCGCTTTGGAAATTAAGGGGGGGGGGCATCGGACGCAACTGATGGCAATATTACTGGCAGCAACATTAGGAGAGTGGCATAACGATTCAATGCGAGCGAGCGAAGCGAGCGAGCTTGAAAATTTTGACATTTTACAGTCCCAAAACTCCCGTTTGTAGCTATATTTATCTTTCGCTTTGGAAATTGAGGGGTGGGGGCATCGGGCGCAACTACTGGCAATTACTGTCAGCAACATTACGAAACGATTCAATGCGAGCGAGCGAAGCGAGCGAGCTTGAAAAGTTTGACATTCTAGAGTCCAACAACTGCCGTCGTAGCCATGTTTTTCGCTTTAGAAATTAAGGGGGAGGCGCACCGGGCTCAACTGCTGGATGCGAGCGAGCGAAGCGAGCGAGCTTGAAAATTTTGACATTTTACAGTCCAAAAGCTGCCGTTTGTAGCCATATTTGTTCCCTTTTATTCATATATATATACATATTAATTTTATTTGCTTTGTTTATTCATCATTACCATTATTATTGTTTTTTTGTTTTGTTTTTGCTTTTGTTTTTGTTTTTGTTTTGTTTGTTGTTGTTTTTTTTTCGGGGGGCTTTTTTTTTGGGGGGGGGGGGGGGGGGCGGCCGCCCCCCCCCCCCCCACTTCCGGCGCCTATGCTCTCTCATACCCTCTTACACATTACATTTAAATGAAATACAACTAAAATGAGTTTGCGTGCCTGCATAATACTCTTTGGAAATTATAAGTGAAAATATTCTTAGGTTTTGGCTCACTTTAAAATGAGAACCAATGGAACTGTCACAACATGAGAAAATGTATAAGTAATAATCAACACTACATTTCCGAATTTGGCCTGCAAAGAAATCCGCTACCTGTAAGTTAGAAAAGAGATTAGTAAATAATGATAAAATAAACAACAAAAAAGAATGAGTTTCTACCGCCGTATCCAGAACAGAGCCTGAAACGCCAAGTTTGTGCGATCTTCCGATCTCGAGATATCCCGTCTGGAAGAATTGCAAGACGGCAAAATATGCTCAAATTCGTCAAATTTGGACTGTTCGCCATAGACAATTCTACTCATAAGGTACTTTTCTGATCTAATTTGCGTCATTGCTACAAATGTTACAATCAAGATATATACACATAAATAATCCCTAAAGTGTTCACTTTCAGAATCCGGGCGCCCCAAGTTTGCTTCTTAAACAGTTTAAAAGTTATGGCAGATTTTGTGGAAAATGCGTCGATTTTTGACCCGTTTTACGTGTTGTAGCGTTCGCGCGGAAGCGCGGCTTCGCAGATGACCGAAAGTTTTCAATATGTAATAGCTCGCACAAATTGATACATAATGTGTTTGTGCGCATGGGGACGATCCGATGGTTCATACAACAAAAGGGTTTCGTACAATTATTTTCAACATTGTTAAACGTACTCTTCCACATTTACGTAGCATATAATGTGTCTTTATATTTATTTGGATTGTTATCTTGAGAATTGCTAAAAACCGTTATTATGAAAAAGTGGACCTTTCAGAATTTGGGGGGGAGGGGTGCGTACGCACCCGACGCACCCCCCCCCCCCCCCCTGGCTACGGGCCTGATATTAGTACATGTATCTTCTAAGGAGTGACACCTAAAGTTATGTAGGATTATGGGGTTATGCCAGCATCTACTTTTCTATTTTCAGTAGACCTTAATATTGGAATCATTGCTTTGTGTACTTGGGAAACCCCACCCATTTATTCCTTCATTTTATTTTAAAAAAATCGGTTTCTGATTGAATGATTACAATCCTTCTGTATTAAAGAAAACTTTGTAATTCCATTCTCTTTCGATTCTAATCAAAATGGTCTACATGAAAATCTCCTCTATGGCCCACTATACAGGGTGTCTCTAAAAAAAGTAAACCCAACTTCAACGGCAAATTTTCAGAAAACAATAAAATATTTACACATTATTTTTTCATGGTAAGATAGTCCAATAAGTCCTCTGTCCAATGATACCACGTAGGTTATGTAACTCTCATGCATGACTGAGGATGATTCAATTTAATGAATGGGTGTGAAATCATCACTGTGGCAAGTTCTGTGATCAGCATACTTTCTCACATTGTACCAGATGGCTCTTTTTGTTGGAGGCTGCCTGTCGGGGAACTGCACCCAAAAAGCCTCTTGAACTTCCACGAAACTTCTTGTTTCCTGGTATCGAGTTACCAGGAATACTCTCTGCTCAATTGTCAACTGTACCATGTTTGGAAAGCATGTGAAGTGTGCCTGTGTCAGGAACAACCTTTGCTGAAGTTGTTATGTAATCATAGGCCTAACATGTGACAATAATTTAACTTCAAATACATGCCCTGAATGCATGACAATAGCAAGAAATAACTTGCCACAGTGATGATTTTACACCCATTCACTAAGTTGAATCATGCTCAGTCATGCATGAGAGTTACATAACGTACATGATATTATTGGATAGAAGACTTATTGGACTATCTAACCATGATAAAATAATGTGCAAATTTTTTTATCGTTTTCTGAAAATTCGCTGTTGAAGTTGGGTTTATTTTTTTTAGAGACACACTGTATATATATATATATATATATATATATATATATATATATATATATATCTTTTATAACACAACCCTTGCCTACACCGAGAGGTAGATCATGAAATGAAGACTTATAGATTGTAGCTGTGGAGTGAAGAGGAGGGGGATGATGTAAAACACAGATTAAAACACCCATCACTTCAGTAAGTAGAAATGATGACATTGCCTCTATAAAGTTTTCCATTTAATTTTACACATAAAATCTTCACTATTTTTTTCTATCCTATTAAAGAAACCACTATTATCCACATTTGTAATATTATTACATGTAACTTTTGTAGAGTGACACCTAAAGTTATATAGGATTATGGGGTTATGCCAGCATCTCCTTTTCAATTTTCAGTAGACCTTAATATTGGAATGATTGTTTTGTGTACTTGGGAAACCCCACCCATTTATTCCTTCATTTTATTATAAAAAAAAAAAATCGGTTTCTGATCGAATGATTACAATCCTTCTGTATTAAAGAAAACTTTGAAATTCCATTCATTTTCGATTCTAATCAAAATGGTCTACATGAAAATCTCCTCTATGGCCCACTATACGATATTACACTGGAATATAACAAATGCAAATAAAGATACCCTTGCTTCTGATGCTGATGCCTTCAGGGCAAGAAAGAAACCGTCGGCTATGTTCACTTTCTGTAGCTCCAGAGTCTTAAGGTTTGGCATGGTGCAAATGCTCTTGGCATATGCCTCTGATGCAGCAGCAGAAATGTCAAGTCCTCCAGAGTGTTTGATTGATTCCAGCTGTGCAGTGCAGAAAGAGGGTGAGAAATAACATAAAATACTAAGGGAAGACTATCCTGTCAATATGAATATAATACCTCCATGTTTTCATCCCTTTTCCTCCCTCCGACACAAACAAATACGAACAACACGTACACAAAGAGTACATATTATCGAATAAGGATCCCGACCGATTGGCATGGAGGCTTGTAACAATTTTCATTCTGAAGACATAACGTAACATTGCGGTCACATAACTGTAAGTTTGAACAAAGCAACAATCTACACCACAAGTGAAAAATCCATGAATTCAGATTCTTAATGTTTGGTGGGTAATATGCTCTTTTTTTTTTTACACAAACCTTGGCAGCACCAAGAGGTAGATCATGAAATGTGGACTTATGGATTTGAGCTGTGGAGCGAAAGGGGGGGGGGTGATTTGAAACACAGATGAAAAAAACCCATCTCTTCAGGCAGAAAAAAAAATGGCATCGCCTCAATAAAGGTCCTTCAACGTGTCAGATTGATTCCAGCTATTGTAAAATTAAAGGTAATATCATACAGGTATTGATGATGATTACGATTTCATACGTTCATAGATGCTGAGATACCCCTATTATATTTATATACATATACATATCACGTATAGATATGTTTATATATATATATATATATATATATATATATATATATATATATATATATATATTTATATATATATATATTTAATAACACAACCCTTGCCTACACCGAGAGGTAGATCATGAAATGAAGACTTATAGATTGTAGCTGTGGAGTGAAGAGGAGGGGGATGATGTAAAACACAGATTAAAACACCCATCACTTCAGTAAGAAGAAACGATGACATTGCCTCTATAAAGTTTTCCATATAATTTTACACATAAAATCTTCACTATTTTTTTCTATCCTATTAAAGAAACCACTATTATCCACATTTGTATTATTAGTACATGTAACTTTTGTAGAGTGACACCTAAAGTTATATAGGATTATGGGGTTATGCCAGCATCTCCTTTTCAATTTTCAGTAGACCTTAATATTGGAATGATTGTTTTGTGTCCTAGGGAAACCCCACCCATTTATTCCTTGATTTTATTTTTAAAAAATCGGTTTCTGATCGAATAATTACAATCCTTCTGTATTAAAGAAAACTTTGTAATTTCATTCATTTTCGATTCTAATCAAAACGGTCAACATGAATCTCTCCTCTATGGCCCACTATACGATATTACACTGGAATATAACAAATGCAAATTAAGATACCCTTGCTTCTGATGCTGATGTCTTGAGGGCAAGAAAGAAACCTTTGGGTATGTTCACTTCCTTAAGCTCCAGAGTCTTAAGGTTTGGCATGGTGCAAATACTCTTAGCATATGCCTCTGATGCAGCAGCAGAAATGTCAAGTCTTCCAGAGTGTTTGATTAATTCCAGCTGTGCAGTACAGAAAGAGGATGAGAAATAACATAAAATACTAAGGGAAGACTATCCTGTCAGTGTGAATATAATACCTCCATGTTTTCATCCCTTTTCCTCCCTCCGACACAAACAAATACGAACAACACATAAACAATGAGTACATATTATCGAATAAGAATCCCGACCGATTGGCATGGAGGCTTGTAACAATTTTCATTCTGAAGACATAATGTAACATTGTGGTCACATAACTGTAAGTTTGAACAAAGCAACAATCTACACCACAAGTAAAAAATTCATGAATTCAAATTCTTAATGTTTGTTGGGTAGCAGATGCTCTTTTTTTCTTTACACAAACCTTGGCAGCACCAAGAGGTAGATCATGAAATGTGGATTTATGAATTTGAGCTGTGGAGCGAAAGGGGAGGGGGGGGGGGGGATTTGAAACACAGATGAAAAAAAAAAAAAAAACATCTCTTCCGGCAGAAAATAAAATGGCATCGCCTCAATAAAGGTCCTTCAACGTGTCAGATTGATTCCAGCTATTGTAGAATTGAAGGTAATATCATACAGGTATTGATGATGATTACGATTTCATATGCTCATAGAAGCTGAGATACCCCTATTACGTATAGACATGTTCATATATATATATATATATATATATATATATATATATATATACATATTTCTCTTAACACAACCCTTGCCTGCACTGAGAGGTAGATCATGAAACGAAGACTTATAGATTGTAGCTGAAGAGTGAAGAGGAGGGGATGATGTAAAACACAGATTAAAACACCCATCACTTCAGTAAGTAGATACAAATACTAAGGGAAGACTATCCTGTCAATGTGAATATGTGACCGTGCAACTCAAAACGAACATAAAGTCGCACACACTGATTTCGCGTGAGGACTGAAAATAAGTGAAATGGGTCAACCAAGCCGAACTTGACTTTTTCATATTTTCTGTAAGAGCGGGTCTTCTTTTACAGTATGCTAAAATTTGGTATGATAAAACGGGCGGGAAAGTGTGTTTTTTAGCAGTTTATCTCGAACGTTTTTGGTAGAATAGTATGATTAGGTGTTTCTTTAGAATCCCTTTTTCATTTCTGAAAAAACCGTGTCCACACTCTTCACTTTCAACTCTAATAACTTTTAAAAGGATGATGCTACTGCTTTGAAAGTTGGCATTAATTATGGACAGAATGTGGTAATGAGCCACGCTAAATTTCAGTTTAAGCTGATAATCCCTTCATTGTTGTTACTCTGGTGGTTTACTTCCTGTTTTTTGTCCCATTCATGGCACAGCCAGCACGGTTTGGTAAAGATTAAGCGCTTGAATAGACACTGTACTTCAGAGCCTCTTTTCTCATTTCACACTTTTCCTGAGTTTGTGCTTTCTTTCCAATATTTAGATAGGTTAGGAGAGTCCATTTGATTTGAGTTATACATCATTTTAAAGCTTAAAGTCTGTTCTTTCAGGATATGGTCTTAACTAGAAATTCATGTCTGGCGACTTGTTGTTTGTTTTGAGGTGCAGGGTCACATATAATACCTCCATGTTTTCATCCCTTTTCCTCCCTCCCACACAAACAAATACGAACAACACATAAACAAAGTGTACATATTATCGAATAAGGATCCCGACCGATTGGCATAGAGGCTTGTAAAAATTTTCATTCTGAAGACATAATGTAACATTGTGGTCACATAACTGTAAGTTTGAACAAAGCAACAATGCACACCACAAGTAAAAATCCATGAATTCAGATTCTTAATGTTTGGTGGGTAACAGGTGCTCTTTTTTTTTACACTAACCTTGGCAGCACCAAAAGGTAGATCATGAAATGTGGGCTTATGGATTTGAGCTGTGGAGCGAAAGGGGGGGGGGGGAGGATTTGAAACACAGATGAAAGAAACATCCCTTCAGGAAGTAGATAAAATGTCATCGCCTCAGTAAAGTGGTCCATTGAATTTCACACATTTGAAATCTTCAATCAGTTTTTCTTTTTACTTCAATTGTAATAAACAAACCACTACCATTTATACCTGTAAGAGTGACGCCTGTAAGAAGTGGATGGGGGGGGGGGCGGGGGTAGTGATGTAAAACGGAGATGAAAACACCCATTACATCAGGAGGTATGTAAAATGACATTGCCTAAATAAAGAGTACATATTATCGAATAAGGATCCCGACTAATTGGCATGGAGGCTTGTAACAATTTTCATTCTGAAGACATAATGTAACATTGTGGTCACATAACTGTAAGTTGGAACAAAGCAACAATCTACACCAAAATTAAAAATCCATGAATTCAGATTCTTAATGTTTGGTGGGTAACAGGTGCTCTTTTTTTTTTTTTACACAAACCTTGGCAGCACCGAGAGGTAGATCATGAAATGTGGACTTATGGATTTGAGCTGTGGAGCGAAGAGGAGGGGGATGATATAAAACACAGACTAAAACACCCATCACTTCAGTAAGTAGATACGATGACATTGCCTCAATAAAGTTTTTCATTTAATTTTACACATACAATCTTCACTATTTTTTTCTATCCTATTAAAGAAACCATTACCATCCACATTTGTAATATTAGTACATGTATCATCTAGGGAGTGACACCTAAAGGTATGTAGGATTATGGGGTTATGCCAGCATCTCCTTTTCAATTTTCAGTAGACCTTAATATTGGAATCGTTGTTTTGTGTACTTGGGAAACCCCACCCATTTATTCCTTCATTTTATTTAAAAAAAAAAATCGGTTTCTGATCGAATGATTACAATCCTTCTGTATTAAAGAAAACTTTGTAATTCCATTCATTTTCGATTCTAATCAAAACGGTCAACATGAATCTCTCCTCTATGGCCTAATATATTACACTGGAATATAACAAATGCAAATTAAGATACCCTTGCTTCTGATGCTGATGTCTTGAGGGCCAGAAAGAAATCGTCGGCTATGTTGACGTCCTCTAGCTCCAGAGTCTTAAGGTTTGGCATGGTGCAAATACTCTTGGCATACGCCTCTGATGCAGCAGCAAAAATGTCACGTCCTTCAGAGTGTTTGAGTGATTCCAGCTGTGCAGTACAGAAAGAGGGTGAGAAATACCATAAAATACTAAGGGAAGACTATCCTGTCAGTGTGAATATAATACCTCCATGTTTTCATCCCTTTCCCTCCCTCCGACACAAACAAATACGAACAACACATAAACAAAGAGTACATATTTTCGAATAAGGATCCCGACCGATTGGCATGGAGGCTTGTAACAATTTTCATTCTGAAGATATAATGTAACATTGTGGTCACATAACTGTAAGTTGGAACAAAGCAACAATCTACACCACAATTAAAAATCCATGAATTCAGATTCTTAATGTTTGTGGGGTAACCTTTGCTCTCTTTTTTTTACACAAACCTTGGCAGCACCGAGAGGTATATCATGAAATGTGGACTTATGGATTAGAGCTGTGGAGCGAAGAGGAGGGGGATGTTGTAAAACACAGATGAAAACACCCATCACTTCAGTAAGTAGATACGACGACATTGCCTCAATAAAGTTTTCCATTTAATTTTACACATAAAATCTTCACTATTTTTCCTATACTATTAACGAAACCACTACCATCCACATTTGTAATATTAGTACATGTATCTTCTAAGGAGTGACACCTAAAGTTATGTAGGATTATGGGGTTATGCCAGCATCTACTTTTCTATTTTCAGTAGACCTTAATATTGGAATGATTGTTTTGTGTACTTGGGAAACCCCACCCATTCATTCCTTCGTTTTATAAAAAAAAAAAAAAAATCGGTTTCTGATCGAATGATTACAATCCTTCTGTATTAAAGAAAACTTTGTAATTCCATTCATTTTCGATTCTAATCAAAACGGTCTACATGAAAATCTCCTCTATGGCCCACTATACAATATTACACTGGAATATAACAAATGGAAATTAACATACCCTTGCTTCTGATGCTGATGTCTTGAGGGTAAGAAAGAAATCGTCGGCTATGTTGACGTCCTCTAGCTCCAGAGTCTTAAGGTTTGGCATGGTGCAAATACTCTTGGCATATGCCTCTGATGCAGCAGCAGAAATGTCAAGTCCTCCAGAGTGTTTGATTGATTCCAGCTGTGCGGTACAGAAAGAGGGTGAGAAATAACATAAAATACTAAGGGAAGACTATCCTGTCAATATGAATATAATACCTCCATGTTTTCATCCCTTTTCCTCCCTCCGACACAAACAAATACGAACAAGACATAAACAAAGAGTACATATTATCGAATAAGGATCCCGACCGATTGGCATGGAGGCTTCTAACAATTTTCATTCTGAAGACATAACGTAACATTGTGGTCACATAACTGTAAGTTTGAACAAACCAACAATGTACACCACAAGTAAAAAATCCATGAATTCAGATTCTTAATGTTTGGTGGGTAATATGCTCTTTTTTTTTTACACAAACCTTGGCAGCACCAAGAGGTAGATCATGAAATGTGGACTTATGGATTTGAGCTGTGGAGCGAAAGGGGGGGGGGAGGTGATTTGAAACACAGATGAAAAAAACCCATCTCTTCAGGCGAAAAAAAAAATGGCATCGCCTCAATAAAGGTCCTTCAACGTGTCAGATTGATTCCAGCTATTGTAAAATTAAAGGTAATATCATACAGGTATTTATGATGATTACGATTTCATATGTTCATAGATGCTGAGATACCCCTATTATATTTATATACATATCATATATAGATATGTTTATATATATATTTATATATCTTTAAGAACACAACCCTTGCCTGCACCGAGAGGTAGATCATGAAATGAAGACTTATAGATTGTAGCTGTGGAGTGAAGAGGAGGGGGATGATGTAAAACACAGATTAAAACACTCATCACTTCAGTAAGTAGAAACGATGACATTGCCTCTATAAAGTTTTCCATTTAATTTTACACATAAAATCTTCACTATTTTTTTCTATCCTATTAAAGAAACCAATATTATCCACATTTCTAATATTAGTACATGTAACTTTTGTAGAGTGACACCTAAAGTTATATAGGATTATGGGGTTATGCCAGCATCTCCTTTTCAATTTTCAGTAGACCTTAATATTGGAATGATTGTTTTGTGTACTTGGGAAACCCCATCCATTTATTCCTTCAGTTTATTAAAAAAAAAAGAAATCGGTTTCTGATCGAATGATTACAATCCTTCTGTGTTAAATAAAACTTTGTAATTTCATTCATTTTCGATTCTAATCAAAACGGTCAACATAAATCTCTCCTCCTCTATGGCCCATTATACGATATTAAACTGGAATATAATAAATGCAAATTAAGATACCCTTGCTTCTGATGCTGATGTCTTCAGGGCAAGAAAGAAACCGTCGGCTATGTTCACTTTCTGTAGCTCCAGAGTCTTGAGGTTTGGCATGGTGCAAATACTCTTGGCATATGCCTCTGATGCAGCAGCAGAAATGTCAAGTCCTCCAGAGTGTTTGATTGATTCCAGCTGTGCAGTACAGAAAGAGGGTGAGAAATAAAATAAAATACTAAGGAAAGACTATCCTGTCAATATGAATATAATACCTCCATATTTCCATCCCTTTTCCTCCCTCCGACACAAACAAATACGAACAACACATAAACATAGAGTACATATTATCGAATAAGGATCCCAACTGAGTGGCATTGAGGCTTGTAAAAATTTTCATTCTGAAGACATAATGTAACATTGTGGTCACATAACTGTAAGTTTGAACAAAGCAACAATGTACACCACAAGTTAAAAATCCATGAATTCAGATTCTTAATGTTTGGTGGGTAACAGGCGCTCTTTTTTTTTTACACAAACCTTGGCAGCACCAAGAGGTAGATCATGAAAAGTGGACTTATGGATTTGAGCTGTGGAGCGAAAGGGGGGGGGGGATGATTTGAAACACAGATGAAAAAAAAAAAACATCTCTTCCGGCAGAAAATAAAATGGCATCGCCTCAATAAAGGTCCTTCAACGTGTCAGATTGATTCCAGCTATTGTAAAATTAAAGGTAATATCATACAGGTATTGATGATGATTACGATTTCATATGTTCATAGATGCTGAGATACCCCTATTATATTTATATACATATACATATCACATATAGGTTTGTTTATATATATATATATTTTCTCTTTAAGAACACAAGCCTTGCCTGCACCGAGAGGTATATTATGAAATGAAGACTTATAGCAGTCAGGCACAGGCGCAGAAAACTGCGCCTTTCGAAAAGCGCCGATTTCTGCTATCATGAATATTATAATGACAATACCCATCATGCCACGCGATGCTCGTAGTGTAAAAGGCATGGAGAAAATTTAGGTGATGAAGACACCTAACCGATATTAATTTCGTACGAAAATTCTAACCTTGACACTTTTCTGATATTTCCTCTGTAGTAAGCCAAATACCTAATCTTGCATAATAATCATTTCTAGGGGAATACAACCTTGACATCTGGCGTAATTCTGGTCAGAATACATAATTAGGTAAATGTTTTTTGAATGACCACCGGTTTGCCCTCTTTTTAGCCTTGTGCAACAGGTGTTGGCTAGTGTAACAGAAATGTACTCCTTCCTATCAGACCTTCCTCTCTCCCTTCTCCTCTCTCATCTCCTCTCGTGGCTTCTTTCCCTTTCTCTCCCCCAGCACAGCCACCTTCCATCTCTCAACGCATCATCTCTTTCCCCCTCTCTCTTCTCTGTGGTACTCTCCCCGGCAGGTTGGGTTCTTATCTCTGTTGAGTAAACATAGGGCAGCAGTTTAAAACAAAGAAAGTGTTGTGAAAGTGCGGCCAGGCTGGGGCCTACCTCCTACCTCCCTGGTCTTGAACTGACCATGGGCAAAGCACAGAGGCAGGGGCTATGCGATAGGTATTGCAGTTTTAGATTAGATTCCAGAGAGTTATCAAGAGAGCACATAGTTAAACATGAGTTATCAGAGTTAATTGCAGATGATTCTGCAAAGGAAGCAGAACAGCGTAACATCGTAACAGCAAGGTAATCCCAATGACTCCTACTTCATTCTCAATCTCACTAGCCTATTTCTTGATTTATAAATGAGCTATGGTCAGTGTGAGGAGAGACCTGTATAGCGCATGGTGTTTGTTGGTGAGAGCGTGTGGCTCTGGATGTGCCTGATGCATGCTGTATTTCGATATAATTATGGTGATACAGTGCAGTATATACATACATACTATCGTGTTTTGGCAATTTGTTTTGCATACAGTACTTAGTGCACTGCAAATCAGTAAAAAGCAGTAACGGGCGCCTGGTACATAGACGATATCAATGGAACCGACTGTTCGCGGAAACTACGAGAATCGATTGTAGCGGGCACACTTGCTCGGCGCTCGGGCGGATAACCCCAAAGTAGCAGTTTTCTGCGCCTGGCGGGAGGCGCAGTTTTCTGCGCCTGTGCCTGACTGTATAGATTGTAGCTGTGGAGTTAAGAGGAAGGGGATGATGTAAAACACAGATTAAAACACCCATCACTTCAGTAAGTAGATACGATGACATTGCCTCAATAAAGTTTTCCATTTAATTTTACATATACAATCTTCACTATTTTTTTTAATCCTATTAAAGAAACCACTACCATCCACATTTGTAATATTACTATATGTATCTTCTAAGGAGTGACATCTAATGTTATATAGGATTATGGGGTTATGCCAGCATCTCCTTTTCAATATTTAGTAGACCTTAATATTGGAATCATTGTTTTGTGTACTTGGGAAACCCCACCCATTTATTCCTTCGTTTTATTAAAAAAAAAAATCGGTTTCTGATCGAATGACTACAATTCTTCTGTATTAAAGAAAACTTTGTAATTCCATTCATTTTCGATTCTAATCAAAACGGTCAACATGAATCTCTCCTCTACGACCCACTATACGATATTACACTGGAATATAACAAATGCAAATAAAGATACCCTTGCTTCTGATGCTGATGTCTTGAGGGCCAGAAAGAAACCGTCGGCTATGTTGACTTCCTCTAGCTCCAGAGTCTTAAGGTTTGGCATGGTGCAAATACTCTTGGCATATGCCTCTGATGCAGCAGCAGAAATGTCAAGTCTTCCAGAGTGTTTGATTGATTCCAGCTGTGCAGTGCAGAAAGAGGGTGAAAAATAACATAAAATACTAAGGGAAGACTATCATGTCGGTGTGAATATAATACCTCCATGTTTTCATCCCTTTCCCTCCCTCCGACACAAACAAATACGAACAACACATAAACAAAGAGTACATATTTTCGAATAAGGATCGCGACCGATTGGCATGGAGGCTTGTAACAATTTTCATTCTGAAGATATAATGTAACATTGTGGTCACATAACTGTAAGTTGGAACAAAGCAACAATCTACACCACAATTAAAAATCCATGAATTCAGATTCTTAATGTTAGTGGGGTAACCTTTGCTCTCTTTTTTTTTACACAAACCTTGGCAGCACCGAGAGGTATATCATGAAATGTGGACTTATGAATTTGAGCTGTGGAGCGAAGAGGAGGGGGATGTTGTAAAACACAGATGAAAACACCCATCACTTCAGTAAGTAGATACGACGACATTGCCTCAATAAAGTTTTCCATTTAATTTTACACATAAAATCTTCACTATTTTTCCTATACTATTAACGAAACCACTACCATCCACATTTGTAATATTAGTACATGTATCTTCTAAGGAGTGACACCTAAAGTTATGTAGGATTATGGGGTTATGCCAGCATCTACTTTTCTATTTTCAGTAGACCTTAATATTGGAATGATTGTTTTGTGTACTTGGGAAACGCCACCCATTTATTCCTTCATTCTTAAAAAAAAAAAAAAAATCGGTTTCTGATTGAATGATTACAATCCTTCTGTATTAAAGAAAACTTTGTAATTCCATTCTCTTTCGATTCTAATCAAAATGGTCTACATGAAAATCTCCTCTATGGCCCACTATACAATATTACACTGGAATATAACAAATGCAAATTAAGATACCCTTGCTTCTGATGCTGATGTCTTGAGGGCCAGAAAGAAATCGTCGGCTATGTTGACGTCCTCTAGCTCCAGAGTCTTAAGGTTTGGCATGGTGCAAATACTCTCGGCATATGCCTCTGATGCAGCAGCAGAAATGTCACGTCCTTCAGAGTGTTTGAGTGATTCCAGCTGTGCAGTACAGAAAGAGGGTGAGAAATACCATAAAATACTAAGGGAAGACTATCCTGTCAGTGTGAATATAATACCTCAATGTTTTCATCCCTTTCCCTCCCTCCGACACAAACAAATACGAACAACACATAAACAAAAAGTACATATTTTCGAATAAGGATCCCTACCGATTGGCATGGAGGCTTGTAACAATTTTCATTCTGAAGATATAATTTAACATTGTGGTCACATAACTGTAAGTTGGAACAAAGCAACAATCTACACCACAATTAAAAATCCATGAATTCAGATTCTTAATGTTTGTGGGGTAACCTTCGCTCTCTTTTTTTTTTACACAAACCTTGGCAGCACCGAGAGGTATATCATGAAATGTGGACTTATGGATTTGAGCTGTGGAGCGAAGAGGAGGGGGATGTTGTAAAACACAGATGAAAACACCCATCACTTCAGTAAGTAGATACGACGACATTGCCTCAATAAAGTTTTCCATTTAATTTTACACATAAAATCTTCACTATTTTTCCTATCCTATTAACGAAACCACTACCATCCACATTTGTAATATTAGTACATGTATCCTCTAAGGAGTGACACCTAAAGTTATGTAGGATTATGGGGTTATGCCAGCATCTACTTTTCTATTTTCAGTAGACCTTAATATTGGAATCATTGTTTTGTGTACTGGGGAAAACCCACCCATTTATTCCTTCGTTTTATAAAAAAAAAAAATCGGTTTCTGATCGAATGATTACAATCCTTCTGTATTAAAGAAAACTTTGTAATTCCATTCTCTTTCGATTCTAATCAAAATGGTCTACATGAAAATCTCCTCTATGGCCCACTATACAATATTACACTGGAATATAACAAATGCAAATTAAGATACCCTTGATTCTGATGCTGATGTCATGAGGGTAAGGAAAAAAAAGTCGGCTATGTTGACTTCCTCCAGCTCCAGAGTCTTAAGATTTGGCATGGTGCAAATACTCTTGGCATATGCCTCTGATGCAGCAGCAGAAATGTCACGTCCTCCAGAATGTTTGATTGATTCCAGCTGTGCGGTACAGAAAGAGGGTGAGAAATAACATGAAATAGTAAGGGAAGACTATCCTGTCAGTGTGAATATAATACCTCAATGTTTTCATCCCTTTTCCTCCCTCCGACACAAACAAATACGAACAACACATAAACAATGAGTAAATATTTTTGAATAAGAATCCCGACCGATTGGCATGGTGGCTTGTAACAATTTTCATTCTGAAGATATAATGTAACATTGTGGTCACATAACTGTAAGTTTGAACAAAGCAACAATGTACACCACAAGTAAAAAATCCATGAATTCAGATTCTTAATGTTTGGTGGGTAACAGGCGCTCTTTTTTTTTTTTTACACAAACCTTGGCAGCAACAAGAGGTAGATCATGAAATGTGGACTTATGGATTTGAGCTGTGGAGCGAGAGGGGGGGGGGGTGGAGGTGAATTGAAACACAGATGAAAAAAAAACCCATCTCTTCAGGTGAAAAAAAAATGGCATCGCCTCAAAAAAGGTCCTTCAACGTGTCAGATTGATTCCAGCTATAGTAAAATTAAAGGTAATATCATACAGGTATTGATGATGATTACGATTTCATATGTTCATAGATGCTGAGATACCCCTATTATATTTATATACATATATATCACGTATAAGAACACAAGCCTTGCCTGCACCGAGAGGTAGATCATGAAATGAGGACTTATAGATTGTAGCTGTGGAGGGAAAAGGAGGGGGATGTTGTAAAACACAGATTAAAACCGTATCCGGGCACTTACCCCCTGGGCAACTACCCTCCGGATAACTACCACCCGGATAATTACCACCCAGGTCTATTCCCCCTTAGGGCAACTACCCCCCGGACAACTACCCTCCTAGGGCAATCACCCTCCAGGGCCATTACCCCCTAGGAAAACTACCACCCGGTCATCTACCCTCCTAGGGCAACTACCCCCAAGGGCAATTACCCCTAGGACATCTACCCCCCGGATAACTACCCCCTGGGTAACTACCCCCTGGATGACTACCCCCCGGATAACTACCCCCCAGATAACTACCACCCGGATAACTACCCCCTGGATAACTACCCCCCGGTTAACTACCCCCTGGATAACTACCCCCCGGAGAACTACCCCCTGGGTAACTACCCCCCGGAGAACTACCCCCCGGAGAACTACCCCCCGGAGAACTACCCCCCGGATAACTACCCCCCGGATAACTACCCCCCGGATAACTACCCCCAGGATAACTACCACCCGGATAATTACTCCCCGGATAACTACCCCCAGGATAACTACCACACGGATTACTACCCCCCCCCCCCCCCCCATTAACAATACCCCGAACCCCCCCCCCCCCCGCCCCCTCCTGATACTTACCTACTGGACAACCCTCCCTCCCCGCCCCCCGAAAGTTACCACCCGTCGTATATTTTCAATAAGTTCATAACACCATATCAGAAGATGCACCTTTCTCTTACACTGTCATCACTCTTTTGGCTTGTCATTTATTTTCTACCGTTATAACACATGATAGACGATAAACATAAGAAAAGGAGAGTTGATTTCACTGCAATTCATATTCCCTTAACATTAGCGAGGGACTCTTCGATATAAAGCCATAATTTCTGATAGGATCCGGGCACGGTTTTATGAAAGTTATCAGTCCTGACAAGCTGTCAGTTCCACACAATTACCAATCGTTGTAGGTCGATCAAAGCAGGTCCATGGTAACAAGTCAGCGACTCGAGCTTATCAATCAAGCAGAACCCATGGTTTTATTGAAATTATTAGATACTAACAAGATGTCATAACTGGCAACTTTTATCAAAAGGTGCCCTAATCTGTCATGAGAGTAAAATTACAGCTTGTTTTACATACAAGTAGAATTGTGCTAGTTTTCAAATTAAATGTTCTCGACACTTTAAGAGGAAATCCAGTTCAAATATAAGTTAGTCTCATTAGAAAGAGTAAAATATTACGAGTTTAACGGAATTTTTTTTTTTTACAAAACACCCCTAGTTGTTAACGAAGTCTTTTGTCCTGCACCCTCTTTTTGAATAGATCTAGGGAGAGTTGTAGTTGACAAAATCCTTTTTACATTATAGGGCTGCTCTGTTTTATCCCGGTCATTTCAAGAGTATTTTTTTTCTCAAAAAATTGAATCCTTCTTGGAATAACATGCTCTTTAATATTTCGTAAGGGGTTTCTAATTATCTCACCCAAAAGATGTTTAAAACCTGAAGTTAGGTCTCGACCAAAACCAGACGATATGAAAAAATGTTGTTTTTTTTTTCAATTCAAATAGCTAATGTGTTCGAAAATAACAATGAGAGACGTAATTTTCTGGGGGAGAGTTATTGTAAGAGGGGTGATTGTTTGGAGCCTAATTTTAATAAGGAGTAATTGTCAAGGGAGGTAATGTTCTGCAGTGATCATACCAAGGAGGTGACAATCTCTTCCCACATCCTTGATATACTAGTTGTTAATATGCCCAATAATGCAGTAGGGCAATTCTGAAATGAGCGTTAACGGTATAACAGTAAAATAGTTACAAAATTGATGAAACAATGCAAAGAAAGCAAATTAAGACAGAGACGAAGTACACAAATAAAGATACAGTGCACTCCCGTTACAACGAACACGGTTATAACGAAATTTCGTTATAACGAAGCAAAACTTCTGGTCCCAAAATTATCGCCATTAAAGTCTATGGTACAAAATTCGCTTATAACGAAGACGGTTATAACAAAATTTTCGTTATCACGAAGTCTTTTCTGAGCGCCACTGACAAAGAAAAACAAAAGAAATGCGCTCCGTTATAACGAAATGCGGATCGCATTCGAAAATGCGTAGCGGAACAAGCATTATTAAAGCGTCTCTGCATGAGCGAACGCATCATTGAATGTTCCCTCCGTGTATCACGCACAGTTTCCGAGGGGAACTTGCGTTGTTGTAATAAAATAATTTGAATTCAGATAAGGTTTGTTTCATTGTTCCGAAGTCCTTTAATACAAAACACACAGATTCTGATACAACTAAATGTCCGTTAGTTCGGAAATGAAAGAGGGTTTGTTTTTAAGCACATTTTGGCGTTATTCCAAAGGTTCGTTAATTCGATAATAAAATATGGTCTTTATTCTTATTCTTATACGGTTCGTTAGTCCGAAAATGATAGGAATTCAAAACGTTCGTTCATCGGAACATTACAAAAAGTATCGTTAATCCATGGTGGAAAAAGGAGAGTACACTAACAAAACTTAAGAATTGCAATCTTTATAATCGTCTTAAGATAAATAAATCTTCGAAATAACTAACCTTTCTCTTTTTTTTTTTTCATTAACAAAATTTCTTCGGAATAACGAACCTTATTTCATTTTCGGATGAAAAAGCCTTCGGAACAACGGACTTTCTGACTAGTGAACCTTTTTCTTCTTTTTTTTTTGATTTATAAACCTTCAGAATGACGAACCTCATATCATTTTCAGATCAACGAACCTTCGGAAAATGAACAATATATTATTTTGATCTAGATTATGAACTTTCGAAATAATGATTCTGCGGAAATGCGAACCTTCACATAAACAAACCATCGGAATCCCGGGAATGGCGAAACTTCGGAATAAGGAGTCTTCGGAGTAACGTACTTTAGTAAGAAAAGAACCTTTGGAATAGCGAACTGTAACCAAATCCTACACCGTCATTTTCTACACATGTGTGACAACACAAACAACTTTATGCTCTTTTTAAAATGTAATATTTAAACGAAATTAAAAAGGTATTCTCCCATTTCACATAGCTTTCCAGCGTATGATGAGGATTCAACAAACAAAATTTTTTTTATGCGTGGTTTCCTTCTTTTCGTTATACATTGCATATTATATTTGTTCGGTTACAACGAAATTTCGTTAAAACGAAAAAAAAAACTGCCGGTCCTGAGCATTTCGTTTTAACGGGAGTGCGCTGCACATGAACACACACGAGATAAATCCCTTGTAATGAGAGAAAAAGGAAAGGTGAGTTGTGAATGACAGGAATAGACTACCTTCACAGTGGACAGAGAAAAGCGAGAGGGAAGAGGAAGATGATGGGTCAAAACCAGGGCACGTGAGGCATGAGATATAAGCTCCTCAAAATAAAGAAGTGTTACATGGAGTTGTGGTAAACGATAGACAATTGTGGTTAAAAAAATATTGCAAAAAGTTTAACTCATTCTGAAGTGTAACATTTCTTCAAAATGTCTTAAGTTCAATGGTAAAGGCATTCAAACTTAAAACTTCTTTTATACTATACTATCAAGAGAAATCCGAAATTTTGGAACAGTAAAAGAAAATATAGATTTAGCAAAAATAGTTTGGTTAAAGGCATTGACAGTTACTGGATTACCGGGTAGGATATGAAGGGACAGCTTCGTTTTTTATGAACATAGAGTCAAAATACAGAGGGAGAAATTAAGCTTTTACATAAATTGTCCTAAGTGCAAACGATACAAATCGTAAATCTTTAAGATGTTGTTTTCATAAAATGATGTATCAGTATGGCATCTCCGTGATTCCTGGCAAATAATACAAAGAACTTCGTTTCCTGTAGTAATGATATTCTTTTTATTAAAGGTAAGATGGGGGGGGGGGGGCAATGACCCGGGAGGTAGTTACCCAGGGGGTAATTGGCGTGGTGCACTGTCCTGGGGTAATTTTCGTCTCGATAGTTATAGGGGAGGGGGAGTTGTAGGCTTGCTTATCCGGGGTAATCATCCTCGGGAAGTTATCGGAGGGTGTAGTTATCGGGTGGAAGTTATCTGGGGTCTAGTTATCGGAGGAGGGGGTAATTAACCTGGGGATAATTATCCTGGTGGTAATTATCGGGGGGGGGGGGTAGTTATCCGGAGGGTAATTATCCGGGGGGGGGGGGTTGATTATCCGGGGGGTAATTATCCGGGGGGTAATTATCCGGGGGGTAATTATCCGAGGGGTAATTATCCGGGGGGTAGTTATCCGGGGGGGGGGGGGGGGGTAGTTATCCGGGGGGTGGTTATCCGGGGGGTAGTTATCCTGGGGGTAGTTACCCAGGGGGTAGTTCTCCGGGGGGTAGTTATCCAGGGGGTAGTTCTCCGGGGGGTAGTTATCCAGGGGGTAGTTATCCGGGTGGTATTTATCCAGGGGGTAGTTATCCGAGGGGGTAGTTATCCAGGGGTAGTTATCCGAGGGGTAGTTATCCAGGGGGTAGTTTTCCTAAGGGGGAATTGCCCTGGGGGGTGATTGCCCTTGGAGGGTAGTTGTCCGGGGGGTAGTTGTCCTAGGGGGTAATTACCCTGGAGGGTAATTGCCCTTGGAGGGTAGTTGTCCGGGGGGTAGTTGCCCTAGGGGGGAATTGTCCTGGGGGGTAATTATCCGGGTGGTAGTTATCCGGAGGGTGGTTTTCCAGGGGGTACTGTTCCTAGAACCGATTAAAACACCCATCACTTCAGTAAGTAGAAACGATGACATTGCCTCTATAAAGTTTTCCATTTAATTTTACACATAAAATCTTCACTATTTTTTTTTCTATCCTATTAAAGAAACCACTATTATCCACATTTGTAATATTAGTACATGTAACTTTTGTAGAGTGACACCTAAAGTTAAATAGGATTATGGGGTTATGCCAGCATCTCCTTTTCAATTTTCAGTAGACCTTAATATTGGAATGATTGTTTTGTGTACTTGGGAAACCCCACCCATTTATTCCTTCATTTTATAAAAAAAAAAAAAAAACGGTTTCTGATCGAATAATTACAATCCTTCTGTATTAAAGAAAACTTTGTAATTTCATTCATTTTCGATTCTAATCAAAACGGTCAACATGAATCTCTCCTCTATGGTCCACTATACGATATTACACTGGAATATAACAAATGCAAATTAAGATACCCTTGCTTCTGATGTTGATGTCTTCAGGGCAAGAAAGAAACCGTCGGCTATGTTCACTTTCTGTAGCTCCAGAGTCTTAAGGTTTGGCATGGTGCAAATACTCTTGGCATATGCCTCTGATGCAGCAGCAGAAATGTCAAGTCCTCCAGAGTGTTTGATTGATTCCAGCTGTGCAGTACAGAAAGAGGGTGAGAAATAAAATGAAATACTAAGGGAAGACTATCCTGTCAAGATGAATAATACCTCCATGTTTTCATCCCTTTTCCTCCCTCTGACACAAACAAATATGAACAACACATAAACAAAGAGTACATATTATCGAATAAGGATCCCGACCGATTGGCATGGAGGCTTGTAACAATTTTCATTCTGAAGATATAATGTAACATTGTGGTCACACAACTGTAAGTTGGAACAAAGCAACAATCTACACCACAATTAAAAATCCATGAATTCAGATTCTTAATGTTTGTGGGGTAACCTTTGCTCTCTTTTTTTTTTACACAAACATTGGCAGCACCGAGAGGTATATCATGAAATGTGGACTTATGGATTTGAGCTGTGGAGCGAAGAGGAGGGGGATGTTGTAAAACACAGATGAAAACACCCATCACTTCAGTAAGTAGATACGACGACATTGCCTCAATAAAGTTTTCCATTTAATTTTACACATAAAATCTTCACTATTTTTCCTATACTATTAACGAAACCACTACCATCCACATTTGTAATATTAGTACATGTATCTTCTAAGGAGTGACACCTAAACTTATGTAGGATTATGGGGTTATGCCAGCATCTACTTTTCTATTTTCAGTAGACCTTAATATTGGAATGATTGTTTTGTGTACTTGGGAAACCCCATCCATTTATTCCTTCGTTTTATTAAAAAAAAAAAAATCGGTTTCTGATCGAATGATTACAATCCTTCTGTATTAAAGAAAACTTTGTAATTCCATTCTCTTTCGATTCTAATCAAAATGGTCTACATGAAAATCTCCTCTATGGCCCACTATACAATATTACACTGGAATATAACAAATGGAAATTAAGATACCCTTGCTTCTGATGCTGATGTCTTGAGGGCAAGAAAGAAATCGTCGGCTATGTTGACGTCCTCTAGCTCCAGAGTCTTAAGGTTTGGCATGGTGCAAATACTCTTGGCATATGCCTCTGATGCAGCAGCAGAAATGTCACGTCCTCCAGAATGTTTGATTGATTCCAGCTGTGCGGTACAGAAAGAGGGTGAGAAATAACATGAAATACTAAGGGAAGACTATCTTGTCAGTGTGAATATAATACTTCAATGTTTTCATCCCTTTCCCTCCCTCCGACACAAACAAACACGAACAACACATAAACAAAGAGTAAATATTTTTGAATAAGAATCCCGACCGATTGGCATGGTGGCTTGTAACAATTTTCATTCTGAAGACATAATGTAACATTGTGGTCACATAACTGTAAGTTTGAACAAAGCAACAATGTACACCACAAGTAAAAAATCCATGAATTCAGATTCTTAATGTTTGGTGGGTAATATGCTCTTTTTTTTAACACAAACCTTGGCAGCACCAAGAGGTAGATCATGAAATGTGGACTTATGGATTTGAGCTGTGGAGCGAAAGGGGGGGGGGTGATTTGAAACACAGATGAAAAAAAACCCCATCTCTTCAGGCGAAAAAAAAAATGGCATCGCCTCAATAAAGGTCCTTCAACGTGTCAGATTGATTCCAGCTATTGTAAAATTAAAGGTAATATCATACAGGTATTGATGATGATTACGATTTCATATGTTCATAGATGCTGAGATACCCCTATTATATTTATATACATATATATCACGTATAGATATGTTTATATATATATATATATATATATATATATATATATATCTTTAATAACACAACCCTTGCCTGCACCGAGAGGTAGATCATGAAATGAAGACTTATAGATTGTAGCTGTGGAGGGAAAAGGAGGGGGATGATGTAAAACACAGATTAAAACACCCATCACTTCAGTAAGTAGAAACGATGACATTGCCTCTATAAAGTTTTCCATTTAATTTTACACATAAAATCTTCACATTTTTTTCTATCCTATTAAAGAAACCACTATTATCCACATTTGTAATATTAGTACATGTAACTTTTGTAGAGTGACACCTAAAGTTATATAGGATTATGGGGTTATGCCAGCATCTCCTTTTCAATTTTCAGTAGACCTTAATATTGGAATGATTGTTTTGTGTACTTGGGAAACCCCACCCATTTATTCCTTCATTTTATAAAAAAAATATAAAACGGTTTCTGATCGAATAATTACAATCCTTCTGTATTAAAGAAAACTTTGTAATTTCATTCATTTTCGATTCTAATCAAAACGGTCAACATGAATCTCTCCACTATGGCCCACTATACGATATTACACTGGAATATAACAAATGCAAATTAAGATACCCTTGCTTCTGATGTTGATGTCTTCAGGGCAAGAAAGAAACCGTCGGCTATGTTCACTTTCTGTAGCTCCAGAGTCTTAAGGTTTGGCATGGTGCCAATACTCTTGGCATATGCCTCTGATGCAGCAGCAGAAATGTCAAGTCCTCCAGAGTGTTTGATTGATTCCAGCTGTGCAGTACAGAAAGAGGGTGAGAAATAAAATGAAATACTAAGGGAAGACTATCCTGTCAGTGTGAATATAATACCTCCATGTTTTCATCCCTTTTCCTCCCTCCGACACAAACAAATACGAACAACACATTAACAAAGAGTACATATTATCGAATAAGGATCCCGACCGATTGGCATGGAGGCTTCTAACAATTTTCATTCTGAAGACATAACGTAACATTGCGGTCACATAACTGTAAGTTTGAACAAAGCAACAATCTACACCACAAGTAAAAAATCCATGAATTCAGATTCTTAATGTTTGGTGGGTAATATGATCTTTTTTTTTTTTTTACACAAACCTTGGCAGCACCAAGAGGTAGATCATGAAATGTGGACTTATGTATTTGAGCTGTGGAGAGAAAGGGGGGGGGGGTGATTTGAAACACAGATGAAAAAAAAACCCATCTCTTCAGGCAGAAAAAAAAAATGGCATCGCCTCAATAAAGGTCCTTCAACGTGTCAGATTGATTCCAGCTATTGTAAAATTAAAGGTAATATCATACAGGTATTGATGATGATTACGATTTCATATGTTCATAGATGCTGAGATACCCCTATTATATTTATATACATATCATGTATAAATATGTTTATATATATATATATATATATATATATATATATATATATATATATATATATTTCTTTAGTAACACAACCCTTGCCTGCACCGAGAGGTAGATCATGAAATGAAGACTTATAGATTGTAGCTGTGGAGGGAAGAGGAGGGGGATGATGTAAAACACAGATTAAAACACCCATCACTTCAGTAAGTAGAAACGATGACATTGCCTCTATAAAGTTTTCCATTTAATTTTACACATAAAATCTTCACTATTTTTTTCTATCCTATTAAAGAAACCACTATTATCCACATTTGTAATATTAGTACATGTAACTTTTGTAGAGTGACACCTAAAGTTATATAGGATTATGGGGTTATGCCAGCATCTCCTTTTCAATTTTCAGTAGACCTTAATATTGGAATGATTGTTTTGTGTCCTTGGGAAACCCCTCCCATTTATTCCTTGATTTTATTAAAAAAAAGAAATCGGTTTCTGATCGAATAATTACAATCCTTCTGTATTAAAGAAAACTTTGTAATTTCATTCATTTTCGATTCTAATCAGAACGGTCAACATGAATCTCTCCTCTATGGCCCACTATACTATATTACACTGGAATATAACAAATGCAAATTAAGATACCCTTGCTTCTGATGTTGATGTCTTCAGGGCAAGAAAGAAACCATCGGCTATGTTCACTTTCTGTAGCTCCAGAGTCTTAAGGTTTGGCATGGTGCAAATACTCTTGGCATATGCCTCTGATGCAGCAGCAGAAATGTCAAGTCCTCCAGAGTGTTTGATTGATTCCAGCTGTGCAGTACAGAAAGAGGGTGAGAAATAAAATGAAATACTAAGGGAAGACTATCCTGTCAATATGAATATAATACCTCCATGTTTTCATCCCTTTTCCTCCCTCCGACACACCCAAATACGAACAACACATAAACAAAGAGTACATATTATCGAATAAGGATCCCGACCGCTTGGCATGGAGGCTTGTAACAATTTTCATTCTGAAGACATAATGTAACATTGTGGTCACATAACTGTAAGTTTGAACAAAGCAACAATCTACACCACAAGTAAAAAATCCATGAATTCAGATTGTTACTGTTTGGTGGGTAATATGCTCTTTTTTTTATACAAACCTTGGCAGCACCAAGAGGTAGATCATGAAATGTGGACTTATGGATTTGAGCTGTGTAGCGAAAGGGTTGGGGTGATTTGAAACACATATGAAAAAAAAAAAAACATCTCTTCAGGCAGAAAAAAAAAATGGCACCGCCTAAATAAAGGTCCTTCAACGCGTCAGATTGATTCCAGCTATTGTAAAATTAAAGGTAATATCATACAGGTATTGATGATGATTACGATTTCATATGTTCATAGATGCTGAGATACCCCTATTATATTTATATACATATACATATCACGTATATATATGTTTATATATATATATATATATATATAAATAAATAAATAAATATATATATATATATATATATATATATATATATATATATATATATATCTTTAATAACACAACCCTTGCCTGCACCGAGAGGTAGATTATGAAATGAAGACTTATAGATTGTAGCTGTGGAGGGAAGAGGAGGGGGATGATGTAAAACACAGATTAAAACACCCATCACTTCAGTAAGTAGAAACGATGACATTGCCTCTATAAAGTTTTCCAATTAATTTTACACATAAAATCTTCACTATTTTTTTCTATCCTATTAAAGAAACCACTATTATCCACATTTGTAATATTAGTACATGTAACTCTTGTAGAGTGACACCTAAAATTATATAGGATTATGGGGTTACGCCAGCATCTCCTTTCAATTTTCAGTAGACCTTAATATTGGAATGATTGTTTTGTGTACTTGGGAAACCCCACCCATTTATTCCTTCATTTTATAAAAAAAAAAAAAAAAAAACGGTTTCTGATCGAATAATTACAATCCTTCTGTATTAAAGAAAACTTTGTAATTTCATTCATTTTCGATTCTAATCAAAACGGTCAACATGAATCTCTCCTCTATGGCCCATTATACGATATTACACTGGAATATAACAAATGCAAATTAAGATACCCTTGCTTCTGATGTTGATGTCTTCAGGGCAAGAAAGAAACCGTCGGCTATGTTCACTTTCTGTAGCTCCAGAGTCTTAAGGTTTGGCATGGTGCAAATACTCTTGGCATATGCCTCTGATGCAGCAGCAGAAATGTCACGTCCTCCAGCGTGTTTGATTGATTCCAGCTGTGCAGTACAGAAAGAGGGTAAGAAATAAAATGAAATACTAAGGGAAGACTATCCTGTCAATATGAATATAATACCTCCATGTTTTCATCCCTTTTCCTCCCTCCGACACACCCAAATACGAACAACACATAAACAAAGAGTACATATTATCGAATAAGGATCCCGACCGATTGGCATGGAGGCTTGTAACAATTTTCATTCTGAACGATGTAACATTGTGGTCACATAACTGTAAGTTTGAACAAAGAAACAATGTACAGCATAAGTAAAAAATCCATGAATTCAGATTCTTAATGTTTGGTGGGTAATATGCTCTTTTTTTTTTACACAAACCTTGGCAGCACCAAGAGGTAGATCATGAAATGTGGACTTATGGATTTGAGCTGTGGAGCGAAAGGGGGGGGGGGGTGATTTGAAACACAAATGAAAAAAAAAAACATCTCTTCAGGCAGAAAAAAAAAATGGCATCGCCTCAATAAAGGTCCTTCAACGCGTCAGATTGATTCCAGCTATTGTAAAATTAAAGGTAATATCATACAGGTATTGATGATGATTACGATTTCATATGTTCATAGATGCTGAGATACCCCTATTATATTTATATACATATACATATCACGTATAGATATGTTTATATATATATATATATATATATATATATATATATATATATATATATATCTTTAATAACACAACCCTTGCCTGCAATGAGAGGTAGATCATGAAATGAAGACTTATAGATTGTAGCTGTGGAGTGAAGAGGAGGGGGATGATGTAAAACACAGATTAAAACACTCATCACTTCAGTAAGTAGAAACGATGACATTGCCTCTATAAAGTTTTCCATTTAATTTTACACATAAAATCTTCACTATTTTTTTCTATCCTATTAAAGAAACCAATATTATCCACATTTGTAATATTAGTACATGTAACTTTTGTAGAGTGATACCTAAAGTTATATAGGATTATGGGGTTATGCCAGCATCTCCTTTTCAATTTTCAGAAGACCTTAATATTGGAATGATTGTTTTGTGTACTTGGGAAACCCCATCCATTTATTCCTTCATTTTATTAAAAAAAAATAAATCGGTTTCTAATCGAATGATTACAATCCTTCTGTATTAAATAAAACTTTGCAATTTCATTCATTTTCGATTATAATCAAAACGGTCAACATGAATCTCTCCTCCTCTATGGCCCATTATACGATATTACACTGGAATATAACAAATGCAAATTAAGATACCCTTGCTTCTGATGCTGATGTCTTCAGGGCAAGAAAGAAACCGTCGGCTATGTTCACTTTCTGTAGCTCCAGAGTCTTAAGGTTTGGCATGGTGCAAATACTCTTGGCATATGCCTCTGATGCAGCAGCAGAAATGTCAAGTCCTCCAGAGTGTTTGATTGATTCCAGCTGTGCAGTACAGAAAGAGGGTGAGAAATAAAATAAAATACTAAGGGAAGACTATCCTGTCAATATGAATATAATACCTCCATATTTCCATCCCTTTTATTCCCTCCGACACAAACAAATATGAACAACACATAAACATAGAGTACATATTATCGAATAAGAATCCCAACCGATTGGCATTGAGGCTTGTAAAAATTTTCATTCTGAAGACATAATGTAACATTGTGGTCACATAACTGTAAGTTTGAACAAAACAACAATGTACACCACAAGTTAAAAATCCATGAATTCAGATTCTTAATGTTTGGTGGGTAACAGGCGCTCTTTTTTTTTTTACACAAGTTTTGGCAGCACCAAGAGGTAGATCATGAAAAGTGGACTTATGGATTTGAGCTGTGGAGCGAAAGGGGGGGGGGGATGATTTGAAACACAGATGAAAAAAAAAAAACATCTCTTCCGGCAGAAAATAAAATGGCATCGCCTCAATAAAGGTCCTTCAACGTGTCAGATTGATTCCAGCTATTGTAAAATTAAAGGTAATATCATACAGGTATTGATGATGATTACGATTTCATATGTTCATAGATGCTGAGATACCCCTATTATATTTATATACATATACATATCACGTATAGATATGTTTATATATATATATATATATATATATATATATATATATATATATATACATAATTATATATATATATATATATATATATATATATATATATATATATATCTTTAATAACAAAACCCTTGCCTGCACCGAGAGGTAGTTCATGAAATGAAGACTTATAGATTGTAGCTGTGGAGTGAAGAGGAGGGGGATGATGTAAAACACAGATTAAAACACCCATCACTTCAGTAAGTAGAAACGATGACATTGCCTCTATAAAGCTTTCCATTTAATTTTACACATAAAATCTTCACTATTTTTTTCTATCCTATTAAAGAAACCACTATTATCCACATTTGTAATATTAGTACATGTAACTTTTGTAGAGTGACACCTAAAATTATATAGGATTATGGGGTTACGCCAGCATCTCCTTTTCAATTTTCAGTAGACCTTAATATTGGAATGATTGTTTTGTGTCCTTGGCAAACCCCACCCATTTATTCCTTAATTTTATTAAAAAAAAGAAATCGGTTTCTGATCGAATAATTACAATCCTTCTGTATTAAAGAAAACTTTGTAATTTCATTCATTTTCGATTCTAATCAAAACGGTCAACATGAATCTCTCCTCTATGGCCCATTATACGATATTACACTGGAATATAACAAATGCAAATTAAGATACCCTTGCTTCTGATGTTGATGTCTTCAGGGCAAGAAAGAAACCGTCGGCTATGTTCAATTTCTGTAGCTCCAGAGTCTTAAGGTTTGGCATGGTGCAAATACTCTTGGCATATGCCTCTGATGCAGCAGCAGAAATGTCAAGTCCTCCAGCGTGTTTGATTGATTCCAGCTGTGCAGTACAGAAAGAGGGTGAGAAATAAAATGAAATACTAAGGGAAGACTATCCTGTCAATATGAATATAATACCTCCATGTTTTCATCCCTTTTCCTCCCTCTGACACACCCAAATACGAACAACACATAAACAAAGAGTACATATTATCGAATAAGGATCCCGACCGATTGGCATGGAGGCTTGTAACAATTTTCATTCTGAAGACATAATGTAACATTGTGGTCACATAACTGTAAGTTTGAACAAAGCAACAATGTACACCATAAGTAAAAAATCCATGAATTCAGATTCTTAATGTTTGGTGGGTAATATGCTCTTTTTTTTTACACAAACCTTGGCAGCACCAAGAGGTAGATCATGAAATGTGGACTTATGGATTTGAGCTGTGTAGCGAAAGGGTTGGGGTGATTTGAAACACAGATGAAAAAAAAAAAAAAACATCTCTTCCGGCAGAAAAAAAAATGGCATCGCCTCAATAAAGGTCCTTCAACGCGTCAGATTGATTCCAGCTATTGTAAAATTAAAGGTAATATCATACAGGTATTGATGATGATTACGATTTCATATGTTCATAGATGCTGAGATACCCCTATTATATTTATATACATATACATATCACGTATAGATATGTTTATATATATATATATATATATATATATATATATATATATATATATATATCTTTAATAACACAACCCTTGCCTGCACCGAGAGGTAGATCATGAAATGAAGACTTATAGATTGTAGCTGTGGAGTGAAGAGGAGGGGGATGATGTAAAACACAGATTAAAACACTCATCACTTCAGTAAGTAGAAACGATGACATTGCCTCTATAAAGTTTTCCATTTAATTTTACACATAAAATCTTCACTATTTTTTTCTATCCTATTAAAGAAACCAATATTATCCACATTTGTAATATTAGTACATGTAACTTTTGTAGAGTGATACCTAAAGTTATATAGGATTATGGGGTTATGCCAGCATCTCCTTTTCAATTTTCAGTAGACCTTAATATTGGAATGATTGTTTTGTGTACTTGGGAAACCCCATCCATTTATTCCTTCATTTTATTAAAAAAAATAAATCGGTTTCTGATCGAATGATTACAATCCTTCTGTATTAAATAAAACTTTGCAATTTCATTCATTTTCGATTCTAATGAAAACGGTCAACATGAATCTCTCCTCCTCTATGGCCCATTATACGATATTACACTGGAATATAACAAATGCAAATTAAGATACCCTTGCTTCTGATGCTGATGTCTTCAGGGCAAGAAAGAAACCATCGGCTATGTTCACTTTCTGTAGCTCCAGAGTCTTAAGGTTTGGCATGGTGCAAATACTCTTGGCATATGCCTCTGATGCAGCAGCAGAAATGTCACGTCCTCCAGAGTGTTTGATTGATTCCAGCTGTGCAGTACAGAAAGAGGGTGAGAAATAAAATAAAATACTAAGGGAAGACTATCCTGTCAATATGAATATAATACCTCCATATTTCCATCCCTTTTCCTCCCTCCGACACAAACAAATATGAACAACACATAAACATAGAGTACATATTATCGAATAAGGATCCCAACCGATTGGCATTGAGGCTTGTAAAAATTTTCATTCTGAAGACATAATGTAACATTGTGGTCACATAACTGTAAGTTTGAACAAAGCAACAATCTACACCACAAGTTAAAAATCCATGAATTCAGATTCTTAATGTTTGGTGGGTAACAGACGCTCTTTTTTTTTTTTTACACAAGTCTTGGCAGCACCAAGAGGTAGATGATGAAAAGTGGACTTATGGATTTGAGCTGTGGAGCGAAAGGGGGGGGGGGATGATTTGAAACACAGATGAAAAAAAAACAAAAACATCTCTTCCGGCAGAAAATAAAATGGCATCGCCTCAATAAAGGTCCTTCAACGTGTCAGATTGATTCCAGCTATTGTAAAATTAAAGGTAATATCATACAAGTATTGATGATGATTACGATTTCATATGTTCATAGATGCTGAGATACCCCTATTATATTTATATACATATACATATCACGTATAGATATGTTTATATATATGTGACCGTGCACCTCAAAACGAACATAAAGTCGCACACACTTATTTTGCGTGAGGACTGAAAATAAGTGAAAAGGGTCAACCTAGCCGAACTTGACTTTTTCATATTTTCTGACAGGGCAGGTCTTCTTTTTCGTTATGCTAAAATTTGGTATCATAAAACGGGCAGGAATGTGTTTTTTTTTTTAGCAGTTAATCTCGAACATTTTTGGTAGAATAGTGTGATTAGGTGTGTCTTTAGAATCCCTTTTTCATTTCTGAAAAACCTTGTCCACACTCTTCACTTTTGAACTCTAATAACTTATGAAAGGATCGTGCTACTGCTCTGAAAGTTTAGATAAATTATGGACAGAATGTGTTAATGAGGCATACTTAATTTCAGTTCAATTTGATAATCCCTTCATTGTTGTTACTCTGGTGGTTTACTTCCTGTTTTTTGTCCCATTCATCGCACAGCCAGCACGGATTGGTAAAGATTAAGAGCTTGAATACATTTTGTACTTCAGAGCCTCTTTTCTCAGTTCACACTTTTCCTGAGTTTGTGCTGTCTTTCCAATATTTAGGTAGGTTAGGAGAGTCCATTTGATTTGAGTTATACATCATTTTAAAGCTTAAAGTCTGCTCTTTCAGAATATGGTCTTAACTAAAAATTCATGTCTGGCGACTTTTTGATTGTTTTGAGGTGCACGGTCACTTATATATATATATATATATATATATATATACATATATATATATATATATATATATATATATATATATATATATATATATCTTTAATAACACAACCCTTGCCTGCACCGAGAGGTAGATCATGAAATGAAGACTTATAGATTGTAGCTGTGGAGTGAAGATGAGGGGGATGATGTAAAACACAGATTAAAACACCCATCACTTCAGTAAGTAGATACGATGACATTGCCTCTATAAAGTTTTCCATTTAATTTTACACATAAAATCTTCACTATTTTTTTCTATCCTATTAAAGAAACCAATATCATCCACATTAAATGTACATGTACTAATATTACAAATATTACAAAATACATGTACTAATATTACAAATTTTGTAATATTAGTACATGTAACTTTTGTAGAGTGACACCTAAAGTTATATAGGATTATGGGGTTATGCCAGCATCTCCTTTTCAATTTTCAGTAGACCTTAATATTGGAATGATTGTTTTGTGTACTAGGGAAACCCCATCCATTTATTCCTTCATTTTATTAAAAAAAAAAGAAATCGGTTTCTGATCGAATGATTACAATCCTTCTGTATTAAATAAAACTTTGTAATTTCATTCATTTTCGATTCTAATCAAAACGGTCAACATGAATCTCTCCTCCTCTATGGCCCATTATACGATATTACACTGGAATATAACAAATGCAAATTAAGATACCCTTGCTTCTGATGCTGATGTCTTCAGGGCGAGAAAGAAACCGTCGGCTATGTTTACTTTCTGTAGCTCCAGAGTCTTAAGGTTTGGCATGGTGCAAATACTCTTGGCATATGCCTCTGATGCAGCAGCAGAAATGTCACGTCCTCCAGAGTGTTTGATTGATTCCAGCTGTGCAGTACAGAAAGAGGGTGAGAAATAAAATAAAATACTAAGGGAAGACTATCCTGTCAATATGAATATAATACCTCCATATTTCCATCCCTTTTCCTCCCTCCGACACAAACAAATACGAACAACACATAAACATAGAGTACATATTATCAAATAAGGATCCCAACCGATTGGCATTGAGGCTTGTAAAAATTTTCATTCTGAAGACATAATGTAACATTGTGGTCACATAACTGTAAGTTTGAACAAAGCAACAATCTACACCACAAGTAAAAAATCCATGCATTCAGATTCTTAATGTTTGGTGGGTAACAGGCGCTCTTTTTTTTTTTTACACAAACCTTGGCAGCACCAAGAGGTAGATCACGAAAAAAAAAAATGTGGATTTATGGATTTGAGCTCTGGAGTGAAGGGGGGGGGGGATTTGAAACACAGATGAAAAAAAAAAAAAAAACATGTCTTCAGGCAAAAAATAAAATGGCATCGCCTTAACTCTCTATGTGCCACGTTCGCACCTCCGACTCAGTCGACGGCGTGCCAACTTCGCATATTCTGCTCAACAAACAAAGCCGCCAAGACCGATCGATAAACCACTAATTACTGCTAATACCGCGGCACAATGAAAGCGTTTCTCGTGCTTTTGTTCCTCTCATATACGGCTTCCATTCTATGTGGTGATCGACTATCAAACGATGTTCCCAACTAGATTTGCTCGTACATTCTAAGTTTCTGTCACGGTTTAATGTGCAAAAGTCATGCCTTTATTGTAATGTAGCAACTGGTCATTAAAAGAAAAATTGAAAATAGAGTTGTCATACAATTCATATCGAAACAAAGCTTGGCATTCCTCTTTAACTTTGCCTACTATTATGCCCATCGTAACAGAAATTTGTAGAAGTTATACAAATTGGAAAAACAGAATTCCTTCTCAAAGCATGACTACCTTGGTGTCTAATGTGGCACACAGGGGGTTTCCACCATGGCACATAAAGAGTTAATAAAGGTCCTTCAACGTGTCAGATTGATTCCAGCTATTGTAGAATTGAAGGTAATATCATACAGGCATTGATGACGATTACGATTTCATATGCTCATAGAAGCTGAGATACCCCTATTATATTTATATACATATACATATCACGTATATATATGTTTATATATATACATTTCTCTTAACACAACCCTTGCCTGCACCGAGAGGTAGATCATGAAATGAAGACTTATAAACACTAAACAAAAAGTAAGTTCCCCCTAAAACAAACCTGTGTAATTTATGAGTCGGGAAGCTCTGAGGAAATCTGAATACAGGATCATGTAGCTGTAGTTCTCGGCTACCTTTCATGTGAAATTCAGTGGATATCACTGGGTCACGCTTGAGTGAGCATGACTTAAAGTCAAAATGGTCACTTTCTGAAGTTCACAAGCCCAATTTTGCAACTTTGATTTGGTGATATCGGAACGAATTTCAATTTTCCAGGATAACAAGGCATGCAACTTATAATTTATGTGCTTCTTATTGTACCATGTGACTTGTGCACAAAATTTCACGGTTGAGTGAACACGGGGTGAAAATTACCAAAATGGCCGATTTGACATGTTTCTCGTAGTAATTTCTATCAATTGAGATTGAATTCGTGTGTTGAACAGTTTTTACACACAATTCACGTAATTTCACGGTTGAATGAGCACATTAAAAACAAAGAAAAATAACAATTTAAATTGTGTAGTCAGAATTGCGATAATTTTGCGCACTGAAATCTCAATTGCTTTGATGCTTTTTGTATTGTGTTTAATACCACCGTGCATACAATGATCACCTGACATTTTAGTCACGCTTCAATGAGCATGTGGGGCCTGGAAACCCTTTTTTACCCTATGTAATAAATAACATTTATTTTTTTTTATGTTTTAGTTGATATGTTGGGAAATTACTCTGATTTCAATGAAAAAAATAACATTTCGATAAAAAATAACATTGTGACATGCTTCAGTGAGCACTCAAGATGAGCAAAGTGTGCAGGTCAAAATCATTTTCGTGGCTGAAATTCCCATAAGATTTACATTTGGTTGGTTTTGAAGAAGTGTTCAGCAGTGTCAGGAATTCTTAGATAGCCCCAGTGTCAGGAATTCTTAGATACAATGATGTACAATTCATGTATACCTTGTATCACGAAACCAACAAGGGTTTCTGATACAACTTCGTCACTAATTGACAACATATTTACAAATTTATCTCACGTTGCTGATCAAGGAATCATTGTTTCTGATATATCGGATCACTTCCCTATATTTGTGACGTTACACGATATTTTTGAAAAAGGTAAAACAAATTATAATAAAAAGGGATTTCGAGTAATGTCACAACAACGTATAGAAAGTTTTAAAATGAGTCTTGATCATACTGACTGGTCTGCTGTTTATAATATGAATGACGCTGATATAGCTTTTGATATATTCAATGAAATTGTTTTGCGTTTATATGATGCTCATTTCCCAGTTTCATCGATCAAATTGAATTATAAAAAAATCCCAAGAAGTCCTTGGATCACCAAATCAATTTTGAGATCTATAAATCGTAAAAACAATTTATTTTATAGATATAAATCTAGTGGTACAGAAGAAGCAAAACGTAAATACTCAGCTTACCGAAATATTTTGACTTCTGTGCTACGTAAAGCAAAAAAAGATTATTTTTCTGCACAATTTCAAATCCATAAAAATGATATCAAGTCTACTTGGAAAGTTATAAATGATGTATTAAAAAAGAATGATGGAAAGAAACTGGGAATTGATAAAATAATACAAAATGGAACGATAATTGATGACTCCCGTGGTATTGCTGAAGCATTCAACACGTATTTTGTAAATATTGGGTCAAACTTGGCCAGAAATATTCCTTTCACGGAAAAAACATTTCATTTATTTCTTGTGAATCCCAATCCTAGTTCTATATTTTTCACGCCCGTAGATGCATTGGATGTCATTGATATTGTAAATAATTTTAAAGCTAAACAAAGCTCAGGTTATGATGGTATTTCAATGTTTCTTCTCAAACAAATCATTTATGAAGTAGCCGCACCTTTGACCCATGTATTCAATTTGTCTTTAATGACTGGTGTTTTTCCTAGTAAAATGAAAGTTGCCAAGATTATTCCTGTTTTTAAGAAAGGCAGACAGGACGACCTGGGCAATTATAGACCTATATCTCTTTTATCATCATTCTCCAAAGTACTTGAAAAAGTTGTCTACTCCCGAACTATCAAGTTTTTAAATGACCATGATATCTTAGTAGACACTCAATTTGGTTTTCGCAAAAAACATTCGACTACTCACGCTGTTTTGTTGTTAATAGATAAAGTTGTTCAAGCTATCGAAGCTAAATCTCACACTGTTGGAGTTTTTCTGGACCACTCCAAGGCGTTCGACACAATTGATCATGAAATATTACTGTACAAACTGTCTCATTACGGGATTCGTGGCAGCGCCTTGGAGTGGTTCAGAGATTACCTCACAAATCGATCACAATTTGTACACATTAATGATTCTGATTCAAGCACAGCAAATATAACGTGTGGTGTTCCACAAGGCTCCCTTTTGGGACCACTTCTTTTTATTGTGTACATAAATGATTTGCCCAGGTCGTCAGCACTCCTTTTTTTCCTCTTGTTTGCGGACGATTCAAGTCTTTTTTTGACGCACAGAAATCCCACTGAGTTACTTGATATGCTTAACTCTGAGTTGAATCACGTCAATGATTGGATTCAAAGTAACAAATTATCCCTAAATCTAAACAAAACTAATTTTATGGTGTTTAGTAATACAATCACTTGTCTACCTGGCTCAATTTCAATCACAGGAGTAAACTTACAACAGACAAATTCAGTTAAATTTCTTGGCCTTTTAATTGATTGTAAATTATCTTGGCAGGAACAAACAAATCATTTATGTAAGTTATTATCAATAAATTTGGGTGTTATACAGAAGCTTAAGCATGTTTTCACCATATATATATTACGTACCTTATATTCGACTTTGTTATTGCCTTATCTTCATTATAGCATACTGGCCTGGGGGAATTGTTCCAAAATACGCCTGGAGTCTATCTTTAGAATACAAAAGCGAGCTGTAAGGATTATCAATTGTACCAATTATTTAGCACCGACAAGCCCCCTGTTCAAAAGTAATAACCTCTTAAAGATTTTTGATATATATTCTTACTCCCTTGGGATATTTATGTACCAGTTAACTAAAGACGAATTACCTTATGCTTTCACTCCCATGTTTGTAAAAAATAAAGTTACACATTCCTACCCTACAAGACAGGAAAATTCATTTCACTTTTCTCCCGTGAGAACTGCATTTGCTCTTAAAACAATAGTACATACAGGTCCGACATTCTGGAATAGCCTTGACTCCGACATTACTGAATCGTTGTCATTGAATTGTTTTAAACGTAAACTAAAAAAATTCTTTGTGCAGGCTTATATCTAATAATACAATATGCAATTTTATTTGAACTCCCTCTTCTTTATCAGATTCGTTGTTTATCATATGTATTCCATGTTTGCCTTTTTTTTTTACTGAGTCATTTATGTCAAGGCTATTCCTGAATTACTGAATCATTATGTATCATGTGCGTTTTTGCGCATTCTTACAGTTACGTAACTGTGTTGCTCGGGTGACAAGGAGTCTTGTAAACGCGTTACAGGTGGCTACTTTGTATTTCGCTATGCTTTCGTATATTTTATTCCTTTCTTTTGCTCTTTTTGCTCTCTTTTCTTTTACGTCCCTTTCCTTCCTTTCATAGTTTTCGTTTCTAGGTTGTTTAAGAAGACCAACACTTTCATATATACAGGGACCTATACATTACAAGCTTTGCTTTTTAGTAGGTCCCCACATTTCATGTTTGTTAAATTGTCTTCTCTTGTATTCTTTGTAATTTACGACGCTATGTTCAATCTTATGTTCAATCGATCGTATCATGTTTGATGTTTTGAAATGTGGAACAATAAAATCAAATCAAATCAAGTGTCAGTGGATAGAGCCTAAAAAGTGAGTGCAGATGCTCCCCAATCTGTGTTATATTGCCATAACGATCGCATAATAGTCAACCAACATTTTAAGCAACTATCATCACCATCACAATCATCAACATCACATGAACAACAAAGGCCAATATATCTCTCTCACCGTAATCAATATTTGTCTCCAGACTCTCCATGCATATGTGCAGCACGGGAGGATATTGATGTTGAACAAAATTGAAATTTGGTACCATGTCAATGATTAATTGCATTTAATTTCCCTTTGAGTTAATACATGACTTCATGACTTTACTAAGATCAAGAACTTAATGCCAAAATTAGTATTCAGTAGCGAGAACAAAGGCCCAAATATTTAATTTGCATTATTTCTCACTTCTGCTCCAACAAGGGGATTTCATCAAACTAAAGGCAGACCAATTTCCCCACGAATACTTCAATATTTAATCAAAGGTAGCCATGGATTATAAGGAGAGTTTCCGGCACCATGTACCCTTTGACGTGTAAAATTTTGAAGGAATGGCAAGGATCACTGAGGCATTTATATTGGTCCTAAACGCAATAATGAAATGTTTTTCAGTTGTTTTTAAATGCAGAAATCAATGCAACACCTGCTGGATGGTTTTGATAAGATAAATCATTGTATCATAAGGTGGTCATTCAACCGTAAAATAAGCCAAAATGCATGCAAAAGCCATTGTTAGCTTTCAAAAGCATAAATTCTTCCTCTTCACTTAAACTTACCATGAAGATTATAGCCAAACTGCCAATTTTTCATTATATAGGTTTTTAAAAAGGGTTTCCAGCCTCACGTGCTTATTGAAGCGTGACTGAAATGTCAAGTGGTCATTGATATGCGTTTGGGTATTAGCACAATATAAAAAAGCATCATACAGTTGATTTCAGTGTGCAAAATTATCGCAATTCTGACTGCACAATTTAAATTGTTATTTTTCTTTGTTTCTAATGTGCTCATTCAACCGTGAAATTACATGAATTGTGTGTAAAAATTGTTCAACACCCGAATTTAATCTCAATTGATAGAAATTACCATGAGAAAAATGTCAAATCGGCCATTTTGGTAATTTTCACCCCGTGTTCACTCAACCGTGAAATTTTGTGCACAAGTCACATGGTACGAGAAGAAGCACATAAATTATAAGTTGCATGCCTTTTAATCCTGGAAATGTGAAATTTGTTCCGATATCACCAAATCAAAGTTGCAAAATTGGGCTTGTGAACTTCAAAAAGTGACCATTTTGACTTTAAGTCATGCTCACTCAAGCGTGACCCAGTGATATCCACTGAATTTCACATGAAAGGTAGCCGAGAACTACAGCTACATGAACCTGTATTCAGATTTCCTCAAAGGTTCCTGATTCATAAAATATTGATGTTTGTTTTAGGGGGAACTTACTTTATGTTTAGTGTTTAGATTGTAGCTGTGGAGGGAAGAGGAGGGGGATGATGTAAAACACAGATTAAAACACGCATCACTTCAGTAAGTAGATACGATGACATTGCCTCAATAAAGTTGTCCATTTAATTTTACACTTAAAATCTTCACTATTTTTTCTGTCCTATTAAAGAAACCACTACCATCCACATTTGTAATATTAGTACATGTATCTATTAAGGAGTGACACCTAAAGTTATATAGGATTATGGGGTTATGACAGCATCTCCTTTTCAATTTTCAGTAGACCTTAATATTGGAATCATTGTTTTGTGTACTTGGGAAATGCCACCCATTTATTCCTTCATTTTATAAAAAAAATAAAAATCGGTCTCTGATCGAATGATTACAATCCTTCTGTATTAAAGAAAACTTTGTAATTCCATTCATTTTCGATTCTAATCAAAACGAGCGCCCGAAATCGCCACGGCCTAAATACAAAGAGGTGAGATGCTTTTTCTGTGGAAAAACAGGTCACATCAAGTCTGAATGTAGGCGATTGCTTGGACAAAATGAAGCAAAAGAAATACAAAAGCAAAAAGCAACACACGGTTTAGTCCATGTAGACACACGTACACAGAACAGTTCAGATGCTGAAACAAAAGAGAAACAGTACCAAGCAGCCACCAATGGTTTTGTTAAGTCAAGTGTAAGTGATGAACAGCGTCATCCAAATGTTGTGAAAAGCAGTGTCTCAAAAATGACAGATACATGTTCAAGTGGTCGTTTGGATGAAAAGTACAAGGACTTCATTTTCAAGGGTACAGTTACCATTGCTGAATTTATAGTACCGGTTGTCATCCTTCGTGATACGGGAGCTACACAATCCCTCATGGTAGGAGATGTGAAGAGTATGCCCATAGACTGTAACACGGGTAGAAAAGTGCTGATACATGATGTCAACGGAGGAATGCAGGCGGTCCCTCTATTCCGAGTGAATTTGGATAGTGGACTGATTTCAGGGGTGGTGATTTTGGGAATAGTTCCATTTATCCCTTTGGAAGGAGTTTCTTTTTTGCTCGGTAATGGCCTTGCAGGAGGTCGAGTGAGTGTCCTTCCGGTTGTTTCTGAAGTCCCAGTGTACGAGCAGGAAAGCTAAAAATTGGTTGATGAATTTCCAGAAGTATTTCCAACATGTGCTATCGCCAGGTTTCGAGCAAGCGAAGCAGAGCGTGAGAGAAAGCAGTTTGAAAGTGAAATTTCTCTTGATGACACATTATTTGAAAGGGTGACTAGTGAAGATGAAAGAGAACAAAGTTGGGAAGGTGTGTTCAGTCAGCCGGCTTTAATCAAAGCACAGATGGAAGATGAGGAATTGTTGAAGTTGAGAGAGGGTGCATTGACTGTAGATGAGACGAAGGGAGGGCCAGAATGTTTCTATGTAAAGTCTGGTGTTTTGATGAGGAAATGGCGTCCTTCAGACTGTCCCGCAGATGAGGACTGGACGGTTGTCGACCAGATAGTTGCTCCTCCGCCGTATCGAAAGGAAATTCTACGTCTTGCACATGAAATTCCGATGGCCGGACACATGGGTGTCAAGAAGACTCTGTGTGGAATCAGAACTCACTTCTTCTGGCTCAAGATGAGAAAGGATGTGTCTGAATTTTGTTGAACGTGTCATGACTGTCAAGTGGTAGAAAACCAAAACATGCCATTAGACCTGCGCCGTTGATTCCTTTTCCGGTATTTGAGGAATCATTTAGCCGTGTGATGGTAGAAGACTTGGATGCAGTTGTGAGTGAGAGTGTCCTACACAGTGCTGGGAAAAGTACAGAAGAGTTTGAACCTGATGCTTCAGATTCTCAGAGTGTGAATTTCAAGTCAGGAATGATTCCGCGAGTAGAGAACTCAAAGGCACCAGAAAATCCAGAGTTACTGCTCGGTCATCTGTCTGAGATGCAGAGAGGCAAGATGTTGTCTACATATTCCAGAATTTCCGGAGGTTTGCAGTGATAAATTGGGCTGTGCGAAAGACACTGTTCATACGGTAGATGTTGGTGAAAATGCACCCATAAAGCAGCATCCATATCGGATTCATCCTGCTAAGAGAGAACAGGTGGATAGGGAGATAGATTTCATGCTTGCAAATGGAATCATAGAGCCCAGCAACTCAAATTGAAGTTCCCCAGTAGTGCTAGTCGTAAAGGCAGACGGAACGTCCATATTTTGTATAGATTACAGGAAGGTCAATACCACAACCAAGACTGATTCGTTTCCGCTTCCTCTGATTGAGGAATGTATTGATCGGGTAGGAAGTGCTGAGTATGTCAGCAAATTGGATTTGATGAAAGGGTATTGGCAGGTGCCATTAGACAAGGATGCAAGAGAGATCTCGGCGTTTTTCACGCCCTCCGGGTTATACCAGTGTCGTGTCATGCCCTTCGGGATGAAAAATTTCCCCGCAACTTTTCAACGCATGATGAATCGAGTTATTGCTGGTCGTGATAACTGTGTTGTCTATATAGACGCTGTGTTGGTTTTTCAGCAATACGTGGGAGGAGCATGTTGCTCATCTTCGAGAGCTGTCCCGGAGGTTGTCACATGCAGGACGATGAATCTGGCCAAATGCAAGTTTGGGAAAGCTTGAGTGACTTACCTGGGTCACAAGGTAGGCCGAGGTAGCGTCGCACCACGAGATGCCAAGGTCAGAGCCATCGTGGACGCTTTTTGGGAATGTGCGGATTGTACCGGAGATTCGTCCCCAACTTCAGTCACATGGTGGTGCCCTTGACGAACTTGTTGAAAAAGGGTACAACGTTCCAGTGGTCGGCGAGCTGCCAGGGTGCGTTCCAGAAGCTGAAGGCCGTCTTCATGAACGATCCCGTGCTCATCGCACCAAACTTCGAGAGGAGCTTCCAGCTGGCTACGGGTGCTAGTGACCGAGGAGTAGGAGCCGTGCTACTTCAGGACGACGACAACGGACATAGCAAACCTGTGTGTTTCTTCTCCAAAAAACTGAATCGCCATCAGCAAAAGTATTAAACTGTGGAGAAGGAATGTCTCAGTGTCGTTCTAGCCGTGCAACATTTCGAAGCGTGTTTGGACGGTGGAAGAGACATCGTGGTGTACACTGACCATAATCCATTGACATTCTTAGAACGCTTCAAGCACAAGAATCAGCGTCTCTTCCGTTGAAGTTTGATTCTCCAGCCGTACCCACTGAGAATTGTGCACATAGCAGGAAAGGACAACAAATTAGCAGACTCTTTGTCGCGAGTTTGAAACTGTGCACGCGCTGTAAATGTTGCCGAATGAAAACAATCTCAAATCTACAGTAACACCTATATCAAGCTGAACATTTCAAACAAGACTCAAAACAGACAAGAAACTGATGATTTTGTTTTTGTATATGACAACGTATACATGTGTTCATGTATCCTCGTTCAGTTTTTTCCTTTCCAAGGATTTGTGAAGGAAGAAATTGTATTCATGTTAATCATGTTTGTTTTAAACGAAAAACAGTATGATTTATGTGAGTGATGCTAGGTATGAGAAAGTACTAGTACACAATATTCGGTCTGTATAGAAAACATCACTTGAAAAATCTCATGTGTGACACCCCAAGCATTGTATGATATTTTGGAAACACAACATTACAGGAAACGTCAGGATACAACATTTGTGGTGTGTAAGATCACAGTGAAAGCTGTGCTTCAGTTGCACACTTCTAGTTTGAGTTCATTCAGTGTACCCCAAAGAGTCAAAGGATTCATATTGTTATGTATACCGATACATTACAGAGTTACTGCTAGCGAATGCAAAAAATAAACAAAGTAAAAAACAGCAGAGCAAAACACAACCGGCCAGTCACAGGAAAACTGTTGATTAAATTTTGAGTGATATGTCAACCAATTTGTGTTTAAACAAAAGAATTTATGTTGTTTTGTATTAATGAATAAGTGTTGAGTGACAGTGAGGCATCAAAAAACCAAGATATAATGTCATTATTTTTTGTAAATTAATAACCTGTATACAGGCGCGCCGGAAGCAGTTTTGGATTGGGGGGCAAACATTAGAGGGGGCTCAAGATTAGACCATGCATATGTTACACAATATACACATGCACACACACACACACACACACACACACACACACTCACACACACACATATATACACACACACGCACACACATCTATTATATATATATGTATAATGTAAAGTGGCGTACGGTGGGTCGAAACATGGGGGGAACCATAAAGTAATTTTGACGATCTGTATGCTTGTGCGTGTGTGCGTGAGCAATAATGGGACTACAATACATTACGGAATGTGATACATTCAACAACGCAGTCATTGAGGAACATTGTAAGTTTTCCTTGTATGGATTATGGAATGACGGTGTGAAACGATCGACGAATTATATACTGTCAGCAACATAAGGTGGATGGCATAACAATGAAATGCGAGCGAGCGAAGCGAGCGAGCTTGAAAATTTTGATATTCTACAGTTTCAAAACTGGGGTTTGTAGCTATATCTTTCACTTTGGAAATTAATGGGGCGGCGCATCGAGCGCAACTGCTGGCAATTACTGGCAGCAACATTAGGAGAATGGCATAACGATTCAATGCGAGCGAGCAAAGCGAGCGAGCTTGAAAATTTTGACATGTACAGTTCAAAAAATCCCATTTGTAACTATACTTTTCGCTTTGGAAATTAAGGGGGGGGGGGCATCGGGCGCAACTACTGGCAATTACTGGCAGCAACATTAGGAGAGTGGCATAACGATTTAATGCGAGCGAGCGAAGCAAGCGAGCTTGAAAATTTTGACATTTTACAGTCCCAAAACTCCCGTTTGTAGCTATATTTATCTTTCGCTTTGGAAATTAAGGGGTGGGGGCATCGGGCGCAACTACTGGCAATTACTGTCAGCAACATTAGGAGAATGGCATAACGATTCTATGCGAGCGAGCAAAGCGAGCGAGCTTGAAAATTTTGATGTTCTAGAGTCCAACAACTGCCGTCGTAGCTATGTTTTTCGCTTTAGAAATAAAGGGGGAGGCGCACCGGGCTCAACTGCTGGATGCGAGCGAGCGAAGCGAGCGAGCTTGAAAATTTTGACATTTTACAGTCCAAAAGCTGCCGTTTGTAGCCGTATTTTTTCCCTTTTAGTCATATATATACATGTTTATTTTATTTTCTTTGTTTATTTATTTACTTTTATTATTATTTTTTTTTGGGGGGGTGGGGCTTTTTTGGGGGGCAAAAATGCGTTTTGCCCCTCCACTTTTTTGATTTGGGGGGGGGGGGGGGCGGCCGCCCCCCTGCCCCCCCCCCCCCCACTTCCGGCGCCTATGCCTGTATATGTATTTCGTTACAGAGTGACAGAATGACAGAGTCACATTTGTGTGTCGAGTATAATCTCGATATTTTCCAGAGCTTGCACATAACGAGTGACAACACGTACATAATTATGTGTGAAGGGACAAACAAGAAATGTCCGGTTGTTAAATATTTGTTGTTGTTTTGGCTAACTTATGACGCAGAGTTGACATAAGTATAAGATTTATTAGCAAGTATATACATTGAGTAGATGTACACATGTGTCATAGTGTTTAAATACGATGTTGTTATAATCAAGAGATGCGTGCTGTTACCTCATTCAGTGAAACTCCAGTGAAAGTTTGTGTTGGAGAAACAGACTCCCCTCGTAATCACCTACACCAAAGCAACAGCCCAAATCCCCAAAATATTGAGAAACTCCCTCCCCACCCTCCACAGAGCAGAAGAACTCCAAGCCATCTTCCCTGAACCACCCATAGTGTCCTACAAAAGAAGCGCATCCCTCCGTGACCTCCTTGTATGAGCAAGAGACCGACCCCCACAACCTACCCCCGCCACCGCTGGAGCCCCAGACTTCTTTGAATGTAAATCCACGCGCTGCATTATGCACTCAGTACATCACAGAAACCAACGAATTCAAAAGCTCCATCACAGGCCAACACTATCCCATCACCACCCACATACACTGTAAATCGGAATGGACAATTTATTTAATAACCTGCAAAAAATGCCGAAAATAATACGTCGGCAAAACTGAAACCTCACTCCACACAAGATCCTCTAACACCCGGTCAGAAATAAAAAAACTTCCACACTCCCCAAAGCAAATCACTCCCATACACTGTGCACTATAACCTGCCAGATCACACCATCAACGATCTCACTATCAGTGGCATCGAAGTCATCCACAACAGAGAAAGGCCCACAATTCTCAAACGTGAATCATTTTGGATCAACAAACTCAAAACCCTCCAACCCAATGGCCTCAACGTAGAGGAATAGCCACCCCCACACAACCTTGTTCCACGCCCCCTTCCCCTCCCACCCCCACGCCATCAATTGGCGGCCACCTAGCCCACATGCCCTGCATACGGAGTATTCTGATTCCCCCCCCCCCCACCCCCTCCTCCACCCACGCCCACGACCGTGCGCACTTGTCCGGGCCGGCGCGCCCACAGCCCATGCACTCCATTGTGTCCGCCTAGCCCCCGACGCGACCCGCCTTACCCCAATCTTTCACCGTCAGCTGATCATTGGCCTGTTCATCCTCCCGGAATTGCGACAACCATTGCGCCAACTGCTGCTAAAAAAATGGACGCAGGCAGATGAAACCATACACCCACCCATACACACACACACACACACATAAACACACATACAGACCTAGAAACAAACAGGCACACACACACGCACATGCAGACACTCTCCACAATCCTACTAAACCCCACCTCATGCTCTAATAACCCCATCGCTGAGCTGCCCTCCTAGCCCACACACAACACCTCACCTTAGCAGGCCTAACTCCAGCCACCACCACAGTAACAATCAGCACCTCTTTTTTCATATTCACCAATTATTTAGAACAACCCTTAATGTTCTGAATATTCAGTGTTGTTACTATGTTTAGTTGTCCATTAGCCTACCCCCGTTTTTATGTTTTTCTCCAATACCACCAGAATGTCTTGGTTCCCCACAACCGGCTACAAATTGACTGCCGGTATGTAACCGGCCAAATGTGAAGTGTGCATCTCACACCGTAGGTATTTATAGATCCTTACGTATTTACCTTGAATGCTGTTAAACACATTATCATACACTTATTTCCGGTTAAGAACGCTACTTATGTGCTCTGTTCTGTTTCCTCTGTTTCACATGTCTGTTTGTGCGTACACATCCCTATCCATTGTGTGTGCGCAGATGTGTAGTCATACGTATTTGTAAATGCTTATAAGGTATGCTTGTTTGTGATTGTATGTATGCAAGTTATATTATGCAAGATTGATAGATATATACACTCCCATTTGTGTAATTATTCTATGCCGTCTCTGCCTCTTTCACTGTCGTTATTATTTTCACGGAGGGGTGTGATGTAAAACGGAGCTAAAAACACCCATCACATCAGGAGGTAGGTAAAATGACATTGCCTCAATAAAGTCTTCCATTTGATTTGACACATGAAATCTTCACTCAGTTTCTTTTTCTTTAAATTCAATTCTAGTGAAGAGACCGTTACCATCCACATTATATTGTAAGACATGTTACATGTATCATCTAAGAAGCGACGCTTATGATAGGTATTTAATATAATATATAAGAAAGGCGGTTATTTGTGTTTCGTGGGATGTATGAAACTATGACATTATAGACTAATCCACCTTCATGAGGACTTACCACCATTACCATTGCTTTGTAGAATTGATGTGACATTTAGAGGGGTAATAATGTCGCAATGACACACAATGCAAGTGGTTGATTTATTGTGCTATGACTTTTACGGGATAATTCTAGTGATGCTAATCCAGTATACCATCGAACGAATCGATTTTCGTATGAGTTCACCAAATAATCTTTGTTTTATTATAACAGATTAAATTTCAGCATGGTGTGACTTTTTTTTCCATGAAAGTCTTTGGTTGTCTATTCAACGACTTATTATATTTTGTTTTTGTTTTATGAATACTGAAAACAAATATCTGCTCTTTAGTTCAGTCTCAGTTATTTTCATGTGTGTGTGTGGGGGGGGGATTAATGCATTGTAAGATACCTTTGTTCTTGATGCTAATTCGGCGAGAGTGAGGTAGAAATCGTCTGTGATTCTGGCATCCTCTAGCTCCAGAGTCCGAAGGTTTGGCATGGTGCAGATTATTTCTGCTAAGACTCTTGATCCAACAATCGAAATTGTAGCTAATTCCACTGATAGCTCCTATGTAGCATCACAGGAGGAGGTAAAAGTATACGTTGACAGAATTAATATTCAAATTCATGTAAATGCACTGTATGTCTTTTATCCCTACTCATTCACATTTTATCCCCCTCAAAAAATAAAGCTTCATAATGTAGACATAAAAGTGGGAAAAGACAATCATGAATTATCACTAAGGCGACTGGAACACTTTGACATAGATTTTGTACCTTAAAGAACAATGTTACGTTAAATTTCTTCCTTAACTGTCCGTATAATGATTAATAACACAATACCATAATCTGATGTCACATATTACACTTTCAATCAAAATGAGTTCAATAATTTCTGTGACATATTTCCCCACTCTCCTGAAAGTCAAAGTGAAGTAAATTTAGAGAAGCACAGAGAAAGAAAAAAAAATTAAATACCGATCCTCGTTTCACTACTGAAAGAAAAGGAGAAGCCTGATGCTGATGGTGTCCGATATATGCCCGTTCAAGACTTAAAGGATGTGACACTGCGCAGATGAATTGGACTAAGGCCTGCCATGTCGCAGCCGAGATGTCAGATCCTTCATGTTGACACAGTGATATTAAGAACTGTGAAGTACTGTAGGGGGGAATCTCCGAAGTCTAATGCATAAAACAATGTTACACACAAAGGACATTTAATTCGCCATATCAATTGGCATAATGTTGCTCTTTCCTAGCACTATTCTAGTCAACATCATCTATTTCACTACAATCGAGATGAAATGAAACGACACTTGGGCTAATTATGCAGTTAGTGCTATGTCTAAAGTACCAGTAAGTGTAATAACATGTACTAGTATGCACATGATGCACCTTTAATGCCCACGCTACGAATATACAACAATGGAACTATAAGTCCTACAATACCCGTTTAAAATGAAATTCATAATGAAAATGAAAATCATAAAAACGATAAAAAATCAAATACTCTCCATCCTTCATGCTATGGTCGTGTAGCAACAAACGTGAACTCACAGATCTATAAGGGCAGCTGGTTTTTATTTGTTACATTATTGACAAGAAAACTATTATTTGCAGTGTTATGAGTGAAAAAAGGGGGTTTACATGTCATGTTTTGTTCGTATGTAGTATGTAATTATTCCTACAGTGCATATAAATTCACCATATATATTTCCATTAAATGCTCCCATCCCGATTTATGTTTTTAATGTTTATTTCTTTATCACTCCATGTATTTGTTGTGACAAAAAGCTTAGGAAGACAATCCTGATAAATTTTGAAAGCTTCTACAATCCTGCCATCCAGAGACTTTCTTTGAAATTATTCATGTCACACCCTTTTACAAGGATACATAAATATCTACTCATTTCTCTATATATTTCTTGTTACGGTGCGTCATTACATAGCCCTGATATTTTGGAGATCATAAAAGGAAAAAAGAAACACGTATCAATCCAATTTTGACGAATATACTTTATAGCATGGAGAGATCTATTCTTAAAAAAAAAAAATTACATGTCTGCGTATGAAAGTAGAAACATGGCCTAACCTCTATACCAAATACAAATCTGCCCCAACCCTCCCCCCCCAAAAAAAAAAAAAACATGCGATATTATACAGCTTGTGTGCCGACCCATTACATACCACTCTATGTATATACATACATTGTTGATAATTTCAAAGAGGACATAATTCAATAGTGAAAGCCAGTGATCACGAATTATGTGATCGTCACCAATATCAACCTGACGTGAAAACATGAACATTCTACATTATTACTGTTTTATTCAATGTTAATAACAGTTTCATTTTTATTTCTTGGGGCAGTTAATGGTAAGCGGCTTTATCATGTTTTTTTTCTTGTTTTAATCGAAAAAAAAATTAAATGTGTACTAAAGATTCCCTGTAAAGTAACTAACACCGAGCAAATACACACACACACACATACATAATGATATACGATTCGTCCTGCTGCTGATGTTGTAAGGGAGACAGAGATATTGTCTGCTATGATGACATTCTTCAGCTTCAGATCCCGAAGGTTTGGCATGGTGGAGATACTCTGAGCGTAGGCCTGTAATGCAGCAGCCGAGATAGAAGGTCCTCCAATGTGTCTGATTGATTCCACCTATTGTAGAATTGAAGGTAAAATCAAACAGGTATTGATGATGATTACGATTTCATATGCTCATAGAATCTGAGATACCCCTATTATATTTATATACATATACATATCACTTATACATATATGTATATGTATAGTAAAACATACACACACCTACACACACATCGAATGAACATATATATATATATATATATATATATATATATATATATATATATTTATTAACACAACCCTTGCCGGCATCGAGAGGTAGATCATGAAAAGAAGACTTATGGATTGTAGCTGTGGAGTGAAGAGGAGGGGGATGATGTAAAACACAGATGAAAACACCTATCACTTCAGTAAGTAGATACGATGACATTGCCTCAATAAAGTTTTCCATTTAATTTTACACATAAAATCTTCACTATTTTTTCTGTCCTATTAAAGAAACCACTACCACCCACATTTGTAACATTAGTACATGTATCTTCCAAGGAGTGACACCTAAAGTTATATAGGATTAATGGGTTATGGCAGCATCTCCTTTTCAATTTTCAGTAGACCTTAATATTGGAATCATTGTTTTGTGTACTTGGGAAACGCCACCCATTTATTCCTTCCTTTCATACATAAAAAAAAAAAAATCGGTTTCTGATCGAATGATTACAATCCTTCTGTATTAAAGAAAACTTTGTAATTCCATTCATTTTCGATTCTAATCAAAACGAGCGCCCGAAATCGCCACGGCCTAAATACAAAGAGGTGAGATGCTTTATCTGTGGAAAAACAGGTCACATCAAGTCTGAATGTAGGCGATTGCTTGGACAAAATGAAGCAAAAGAAAAACAAAAGCAAAAAGAAACACACGGTTTAGTCCATGCAGACACACGTACACAGAACAGTTCAGATGCTGAAACAAAAGAGAAACAGTACCAAGCAGCCACCAATGGTTTTGTTAAGTAAAGTGTAAGTGATGAACAGCGTCATCCAAATGTTGTGAAAAGCAGTGTCTCAAAAATGACAGATACGTGTTCAAGTGGTCGTGTGGATGAAAAGTACAAGGACTTCATTTCCAAGGGTACAGTTAGCATTGCTGAATTTATAGTAGCGGTTATCATCCTTCGTGATACTGGAGCTACACAATCCCTCATGGTAGGAGATGTGAAGAGTATGCCCATAGACTGTAACGCGGGTAGAAAAGTACTGATACATGATGTCAACGGAGGAACGCAGGCGGTCCCTCTATTCCGAGTGAATTTGGATAGTGGACTGATTTCAGGGGAAGTGATTGTGGGAATTGTTCCATTTATCCCTTTGGAAGGAGTTTCTTTTTTGCTCGGTAATGGCCTTGCAGGAGGTCGAGTGAGTGTCCTTCCGGTTGTTTCTGAAGTCCCAGTGTACGAGCAGGAAAGCTAAAAATTGGTTGATGAATTTCCAGAAGTATTTCCAACATGTGCTATCGCCAGGTTTCGAGCAAGCGAAGCAGAGCGTGAGAGAAAGCAGTTTGAAAGTGAAATTTCTCTTGATGACACATTATTTGAAAGTGTGACTAGTGAAGATGGAAGAGAACAAAGTTGGGAAGGTGTGTTCAGTCAGCCGGCTTTAATCAAAACACAGATGGAAGATGAGGAATTGTTGAAGTTGAGAGAGGGTGCATTGACTGTAGATGAGACGAAGGGAGGGCCAGAATGTTTCTATGTTAAGTCTGGTGTTTTGATGAGGAAATGGCGTCCTCCAGACTGTCCCGCAGATGAGGACTGGATGGTTGTCGACCAGATAGTTGCTCCTCCGCCGTATCGAAAGGAAATTCTACGTCTTGATTTAATTTGATTTGATTTGATTTATTTATTCTCTGTATGCCATTTTTTTTTTCAAATACATCAATTTTCTGCAATGTCATTAACAAAGTACAAAATACCGGTAGTATACTTTATACAATTTTCATCATTTTCATCAATTATGCAATACATCTGTAGTATAATTACATGTTTATAATTTGCATACAGAACGATTGCCAATAATAAGCACAACGCTTGACTGTTTGGCAACCGATAACAAATAACATTATAGTGAAGAAAAACAAGAGGGTCCAACATGATGCTCGTGGAATAAGGGTTAGGGAGAGGGAGATCGAGAGAGAGAGAGAGAGAGAAGAAGAAAGGAAGGGGAGGAGATGATAAAAACCTCCGGATACTAGTCTCGCCAGATCAACTCGACATACCTCTATACCTAGACACATACATACATGCACATACTGTATTTATACTAATAAATTACAGTGATGTATTGACATAATAAGTGTTGCTTTTGTCTTGTAAAAGTTACATTGAATGAGAAAGAGAGAAAAAGAGAAGAAGACAAAAAGTAATCATCTACATACACAGCATAAATTTCTACGTGCCCTTTCAGGGCATGACATTATAGTGAACCATAATTTGCCCGACATAACATGAATAATGAACAACAGAGAAGGAATGAATCCCAGTGGATCAGAGGAGGACAGTATACTGCAGGTGCATCCGCACGTGCAGAGACTCGGAGAGAAAGAAACATAATAGATACAACAATGAACAAAGAATGAGTCATCAAGTGTTTCTACAGAAGGTATCACCGGTACTGTGAAATCAACATTTTCTTTACTGCTTTTTTAAATGAATGAATAGACTTAATGTTACGTAATTCAAGTGGAAGTCTATTCCAGATATCTGGGCCAGTATGTCTTACTGATTTGTGTGCTAGGAGTGTTTTAGGGTTACTCAAGTGTACATCCATTGCTTGCCTTGTAGGATAAGAATGGATTTCTGAGTTCAGCTGGAACATATCAATAAATGAAGAGGGTAATAAGTCAGTATTAAAGCGGAACATCAAAAGTGCATTTTGTAAAGTGTGGATGTCGCTCACCTTTAAGATCTTAAAGCAGAAGAAAAGGGGATCCGTGTGATCATTATAACCAGCATTTGCACATATACGAATAACTTTCTTTTGCAATTTTAATATAGTATTGTTAGCAGACACCGAGTTTGCCCATATCATATTGCAATAAGAAATGTATGGTAGGATGAGTGCATTATAAAGCATAATCAAGATATCAAAAGATAAACAATGTCTGAGTTTACATAATATTCCAACATTACGAGCAATAGGAGATGAAATATATTTCACATGATCATTCCAAGTAAGAGTTTCATTAATTACAATTCCAAGAAATTTAGTGGATGTTGTCCTCTCAAGAGGAATGCCGTCTATTTTTAGAATACATTCAGTGTCACTACAAATCACTTTCCTTGGATGTTTGAAGTGCATATAATTTGTTTTCTTTAGATTGAAAGATAAGATATTACTTTTGAACCACTTAGACAATTTTGGTAATTCATTATTTAAAGATCTAATAAGACATTGAAAATCTGAATTTGAGAGAAATACATTGGTATCATCAGCAAAAATAACGTACTGTAATAAGCTTGATGCAGTAGGTAAATCATTAACATATAACAAAAACAATAATGGCCCAAGAATGGACCCTTGTGGTACACCGCATTTGATCAACAATGTATCCGAATTACAGAAATCAAAACATGTGAATTGCTTTCGATCATTTGAATAACTTGCGATCAGTTTCAGAGCAGTTCCTCTTATACCATAAAAATGTAGCTTTGATAGCAAAATAGAATGGTCAAGAGTATCTTGCACATGAAATTCCGATGGCCGGACACATGGGTGTCAAGAAGACTATGTGTGGAATCAGAACTCACTTGTTCTGGCTCAAGATGAGAAAGGATGTGTCTGAATTTTGTTGAACGTGTCATGAATGTCAAGTGGTAGGAAAACCACAACATGCCATTAGACCTGCGCCGTTGACTCCTAGTCCGGTATTTGAGGAATCATTTAGCCGTGTGATGGTAGAAGACTTGGATGCAGTTGTGAGTGAGAGTGTCCTACACAGTGCTGGGAAAAGTACAGAAGAGTTTGAACCTGATGCTTCAAATTCTCAGAGTGTGAATTTCAAGTCAGGAATGATTCCGCGAGTAGAGAACTCAAAGGCACCAGAAAATCCAGAGTTACTGCTCGGTCATCTGTCTGAGATGCAGAGAGGCAAGATGTTGTCTACATATTCCAGAATTTCCGGAGGTTTGCAGTGATAAATTGGGCTGTGCGAAAGACACTGTTCATACGGTAGATGTTGGTGAAAATTCACCCATAAATCAGCATCCATATCGGATTCATCCTGCTGAGAGAGAACAGGTGGATAGGGAGATAGATTTCATGCTTGCAAATGGAATCATAGAGCCTAGTAATTCAAACTGGACCCACAGTAGTGCTAGTCGCAAAGGCAGACGGAACGTCCAGATTTTGTATAGATTACAGGAAGGTCAATACCATAACCAAGACTGATTCGTTTCCGCTTCCTCTGATTGAGGAATGTATTGATCGGGTAGGAAGTGCCGAGTATGTCAGCAAATTGGATTTGATGAAAGGATATTGGCAGGTGCCATTAGACAAGGATGCAAGAGAGATCTCGGCGTTTTTCACGATCTCCGGGTTATACCAGTGTCGTGTCATGCCCTTCGGGATGAAAAATTTCCCCGCACCTTTTCAACGCATGATGAATTGAGTTACTGCTGGTCGTGATAACTGTGTTGTCTATATAGACGATGTGTTGGTTTTTCAGCAATACGTAGGAGCATGTTGCTCATCTTCGAGAGCTGTCCCGGAGGTTGTCACATGCAGGACGATGAATCTGGCCAAATGCAAGTTTGGGAAAGCTTGAGTGACTTACCTGGGTCACAAGGTAGGCCGAGGTAGCGTCGCACCACGAGATGCCAAGGTCCGAGCCATCGTGGACTTCCCAGTGCCGGCATCGAAACGGGAGCTTCAGCGCTTTTTGGGAATGTGCGGATTGTACCGGAGATTCGTCCCCAACTTCAGTCACATGGTGGTGCCCTTGACGAACCTGTTGAAAAAGGGTACAACGTTCCAGTGGTCGGCGAGCTGCTAGGGTGCGTTCCAGATCTGAAGGCCGTCCTCATGAACGACCCCGTTCTCATCGCACCAAACTTCGAGAGGAGCTTCCAGCTGGCTACGGGTGCTAGTGACCGAGGAGTAGGAGCCGTGCTACTTCAGGACGACAACGGACATAGCAAACCTGTGTGTTTCTTCTCCAAAAAACTGAATCGCCATCAGCAAAAGTATTCGACTGTGGAGAAGGAATGTCTCAGTGTTGTTCTAGCCGTGCAACATTTCGAAGCGTATTTGGACGGTGGGAGAGACATCGTGGTGTGCACTGACCATAACCCATTGACGTTTTTAGAACGTTTCAAGCACAAGAATCAGCGTCTCTTCCGTTGGAATTTGATTCTCCAACCGTACCCACTGAGAATTGTGCACATAGCAGGAAAGGACAACAAATTAGCAGACGCTTTGTCGCGAGTTTGAAACTGTGCACGCGCTGATAATGTTGCCGAACGATAACAATCTCAAATCTACAGTAACACCTACATCAAGCTGAACATTTCAAACAAGACTCAAAACAGGCAAGAAACTGATGATTTTGTTTTTGCATATGACAACGTATACTTTATTTATTTATTTATTATCATTTCATTTCATTTCACACATGCATGAATGTTCACATGCATGTTTTTTTATTTTCATTTCCAATCAAATACAGATAATACACTTTGACATGATTACATATATTGGAACATAATAATACATATTGGTTCTTAAAAGAACTTCATGGAAATGGAAATTGAGGGGCTGCTAAAAAGCGAACTTGTAGATTGCAGTCCCCTCACTTACGTTACATTACTACAATACATTAATTATATACATGTATGACTTTATAACACAATACAACGATACATGTACCGTACAAGCTAATCATTGAAAGTATACAGTTTTCATTCAATCAAATCGAATGGTTACATGAAGTACAGTGTATACGCTTTCACATGTATACACATACACATAGACATAGACATAGACATACACATAGACATACACATACACACACACACACACACACATACACATACACATACACACAAGCACACACACGTACCCACATACACATACGCACACACACGCACGTACACACATATGTATGCATCCACATACATTGTGCACACACAGAAGAGAGTAGGGAAAGAGAGGACGGGAGGGGGAGAGGGGGAGTAGAGAGAGCGAAGGGCAGGTCAACATTCTCGATAGACAGGGTGAAAAAAAGAACAACAATTCCAAACAGTCAAAGTAATCATGGGGTACATATGAGCTAATCAAATATTTCTTTAAATTACTAGAGAATGATTTCAAACTAATGGAATCTTTTATATTTTTCTCAAGGGAATTCCAAAATTTTGGGCCACTGTAGATAAACGTGGATTTTGTAAATAGAGTTCGGGTAAGGGGCAAATGATATTCATCTGTTTGACGAGTGGGGTATTTATGAATATTTTTATTCTTATTAAACATATTTTCAAAAACTGAAGGAAGTGACTTATTATACAAACTGTACATAAATTGACCAAGGTAATAATAATACAAATCCCTTACTTTTAAAACCTTATTCTCCACAAATAATCCGTCAGTATGGGAATATTTGGAGGTATTACATATTACTCGAAGTGCTTTTTTTTTTTATACATGTGTTCATGTATCCTCGTTCAGTTTTTCCTTTCCCAAGGATTTGTGAAGAAATTGTATTTATGTTAATCATGTTTGTTTTAAACGAAAAACAGTATGAATTATGTGAGTGATGCTAGGTATGAGAAAGTACTAGTACACAATATTCGATCTTTATAAGAAAATATCACTTGAAAAATCTCATGTGTTACACGCCAAGCATTGTATGATAATTTGGAAACCCAACATTACAGGAAACGTCAGGATACAACATTTGTGGTGTGTAAGATTACAGTGAAAGCTGTGCTTCAGTTGCGCACTTCTATTTTGAGTTCATTCAGTGTACCCCAAAGAGTCAAAGGATTCATATTGTTATGTATACCGATACATTACAGCGTTAATGCTAGTGAATGCAAAAAAATAAAGCAAAAAAACAGCATAGCAAAACACAACCGGCCAGTCACAGGAAAACTGTTGATTAAATTTTGAGTGTTATGTCGACCAATTTGTGTTTAAACAAAAAGAATTTATGTTGTTTTGTATTAATGAAAAAGTGTTGAGTGACAGTGAGGCATCAAAAAACCAAGATATAATGTCATTATTTTTTGTAAATTAATAACCTGTATATGTATTTCGTTACAGAGTGACAGAGTGACAGAGTCACATTTGTGTGTCGAGTATGATCTCGATATTTTCCAGAGCTTGCACATAACGAGTGACAACACGTACATAATTATGTGTGAAGGGACAAAAAAGAAATGTCCGGTTGTTAAATATTTGTTGTTGTTTTGGCTAACTTATGACGCAGAGTTGACATAAGTATAAGATTTATTAGCAAGTATATACATTGAGTAGATGTACACATGTGTCATAGTGTTTAAATACGATGTTGTTATAATCAAGAGATGCGGGCTGTTACCTCATTCAGTGAAACTCCAGTGAAAGTTTGTGTTGGAGATACAGACTCCCCTCGTAATCACCTACACCAAAGCAACGGCCCAAATCCCCAAAATATTGAGAAACTCTCTCCCCACCCTCCACAGAGCAGAAGAACTCCAAGCCATCTTCCTTGAACCCCCCATAGTGTCCTACAAAAGAAGCGCATCCCTCCGTGACCTCCTTGTATGAGCAAAAGACCGGCCCCCACAACCTACCCCGGCCACCGCTGGACCCCCAGACTTCTTTGAATGTAAATTCACGCGCTGCATTATGCACTCAGTACATCAAGAAACCAACGAATTCAAAAGCTCCATCACAGGCCAACACTACCCCATCACCACCCACATACACTTTAAATCGGAATGGACAATTTATTTAATAACCTGCAAAAAATGCCGAAAATAATACGTCGGCAAAACTGAAACCTCACTCCACAACTTCCACACAAGATCCTCTAACACCCGGTCAGAAATAAAAAAAACTTCCACACTCCCCAACGCAAATCACTCCCATACACTGTGCACTATAACCTGCCAGATCACACCATCAACGATCTCACTATCAGTGGCATCGAAGTCATCCACAACAGAGAAAGGCCCACAATTCTCAAACGTGAATCATTTTGGATCAACAAACTCAAAACCCTCCAACCCAATGGCCTCAACGTAGAGGAATAGCCACCCCCACACAACCTTGTTCCACGCCCCCTTCCCCTCCCACCCCCACGCCATCAATTGGCGGCCACCTAGCCCACATGCCCTGCATACGGAGTATTCTGATCCCCCCCCCCACCCCCTCCTCCACCCACGCCCACGACCGTGCGCACTTGTCCGGGCCGGCGCGCCCACAGCCCATGCACTCCATTGTGTCCGCCTAGCCCCCGACGCGACCCGCCTTACCCCACTCTTTCACCGTCAGCTGATCATTGGCCTGTTCATCCTCCCGGAATTGCGACAACCATTGCGCCAATTGCTGCTAAAAAATGGACGCAGGCAGATGAAACCATACACCCACCCACATACACACACACACACACATAAACACACATACAGACCTAGAAACAAACAGGCACACACACACGCACATGCAGACACTCTCCACAACCCTACTAAACCCCACCTCATGCTCTAATAACCCCATCATTAGCCTCACAACCTCGCTGAGCTGCCCTCCTAGCCCACACACAACACCTCACCTTAGCAGGCCTAACTCCAGCCACCACCACAGTAACAATCAGCACCTCTTTTTTCATATTCACCAATTATTTAGAACAACCCTTAATGTTCTGAATATTCAGTGTTGTTACTATGTTTAGTTGTCCATTAGCCTACCCCCGTTTTTATTTTTTTCTCCAATACCACCAGAATGTCTTGGTTCTCCACAACCGGCTACAAATTGACTGCCGGTATGTAACCGGCCAAATGTGAAGTGTGCATCTCACACCGTAGGTATTTATAGATCCTTACGTATTTACCTTGAATGCTGTTAAACACATTATCATACACTTATTTCCGGTTAAGAACGCTACTTATGTGCTCTGTTCTGTTTCCTCTGTTTCACATGTCTGTTTGTGCGTACACATCCCTATCCATTGTGTGTGCGCAGATGTGTAGTCATACGTATTTGTAAATGCTTATAAGGTATGCTTGTTTGTGATTGTATGTATGCAAGTTATATTATGCAAGATTGATAGATATATACACTCCCATTTGTGTAATTATTCTATGCCGTCTCTGCCTCTTTCACTGTCGTTATTATTTTCACGGAGGGGTGTGATGTAAAACGGAGCTAAAAACACCCATCACATCAGGAGGTAGGTAAAATGACATTGCCTCAATAAAGTCTTCCATTTGATTTGACACATGAAATCTTCACTCAGTTTCTTTTTCTTTAAATTCAATTCTAGTGAAGAGACCGTTACCATCCACATTATATTGTAAGACATGTTACATGTATCATCTAAGAAGCGACGCTTATGATAGGTATTTAATATAATATATAAGAAAGGCGGTTATTTGTGTTCCGTGGGATGTATGAAACTATGACATTATAGACTAATCCACCTTCATGAGGACTTACCACCATTACCATTGCTTTGCAGAATTGATGTGACATTTAGAGGGGTAACAATGTCGCAATGACACACAATGCAAGTGGTTGATTTATTGTGCTATGACTTTTACGGGATAATTCTAGTGATGCTAATCCAGTATACCATCGAACGAATCGATTTTCGTATGAGTTCACCAAATAATCTTTGTTTTATTAAAACAGATTAAATTTCAGCATGGTGTGACTTTTTTTCCATGAAAGTCTTTGTTTGTCTGTTCAACGACTTATTATTTTTTTTTTGTTTCATGAATACTGAAAACAAATATCTGCTCTTTAGTTCAGTCTCAGTTATTTTCCTGTGTGTGTGTGTGTGTGTGTGTGTGTGTGTGTGTGTGTGGGTGGGTGAGGGGGGATTAATGCATTGTAAGATACCCTTGTTCTTGATGCTAATTCGGCGAGAGTGAGGTAGAAATCGTCTGTGATCCTGACATCATTTAGCTCTAGAGTCCGAAGGTTTGGCACGGTGCAGATGATTTCTGCTAAGGCTCTTGATCCAACAATCGAAATTGTAGCTAATTCCATTGATAGTTCCTTTTTCTATGTAGCATCACAGGAGGAGGTAAAAGTATACGTTGTCAGAATTAATATTCAAATTCATGTGAATGCACTGCATGTCTTTTATCCCTACTCATTCACATCTTACCCCCCTCAAAAAATAAAAGGCTCATAATGTAGACATAAAAGTGGGAAAAGAAAATCATTAATTATCACTAAGGCGACTGGAACACTTTGACATAGATTATATACCTTGAAGAACAATGTTACGTTATATTTCTTCCTTAACTGTACGTATAATGATTTTATAACACAATACCATAATCTGATGTAACATATTACACTTTCAATCAAAATGAGTTCAGTAATTTCTGTGACATATTTCTCCACTCTCCTGAAAGACAAAGTGAAGTAAATTTAGAGAAGCACAGAGAGAGAGAGAGAAAAAAAAAAGATATACCGATCCTCGTTTCACTCTTGAACGAAAATGAAAAGCCTGATGCTGATGGTGTCCAATATATGCCCGTTCAAGAGTTTGAAAATGTGGAACTGCCCAGATGAATTGGACTAAGGCCTGCCATGTCGCAGCCGAGATGTCAGATCCTTTATGTTGACACAGTGATAAGAACTGTGAAGTACTGTAGAGGGGAGTCTTCGAAATCTAATGCATAAAACAATGTTACATACAAAGGACATTTAATTTGCCATATCAATTGGCATAATTTTGCTCTTTCCGAGCACTATTCTAGTCCATATCATCTATTTTACTACAAATCGAGATGAAATGAAATGGCACTTTGGCTAATTATGCAGTTAGTGCTATTTCTAAGGTACCAGTAAGTGTAATAACATGTACTAGTATGCACATGATGCACCTTTAATGCCCACGCTAAGAATATACAACAATGGAACTTTAAGTCCTACAATACCCTATTAAAATGAAATTCATAATGAAAATGAAAATCATAAAACGATAAAAAATCAAATACTCTCCATCCTTCATTCTATGGTCGTGTAGCAACAAACGTGAACTCACAGATCTATAAGGGCAGCTGGTTTTTATACGTTACATTATTGGCAAGAAAACTATTATTTTCTGTGTTACGAGTGAAAAAAGGGGGTTTACATGTCGTGTTTTGTTCGTATGCATTATGTAATTAGTCCTACAGTGCATATAAATTCACCATATATATTTCCATTAAATGCCCCCCATCTCGATTTATGTTTGTAATGTTTATTTCTTTATCACTCCATGCATTTGTTGTGACAAAAAGCTTAGGAAGACAAAGCTGATAAATTTTGAAAGCTTCTACAATCTTGCCACCCAGAGACTTTCTCTGAAATCATTCATGTCACACCCTTTTACAAGAATACATAAATATCTACCCACTTCTCTATATATTCCTTGTTATGGTGCGTCAGTACATAGCCCTGATATTTTGGACATCATAAAAGGAAAATAGAAACACGAATCAATCCAATTTTGACGATTATACTTTATAGCATGGAGAGGTCTATTCTTAAAAAAAATAAATAAATACATGTCTGCGTATGAAAGTAGAAACATGGCCTAGCCTCTATACCAAATACAAATTTGCCCCAACCCTCTCCCCCCACCCCCCCCCCCAAAAAAAAAATAGATATGCGATATTATTGAGCTTGTGTGCCGACCCATAGAATACCGCTCTATGTATTACATAAATTGTTGATAATTTCAAAGAGGACATCATCCACAGGGAATAATTCAATAGTGAAAGCCAGTCGTCAGAATTATGTGATCGTCACCAATATGAACTTGACGTGAAAACATGAACATTCTATATTATTACTATTTTATTCAATATTGATAACAGTTTCATTTTTATTTCTTGGGGCAGTTAATGGTAAGTGGCTTTATCATGTTTTTTTTTTTCTTGTTTTAACCGAAAAAAAATATCAAACGTGTATTAAAGATTTCCTGTAAAGTAACTAATACCAAGCAAACACACACACGCACACACAAACACACACAAAATTATATACCCTTTGTCTAGATGTTGATGCTGATGCAAGGGAGATAGAGATATTGTCTTCTATGATGACATTCATCAGCTCGAGAGCCCGAAGGTTTCGCATGGTGGAGATACTCTGAGCGTAGGCCTGTAATGCAGCAGCCGAGATAGAAGGTCCTCGAAAGTGTCTGATTGATTCCAGCTGTTGTAGAATTGAAGGTAATATCATACAGGTTTTGATAATGATTATGATATCATGTATGCTCATAGACGCTGAGATACCCCATTTATATTTATATACATATACATACCACGTATACATATATGTGTATGTATAGTAAAACACACACACACACTTACACACACATCTAATGTATATATATATATATATATATATATATATATATATATATATATTCATTTATTTATTTATTAACACAACCCTTGCCGGCATCGAGAGGTGGATCATGAAAAGAAGAATTATGGATTGTAACTGTGGAGTGAAGAGGGGGATGATGTAAAACACAGATTAAAACACCCATCACTTCAATAAGTTGATACGATGACATTGCCTCAATAAAATTTTCCATTTAATTTTACACATAAGATCTTCACTATTTTTTTCTATCCTATTAAAGAAACCACTATCATCTACATTTGTGATTAGTACATGTAACTTTTATAGGTGACACTTAAAGTTATATAGGATTATGGGGTTATGCCAGCATCTCCTTTTCAATTTTCAGTAGACGTTAATATTGGAATCATTGTTGTGTGTACTTGGGAATCCCCACCCATTTATTTCTTCATTTTATTTTTTTTTAAAAAATCGGTTTCTGAGCGAATGATTACAATCCTTCCGTATTAAAGAAAACTGTGTAATTCCATTCATTTTCGATTCTAATCAAAATGGTCAACATGAATCTCTCCTCTATGGCCCACTATACGATATTACACTGGAATATAACAAATGGAAATTAAGATACCCTTGCTTCTGATGCTGATGTCTTGAGGGCAAGAAAGAAACCGTCGGCTATGTTGACTTCCTCTAGCTCCAGAGTTTTAAGGTTTGGCATGGTGCAAATACTCTTGGCATATGCCTCTGATGCAGCAGCAGAAATGTCAAGTCCTCCAGAGTGTGTGATAGATTCCAGCTGTGCAGTACAGAAAGAGGGTGAGAAAGAACATAAAATACTAAGGGAAGACTATCCTGTCAGTGAAAATATGATACCTCCATGTTTTCATCACTTTTCCTCCCTCCCACACAAACAAATACGAGCAACACATAAACAAAGAGTACATATTATCGAATAAGGATCCCGACCGATTGGCATGGAGGCTTGTAAAAATTTTCATTCTGAAGACATAATGTAACATTGTGGTCACATAACTGTAAGTTTGAACAAAGCAACAATCTACACCACAAGAAAAAATCCATGAATTCAGATTCTTAATGTTTGGTCGGTAACAGGTGCTCTTTTTTTTTTTACACAAACCTTGGAGGCAGCAAGAGGTAGATCATGAAATGTGGACTTATGGTTTTGAGCTGTGGAGCGAAAGGGGGGGGGGTGATTTGAAACACAGATGAAAAAAAAAAAAACATCTCTACAGGCAGAAAATAAAATGGCATCGCCTCAATAAACAGTCCAGGCAACTACCCTGTGAAGGATAACGCCGAAATACCCTATAGAGGATAAAACGGGAGAACCGCGCGAGCTCGCCGAACCTGGCTCAGTGCCAAGCGAATCGCCTTCACGTGTAAAGTCTATGGGAACCGACAAAACCGCTTCGACATTCGTGTGTTTAAACACACACGGTATATTTTGCTCCCCGCGGATTGCGCTCCTTTTCCCTCAGAGTGAAGATTATTAGTCTTTCCTTTCATAGACCCTTTTGCAGGATAATCCGCGGGGAGCAAAATTCACACGCTCTCTGTCATAGCACAACATGTTCGAAAATTTTGTCCACTTAGTCTCATTCAATCCGGTCTGAATTTTGTCAGGCTATCGCTACTGAAACAGAGAAAAACGCGCACACACCGCGTGCCTCCGTGCTGTTAGCCCACGTGGAATGGTTATCGTATTGCTCTCTGGCTCGCGTTGCTTGCTTGGTTGCCGCTGCGTGCCTCCGTGCTGTTAGCCCACGTGGAATGGTTATCGTATTGCTCTCTGGCTCGCGTTGCTTGCTTGGTTGCCGCTGTTCGCTGCTGTACGAAGGAACCTCACTCATCTCACATTTGATGTAATGTACATGTAATCACAACTGTAAATTTTGGAAATGAATTATGTAGAATGAAATCGATGCTTACATCTTTATAGTATGAACTTCAGGGGACATTAAAAGATGGTATCAACGCAGTTTATCAGAAAAATCAAATGTGAACTGATCACGTCCCTGCGTCGTTGGGAAAGTGCTGTGACATTGCAAAGGCAGTCTCGCTCGGCAGAGTGTCTGCTTTGGAAAGTTACGTACACATACCAGCCAGGGTTCTTCGGTGGGCTGGGGGAGTGATGTTGTTTTTTTAGTGGGGTTTCCTCGATACCAGTCAGCTGCCACTGAGACCTTACATTAGCATGGTACAGTCTATCCCTGTGCACTAATTAGGCATATTCAATTCTCTTTCCACCTCCCTGAATTATGGAATATACGCTGCCATGACTGCATCGATAACATTTTATGAAGACTAAAATGGCGTTTTGTGTTATATCTACTTGGGACTGTGAGAGAATCACAAAATACAGCTGTAGTTCCAGTTGAGGAGATGTGTGATACCATCGTCTTTACAGTTCGGCAAGTGTACCGGCCACGGGCAGGTAGGAGAACGAAATCCATTCAGTTGCCAAAACTGGGTTTTGAAATTGCGTTCGATCGTCTATAGAAGATGTTCTTACTCTTATATTATAGATGCGTATAATATACTAATATCCACACTGCAGATGATACAAGATGTGACTATTAAATACAGATTTAATAATTGATACATCATGAAATGATTTGAAAAGAAAAAAAAATAGTTATACGTTCTTCTCAAGAAGCAAGTCACAACTGTATCTTGATAACATATAAGATACTCGAATTCAACACTTTCTGAATGATGCCAGTTTTCGTTTTGTTTTTGCTTTTGATGTTGTTGACACTCTTGTGTTTGCTGTGGGTGCTTGTGCTTGTGTGCGTACATGAGTGTAGGGGAACTGTGTATTTTGTTTATTTTTTGTGTTTATATCATCCTGCAACGACCTGTACTTAGTGTAGGCCTAGTTTAAATTAGTTTGGATTTGTGCAAATTGTTGCAATCCATCTTAGCGCGAGTTACTTTACAATACTTGGTGGATGTGAAGACTGTGTGTGGTATCTCCCCGGCTGGTATGTGACGCTGCGACTTGTCCGGCCTGCATGTGGGTGTACAGGGCCACCCAGCTCATGGCGAGCGTGCAGCGCTCGCACGAGCCAGCAAAATCCGCAGAATTTCTAGTCATAAATCGGAACGACCGGCAATGAGAATAGAGATAACGATCGCAACGCTTCGTTGAGCCGCTGAATAGCCCTGAGAGGGTATTTCAGGTTTATCCCTCACAGGGTACTTGCTTGGACTGATAAAGGTCCTTCAACGTGTCACATTGATTTCACCTATTGTAGAAATGAAGGAAATATCATACAGGTATTGATGATGATTACGATTTGATATGCTCATAGAAGCTGAAATAGCCCTATTATATTTATATACATATACAAATCAAGTATAGATATTTTTATATATATTTTTTCTCTCTTAACACAACCCTTGCCTGCACCGAGAGGTAGATCATGAAATGAAGACTTATAGATTGTAGCTGTGGAGTGAAGAGGAGGAATATGATGTAAAACACGGATGAAAACACCCATCACTTCAGTAAGTAGATACGATGACATTGCCTCAATAAAGTTTTCCATTTAATTTTACACATAAAATCTTCACTATGTTTTTCTATCCTATTAAAGAAACCACTACCATCCACATTTGTAATATTAGTACATGCATCTTCTAAGGAGTGACACCTAAAGTTATATAGGATTATGGGGTTATGTCAGCATCTCCTATTCAATTTTCAGTAGACCGTAATATTGGAATGATTGTTTTGTGTACTTGGGAAACCCCATCCATTTATTCCTTCATTTTATTTTTAAAAAAAAAAATCGGTTTCTGATCAAATGATTACAATCCTTCTGTATTAAAGAAAACTTTGTAATTCCTTTCATTTTCGATTCTAATCAAAACGGTCAACATGAATCTCTCCTCTATGGCCCACTATACGATATTACACTGTAATATAACAAAATGCAAATTAAGATACCCTTGCTTCTGATGCTGATGTCTTGAGGGCAAGAAAGAAACCGTCGCGTATGTTCACTCTCTGTAGCTCCAGAGTCTTAAGGTTTGGCATGGTGCAAATACTCTTGGCATATGCCTCTGATGCAGCAGCAGAAATGTCAAGTCTTCCAGAGTGTTTGATTGATTCCAGCTGTGCAGTACATAAAGAGGATGAGAAATAACATAAAATACTAAGGGAAGACTATCCTGTCAGTGTGAATATAATACCTCCATGTTTTCATCCCTTTTCCTCCCTCCCACACAAACAAATACGAACAACACATAAACAAAGAGTAAATATTATCGAATAAGGATCCCGACCGATTGGCATGGAGGCTTGTAAAAATTTTCATTCTGAAGACATAATGTAACATTGTGGTCACATAACTGTAAGTTTGAACAAAGCAACAATCTACACCACAAGTAAAAATCCATGAATTCAGATTCTTAATGTTTGGTCGGTAACAGGTGGTCTTTTTTTTTTACACAAACCTTGGAGGCAGCAAGAGGTAGATCATGAAATGTGGACTTATGGTTTTGAGCTGTGGAGCGAAAGGGGGGGGGGTGATTTGAAACACAGATAAAAAAAAAAACATCTCTACAGGCAGAAAATAAAATGGCATCGCCTCAATAAAGGTCCTTCAACGTGTCACATTGATTTCACCTATTGTAGAAATGAAGGAAATATCATACAGGTATTGATGATGATTACGATTTGATATGCTCATAGAAGCTGAAATAGCCCTATTATATTTATATACATATACAAATCAAGTATAGATATTTTTATATATATTTTTTCTCTCTTAACACAACCCTTGCCTGCACCGAGAGGTAGATCATGAAATGAAGACTTATAGATTGTAGCTGTGGAGTGAAGAGGAGGAATATGATGTAAAACACGGATGAAAACACCCATTACTTCAGTAAGTAGATACGATGACATTGCCTCAATAAAGTTTTCCATTTAATTTTACACATAAAATCTTCACTATTTTTTCTATCCTATTAAAGAAACCACTACCATCCACATTTGTAATACTAGTACATGCATCTTCTAAGGAGTGACACCTAAAGTTATATAGGATTATGGGGTTATGTCAGCATCTCCTATTCAATTTTCAGTTGACCTTAATATTGGAATGATTGTTTTGTGTACTTGGGAAACCCCATCCATTTATTCCTTCATTTTATTTTAAAAAAAAATCGGTTTCTGATCAAATGATTACAATCCTTCTGTATTAAAGAAAACGTTGTAATTCCTATCATTTTCGATTCTAATCAAAACGGTCAACATGAATCTCTCCTCTATGGCCCACTATACGATATTACACTGTAATATAACAAAATGCAAATTAAGATACCCTTGCTTCTGATGCTGATGTCTTGAGGGCAAGAAAGAAACCGTCGGGTATGTTCACTCTCTGTAGCTCCAGAGTCTTAAGGTTTGGCATGGTGCAAATACTCTTGGCATATGCCTCTGATGCAGCAGCAGAAATGTCAAGTCTTCCATAGTGTTTGATTGATTCCAGCTGTGCATTACAGAAAGAGGATGAGAAATAACATAAAATACTAAGGGAAGACTATCCTGTCAGTGTGAATATAATACCTCCATGTTTTCATCCCTTTTCCTCCCTCCCACACAAACAAATACGAACAACACATAAACAAAGAGTAAATATTATCGAATAAGGATCCCGACCGATTGGCATGGAGGCTTGTAAAAATTTTCATTCTGAAGACATAATGTAACATTGTGGTCACATAACTGTAAGTTTGAACAAAGCAACAATCTACACCACAAGTAAAAATCCATGAATTCAGATTCTTAATGTTTGGTGGGTAACAGGTGCTCTTTTTTTTACACAAACCTTGGAGGCAGCAAGAGGTAGATCATGAAATGTGGACTTATGGTTTTGAGCTGTGGAGCGAAAGGGGGGGGGGGGTGATTTGAAACACAGATGAAAAAAAAAACATCTCAACAGGCAGAAAATAAAATGGCATCGCCTCAATAAAGGTCCTTCAACGTGTCACATTGATTTCACCTATTGTAGAAATGAAGGAAATATCATACAGGTATTGATGATGATTACGATTTGATATGCTCATAGAAGCTGAAATAGCCCTATTATATTTATAAACATATACAAATCAAGTATAGATATGTTTATATATATTTTTTCTCTCTTAACACAACCCTTGCCTGCACCGAGAGGTAGATCATGAAATGAAGACTTATAGATTGTAGCTGCGGAGTGAAGAGGAGGAATATGATGTAAAACACGGATGAAAACACCCATTACTTCAGTAAGTAGATACGATGACATTGCCTCAATAAAGTTTTCCATTTAATTTTACACATAAAATCTTCACTACTTTTTTCTATCCTATTAAAGAAACCACTACCATCCACATTTGTAATATTAGTACATGCATCTTCTAAGGAGTGACACCTAAAGTTATATAGGATTATGGGGTTATGTCAGCATCTCCTATTCAGTTTTCAGTAGACCTTAATATTGGAATGATTGTTTTGTGTACTTGGGAATCCCCATCCATTTATTCCTTCATTTTATTTAAAAAAAAATCGGTTTCTGATCAAATGATTACAATCATTCTGTATTAAAGAAAACTTTGTAATTCCTTTCATTTTCGATTCTAATCAAAACGGTCAACATGAATCTCTCCTCTATGGCCCACTATACGATATTACACTGTAATATAACAAAATGCAAATTAAGATACCCTTGCTTCTGATGCTGATGTCTTGAGGGCAAGAAAGAAACCGTTGGCTATGTTGACTTTCTCTAGCGCCAGAGTCGAAAGGTATGGCATGGTGCAAATACTCTTGGCATATGCCTCTGATGCAGCAGCAGAAATGTCAAGTGCTCCAGAGTGTTTGATTGATTTCAGCTGTGCAGTACAGAAAGAGGGTGAGAAATAACATAAAATACTAAGGGAAGACTATCCTGTCAGTGTGAATATAATACCTCCATGTTTTCATCCCTTTTCCTCCCTCCCACACAAACAAATACGAACAACACATAAACAAAGAGTAAATATTATCGAATAAGGATCCCGACCGATTGGCATGGAGGCTTGTAAAAATTTTCATTCTGAAGACATAATGTAACATTGTGGTCACATAACTGTAAGTTTGAACAAAGCAACAATCTACACCACAAGTAAAAATCCATGAATTCAGATTCTTAATGTTTGGTCGGTAACAGGTGCTCTTTTTTTTTTTACACAAACCTTGGAGGCAGCAAGAGGTAGATCATGAAATGTGGACTTATGGTTTTGAGCTGTGGAGCGAAAGGGGGGGGGGTGATTTGAAACACAGATGAAAAAAAACATCTCTTCAGGCAGAAAATAAAATGGCATCGCCTCAATAAAGGTCCTTCAACGTGTCACATTGATTTCAGCTATTGTAGAAATGAAGGAAATATTATACAGGTATTGATGATGATTACGATTTGATATGCTCATAGAAGCTGAAATAGCCCTATTATATTTATATACATATACATATCAAGTATAGATATGTTTATATATATTTTTTCTCTCTTAACACAACCCTTGCCTGCACCGAGAGGTAGATCATGAAATGAAGACTTATAGATTGTAGCTGTGGAGTGAAGAGGAGGAATATGATGTAAAACACGGATGAAAACACCCATTACTTCAGTAAGTAGATACGATGACATTGCCTCAATAAAGTTTTCCATTTAATTTTACACATAAAATCTTCACTACTTTTTTCTATCCTATTAAAGAAACCACTACTATCCACATTTGTAATATTAGTACATGCATCTTCTAAGGAGTGACACCTAAAGTTATATAGGATTATGGGGTTATGTCAGCATCTCCTATTCAGTTTTCAGTAGACCTTAATATTGGAATGATTGTTTTGTGTACTTGGGAATCCCCATCCATTTATTCCTTCATTTTATTTAAAAAAAAAATCGGTTTCTGATCAAATGATTACAATCATTCTGTATTAAAGAAAACTTTGTAATTCCTTTCATTTTCGATTCTAATCAAAACGGTCAACATGAATCTCTCCTCTATGGCCCACTATACGATATTACACTGTAATATAACAAAATGCAAATTAAGATACCCTTGCTTCTGATGCTGATGTCTTGAGGGCAAGAAAGAAACCGTTGGCTATGTTGACTTTCTCTAGCGCCAGAGTCGAAAGGTATGGCATGGTGCAAATACTCTTGGCATATGCCTCTGATGCAGCAGCAGAAATGTCAAGTGCTCCAGAGTGTTTGATTGATTTCAGCTGTGCAGTACAGAAAGAGGGTGAGAAATAACATAAAATACTAAGGGAAGACTATCCTGTCAGTGTGAATATAATACCTCCATGTTTTCATCCCTTTTCCTCCCTCCCACACAAACAAATACGAACAACACATAAACAAAGAGTAAATATTATCGAATAAGGATCCCGACCGATTGGCATGGAGGCTTGTAAAAATTTTCATTCTGAAGACATAATGTAACATTGTGGTCACATAACTGTAAGTTTGAACAAAGCAACAATCTACACCACAAGTAAAAATCCATGAATTCAGATTCTTAATGTTTGGTCGGTAACAGGTGCTCTTTTTTTTTTTACACAAACCTTGGAGGCAGCAAGAGGTAGATCATGAAATGTGGACTTATGGTTTTGAGCTGTGGAGCGAAAGGGGGGGGGGGTGATTTGAAACACAGATGAAAAAAAAAAACATCTCTTCAGGCAGAAAATAAAATGGCATCGCCTCAATAAAGGTCCTTCAACGTGTCACATTGATTTCAGCTATTGTAGAAATGAAGGAAATATTATACAGGTATTGATGATGATTACGATTTGATATGCTCATAGAAGCTGAAATAGCCCTATTATATTTATATACATATACATATCAAGTATAGATATGTTTATATATATTTTTTCTCTCTTAACACAACCCTTGCCTGCACCGAGAGGTAGATCATGAAATGAAGACTTATAGATTGTAGCTGTGGAGTGAAGAGGAGGAATATGATGTAAAACACGGATGAAAACACCCATTACTTCAGTAAGTAGATACGATGACATTGCCTCAATAAAGTTTTCCATTTAATTTTACACATAAAATCTTCACTATTTTTTTCTATCCTATTAAAGAAACCACTACCATCCACATTTGTAATATTAGTACATGCATCTTCTTAGGAGTGACACCTAAAGTTATATAGGATTATGGGGTTATGTCAGCATCTCCTATTCAGTTTTCAGTAGACCTTAATATTGGAATGATTGTTTTGTGTACTTGGGAAACCCCATCCATTTATTCCTTCATTTTCTTTAAAAAAAAAAATCGGTTTCTGATCAAATGATTACAATCCTTCTGTATTAAACAAAACGTTGTAATTCCTTTCATTTTCGATTCTAATCAAAACGGTCAACATGAATCTCTCCTCTATGGCCCACTATACGATATTGCACTGTAATATAACAAAATGCAAATTAAGATACCCTTGCTTCTGATGCTGATGTCTTGAGGGCAAGAAAGAAACCGTTGGCTATGTTGACTTCCTCTAGCGCCAGAGTCGAAAGGTATGGCATGGTGCAAATACTCTTGGCATATGCCTCTGATGCAGCAGTAGAAATGTCAAGTCTTCCAGAGTGTTTGATTGATTTCAGCTGTGCAGTACAGAAAGAGGATGAGAAATAACATAAAATACTAAGGGAAGACTATCTTGTCAGTGTGAATATAATACCTCCATGTTTTCATCCCTTTTCCTCCCTCCCACACAAACAAATACGAACAACACATGAACAAAGAGTAAATATTATCGAATAAGGATCCCGACCGATTGGCATGGAGGCTTGTAAAAATTTTCATTCTGAAGACATAATGTAACATTGTGGTCACATAACTGTAAGTTTGAACAAAGCAACAATCTACACCACAAGTAAAAATCCATGAATTCAGATTCTTAATGTTTGGTCGGTAACAGGTGCTCTTTTTTTTTTTACACAAACCTTGGAGGCAGCAAGAGGTAGATCATGAAATGTGGACTTATGGTTTTGAGCTGTGGAGCGAAAGGGGGGGGCGTGATTTGAAACACAGATAAAAAAAAAAAAAACATCTCTTCAGGCAGAAAATAAAATGGCATCGCCTCAATAAAGGTCCTTCAATGTGTCACATTGATTTCAGCTATTGTAGAAATGAAGGAAATATCATACAGGTATTGATGATGATTACGATTTGATATGCTCATAGAAGCTGAAATAGCCCTATTATATTTATATACATATACATATCAAGTATAGATATGTTTATATATATTTTTTCTCTCTTAACACAACCCTTGCCTGCACCGAGAGGTAGATCATGAAATGAAGACTTATAGATTGTAGCTGTGGAGTGAAGAGGAGGGGGATGATGTAAAACACGGATGAAAACACCCATCACTTCAGTAAGTAGATACGATGACATTGCCTCAATAAAGTTTTCCATTTAATTTTACACATAAAATCTTCACTATTTTTTTCTATCCTATTAAAGAAACCACTACCATCCACATTTGTAATATTAGTACATGCATCTTCTAAGGAGTGACACCTAAAGTTATATAGGATTATGGGGTTATGTCAGCATCTCCTATTCAGTTTTCAGTAGACCTTAATATTGGAATGATTGTTTTGTGTACTTGGGAAACCCCACCCATTTATTCCTTCATTTTATATATGTATATATATGTATATATATATATATATATATATACAAACAAATACGAACAACACATAAACAAAGTGTACATATTATCGAATATGAATCCCACTGATTGGCATGGAGGCTTGTAACAATTTTCATTCTGAAGACATAATGTTACATTGAGGTCACATAACTGTAAGTTTGAACAAAGCAACAATCTACACCACAAGTAAAAATCCATGAATTCAGATTCTTAATGTTTGGTGGGTAACAGGTGCTCTTTTTTTTTTTTACACAAACCTTGGCAGCACCAAGACGTAGATCATGAAATGTGGACTTATGGTTTTGAGCTGTGGAGCGAAAGGGGGGGGGGTGATTTGAAATACAGATGGAAAAAAAAATGTCTTCAGACAGAAAATAAAATGGCATCCCCTCAATAAAGGTCCTTCAACGTGTCAGATTGATTCCAGCGATTGTATAAGTAGAGGTAATATCATACAGGTATTGATGATGATTACGATTTTCATATGCTCATAGAAGCTGAAATAGCCCTATTATATTTATATGCATATACATATCACGAATAGATATGTTTATATACATATATATATGTAACACGGGTATGTTGGAGAACATACAGTTGCTCTAGTCTGAGTTCAAGTTCCCTCCTTGGTAAACTCTTTTGTTTCCCGATGAAAAGGCCACCAGGCGACCACCTTAGCACCCGGCGTTTGTTTGGTAAACAAATCCCTTTCTTACCTGAGAGCTGAATGAACATCATCTGGCGTGGGTCAGCACAAGTTCTTCACTTTGCAGAACTGTGTTGATCAAGCCAGATGTGTTCTCCCCCTGCTCTCTACACAGGTAAGAATTATTCTACTTCATAATATACTCTCTTGCTGTCTCTGTATGTCTCACATATTTATATGTTATTAATATGTATGTTGTGTTTTGATAATCACAGGATTACCAAATTATAGATATGGTTGAGAATTTGTTAAATCAATTCGTGAAGTTATGACTTTATTGTACGCATCATTTAACTTTTGGTCGCTGCCCTGTGATAGCAGTTTACTCCAGTTGCTGAAAACAACCGATGAGATAGATACATTATTCTCAGTTTTCTATACAGACTTGATATATTCAGGAGTTAAGGGTTGATTTATAGTTACCTTTAATTAATTTGCATTTGGTAATTGGCTCAGTTGCAAAATACTCTGGCGGTAATCATATATTGCTAAGTTTAATAGGCGTTAGCGGTTGTGATAACGCTGTCATATCACCGACAACTTAATTTATTTATATGTCGGTGGATATTTTATTAGATATGCCCTTCGCAGTATTCAATGTATGTAGAGCGTTAAAATCTAAGTAGGCGTATATGTATGTGGGAACGTGCCCCATACTGCTGTATATAATGTATAGCTTTTCGTTTAATCCAGAAATTACGTTGCATGTGAAGGAACTCATGGCTTTTCTTAGCGTCCTATACAATATCATGTTATGTAGAGGGTAGCATCTGTGTGTGTTTGTGTGTGTGTGTGTGTGTGTGTGTGTGATTGTGTGTGATTGCTTGCGTGTTGTCGGTGTGTGTGTGTGTGTAGATGTGCGTGCGCGTATGTGTAATCTGTGCCCCGTGTAAGTCGCTAACATAGAAGAGGTAGTTGATTTGACGTAGAGTAGGACGGTAGTTTTCCTGCTCAGGCCCGTTTATACTGTTGAAGTAAGTTTTGTGCACAAGGCAGTGGACAGGGTGTGCATTTTTATGTTATAGTACGGTAGGTGAATGGGGTCTGCGCGAGTAGACTGTGCCGGCTGACCACGGCTTTTTAAGACCGCACTACGGCGGAGGGCCATTGTCAAGTTTCTTTACCTCTGTGGAGGCTGGAGAGATGTGCTGGTAGCTCTTTTGTTTCAAAGTCCTAATGGGGGAAGTCTCTCCCCCATCTCCTTTTCTCTCTAGGCCTGGAAGAGGCGAAAAGAGGAGCTAACTTTTTGTAGTACATGCACAGTGCCCACGCTGGTTAAAGTTTCTTTTGTATGCTTTGTTGGCTTTTTATACGCTGGGGTGCCCAGCGTCTTCTCGCCTTAGCTTTTATTTTAGTTTGTGAGTTTACAAAGTGCTTAATCCATGGCAGGGTTCAGCATCGGGGCTTTTACCAATGTACAGTATTCTGTTGAGTGTAGTTGAGAGCGTGTGTGTCGTGTATATAGAGAGAGATAAGTTAAGTCAGTGTGTACGGAAATGAAGTTTGTGTTAATGAGAAATAATAAATGTAATAGGACATCTGGTGATAGAGTAACATGTAGTTAATAGTACTAAGGGGTAGTTTGGATAATGTGTTGTATGTAATATGTCAGCGTACATAGTGTATGTGAAACTTGTGATTGCTGCGTTTTTGTAAATTGAAAGTATTATGTATCATGTTGAATGTGAATAAAGACTTTGCAGAACTGTGTTGATCAAGCCAGATGTGTTCTCCCCCTGCTCTCTATACAGGTGTCATATCTCGCAAAGTTAGGGACCTGTTCTTGCATCGTCACCTCCCCCCCCCCCCATTTTGTTGAGTGAACGCCCCCTGCATCCCCTTACCCACCAGCAGGCTACGACTATACATATAGGAGAGCAAGTGCGCTGTTAGCTGTCGCGCTTGCAACGAAACACGGGCGTTACACGAAACTGGCGTAGTCGGCAGGATACCTTTTGTTTATCTACATACTACATCGACATTGTGGTATCAGAAATATGGCAGTTGATATGAGCGGATGCGGGCGAGCGCCGGTCAGTCTTCGGGAGGACGCCAACATCGACGGCATGGCTGCGGCTATAGGCAGGCGGCGAACCCCCCGACGTTCATGGCGGCCCAGCAGGTGAGGAACGTCCCCATTTTCTCCGGCCAGCGTGATGGAAAAATCAGCGTGGACGATTGGATTCGGGACATGGACTTCTTGCTGGCTGCTGCACCCCAGCCCACGAGCTTTGCATTTGTCACAATCGTACGCAACTTAAGCGGAGAAGCACGGTGTCTGGTCCTGAACATTCCCCCGAGTGAGCGCACTCCGGAAGCCGCTGTCCATGAACTGAGACTTGAGTACGCAGATGGGAGTTGCCATGGCGACCCAATGGCGCAGTTCTACGAGAGGGTACAGCGGCAACACGAGGAAGCTGGTTCTTTTGCGATCGCGCTCAAGGGTATTCTATGCAATATAGAGGAGACACTGTATGACGGCGTACAGATGGAGGATAGGGACGCAAAACTGACCACGCAGTTTATGAGGGGCCTGCGTGATGATTAGGTCCGGGCGAGATTGTCACCCATGTGGGCGAGATTGTCACCCATGCGGCCGCGACTCATGACGTTTCGAGCCCTGAAGGACGAACTTCGTCACCTCGCCAGAGAGAGGGCAACCAGGCGTCATCTTGGCCACGCTCCCCGGGGTGTCAACATCCAGCAAGGGAAGGTGGCAGAGGGCAACAGGCAGAGTGGAGATCCGGCGATGAGGGAGATTCTAGCGGTGCTGAAAGACGTGCGGAAGGACCAGCAGGCCCATCTGTCTAGAATGGCGGACCTGGGGAGACGGATGACGGCGCTGGAAACTAGAGCGCCGCAACAACCTTCTCCGCAGTCCATGCCACGCCCCCCTCCCCCTCCCCCGCAGAGGTCGACTGCCTGCTACATCTGCGGACTGGAGGGACATTTCGCTAGGAGTTGCCCTTCTCACGTGCCTGCCCATCCTTTAAACGGGTAAGGCCCACAGCGGTGGCCTTGGGCGTTAATAAGACTGACCTTGACCCCCTGACTTGACAAAGACTGACAAAATCACAACCCACCCAAACAACACGACTTCAACGACTCATACCCCTACGACGAGGACAAATGACCTGGGCATCGTGGGACCAGCCAACGAGACTCTGGTGACAATTAACGGCAAAGATGTCAACGCACTCATCGACTCGGGTTCGCAGGTCACAACCGTATCTGAGGAGCTGTGGCGTACTCACCCTGGCCTGTGCAGACAACCTCTCAGGGCTGCTGATTTATCCGTCATCGGTGCCGACGACCACGAGGTGCGTGTACTGGGGGTAATCGACTCCAGCTTATCCATCTTAGGCTTCGAGTACACAAAGGTACTGACACTGGTGACAGCCACGACGAAGTACAAGCGTGACGTCCCTTTGCTAGTCGGAACCAATGTTATCAGAACGTTAGAGGAGGACTGCGTGAGGGTGCAAGGAAGAGAGTCTTTCCTACATGCTGTAGGGGAGAGGGACTCCATCTGGAAAGCAGCTCTCATGCATCTGGGGATGGCAATTGTAAGTGGGAAGGGAGACTTCATTGGACGCGTGACTTTGCATGGGCGACCTCTCCAGCTGGTAGCAGGAGAGCAGAGAACTGTGAACGGCCGCGTGCGCGGAAGGACTCCGGTTCCAGACTGCTGCGCTCTGGTAGAACCAACCTCTGCTAATGGAAACCTGACCTGTCTTCACACACTGTCGCCGGTAAGTGGAGGTATCGTTTTTGTGACAATCAGAAATATTGGCGGCTTGCCCATCACCCTTACATCAAATACCTCCATGGCCATTCTTCGAGCTGTGAAGGAAATCTACAACATTGGGTCACCAAAAGAGCAGCAGCAAACCAGTAGACATCAAGCCCGGTGCCACACACAGACCGTGACACATGTAAAAGACATCGACCTATCGCACCTGAGGGATAACGAGCACAGCAAGCTCCAGCAATTCCTCGAGAGAAATGGCGATGTCTTTTCCCACCATTCGACAGACTACGGCCATACGACGTCGATTACGCACCAGATTCCCCTCGTCGACCCTGTCCCTTTCCGCCTCCCATACCGGGGAATCCCACCAGCCCTCTACCAGGACGTGAAAGACATGTTGAAGGAGATGAATGATGCCGGTGTTATACGACCAAGCAGCAGCCCATATGCCTCCACCATTGTCATCGCCAAGAAGAAGGATGGAAGTCTACGCTTCTGCATAGACTACCGAAAACTACCCACTCCCCAGGATCGAGGAAGCCTTGGACTCGCTTGGTAAGGCCAAATACTTCAGCACACTGGACCTCACTTCTGGCTACTGGCAGGTGGAGGTCGACGAGCACGACAAGGCAAAGACAGCGTTCACGACTCCAATGGGTCTGTTCGAGTGCAACCGGATGCTGTTTGGGCTTCAGAATGCTCCTGCCACATTCCAGAGGTTAATGATGACATGCCTGGGGGACCTGAACATGAATTCCGTCCTCATCTACCTCGATGACGTCATCGTCTTCTCCACGACACTCGACGAGCACCTGGAACGTTTGCAGACAGTGTTCGACAGACTGAGGCAGCACGGCCTGAAACTCAAACCTTCCAACTGCCGTATACTGCAGAGAGAGAGGTTGGCTACCTTGGGCACGTTGTCTCCGCGAAGGGAGTAGCAACTGACCCGGAGAAGCTGGCGAAGGTCGCTGATTGGCCACGACCTTCTAACAAGAAGGAAGTGCAGCAGTTCCTTGGATTCTGCGGGTACTACCGCAGGTATGTCAAGTCATACTCTGAGATCGCGGCCCCGTTGTACCGTCTGATAAGCGGCGACCCAAGGAAGAAGAGAGGGAAGAAGACAGCTGCGCCAGTTCCCTATGAATGGTCTGATGAGTGTGAAGCTGTTTTCACTGAGTTGAAGAAGAGGCTCACTTTTGACATTTTACAGTCCAAAAACTGCCGTTTGTAGCTATACTTTTTCGCTTTGGAAATTAAGGGGGGGGGGGGACGCCCGGTGCCCCCTCCCCCTAGATCCGCCACTGGTAGTCAAGGGTGTCGGTTTATGTTCATGACTGGGGGAGATATGACCAGCGAGGTTGCGTCGAAGTGACCAAGCGGGGGAAGGATGTCCAAAATCTGCACTTTAGGGCATCCCCTAATTGTGCGTGTTTGTTTGTGTGTGTGTATTATATACATGGAAAAGTTAGGAATTAGCACAGGTCAAGTCTTTTTACTGGCAATGCAAGACATTCTTATATAGACTAGTATGTAAAGCAACACTGCAAACTCAATGATCTAGCTTTGATATAACGAAGCGTAAGGTACAGAGGTGTACTAACTCAACATTGTAGAGACTCTTTTTGCCGTTCGGATTTTCCGAGTACACTGCGCACATCCTGCTTATATGCAGAATGCCAACCAGGAATCATGCTCAATCACAATCTTTTGTCGGCTCCGGGCTTTTTGAACAATGTTTCACACTATATACCTGTTTAATTATGGTTAAAAGAAATCATAGAAAAATATCTTATTTCTTGATCACTCTTTCATTCAAAAGCAGTTTACTAACCCATGAATGAAGTCTTTTTTTCACCAGTTGTGCTCCCCCCCCCGTGCGCCGCCCCCCCCCCCCCCCCCTCCGTAGTTACACCACTGCTTTTGGGTGAAATAATTGGACAGATTTCTGACAAAAAAGCAAGAAAATCTTTTCATCGCGGTAATTATGATTATGTGGGGTGGGGCAAATGGTGCGCTTGCCTTCCAATATGGGGGCAACATTTTTGTTTTCTTTCAAAAGCAAGAAAATCTTCTCATTTTGGGAATTATGGGGGGGGGGGCAAAATTATAATATGCCTGCCCCTCCAATATTTTTATGGGGGCACTGTATAGAATATTATACAACACCTCAGAATGATGTCGAATTGTGATTGGCCAAGAACATGTCACATGACATTCAACAGAAATACCTACCAAACTCATTGAGAGTGACAGCCATACAATAGGCCCCTGGCATGGGCCTATTGCACGGCTCGAAGGTACTGTAGCACGGCTTCGTGGGGGGCTACTAAAGCATGGCCGCTCACTGAGTTCTGTGGCTCCAGCAGCAAAGCGCCAGCGAACTACATTGTACGTGCTGGCCGGCTGCGCTGCGATGCGCTGCCGGTAAACAGACCAGTCGCGGCGGAGTACTGCAACGTTAACGCGCAGCTACTTTACCTAGCTAGTTGCATGTATTGCGGCCTACCTACTGCTGTGTTTTTAGTTTTGACTCTGATCTGCTACGTGATCCCAAAATCAAGACTTCATTTCAAGTTGAGAAACCGTAATTTGATTATTTTTCTGTGTTTTTATACAAAATCATTTTCGGAAATAGAGAAAGTCTAGACCTACTACTAGATCTACCGACATCTCAGATCAGGCCTAACTCGATCTAACGTTAGCGTAGAATGGGTATAGACCCTGCGAAGTTTGTGATTCCTGTGACTGTGTGGTCGAATCATGACGAGTGTTTGAAAGCAGTACACAGGGTGGTTTACAATTCTCGGCCTAATTGTTACATTTGTTTTTGGGCCTTCCTGAGTTAGCGGTCACTAATTTAGTACTGTGATTGTGGACAAGGTGTTGTATAAAACGAATAATTTATGATTTTGTTCGTGCATTGGGGCACGTAATACCGCACTCGGCGCGAGATTCGCCACTGGTCTATTCAACGCGGCTCTACGCGCCTTGTTGAATAGACCAGTGGCTTATCTCGCGCCTCGTGCGATATTCGTGCCCTATGCACTCACAACTCATAAATTATTCGTATACTAGTAGATATGTATAAAATCAGTACTGCCAGAACCAGGCTTGCAAATTGTTTTTGCCCACGATTTTTTTTTTTTTTTGTCCCTGGTGCAAAAAAAAAAAAAAAAAAAGATAAAAAAAGAATGATTATTTATCGTCCGGAGTTGAGGTCGCTCGCAGACTGAAGTTTTTTTTTTTTGTTTTTTGTTTTTTTTAAGTCTGAAGGGTGCGTTCGCACCCAACGCACCCCCCCCTCCCCTGTCGAAGCCCATGAAGAAAGAGGATAGGTGAGTGATGAATGACAGGAATAGACTACATGTACCTTCACGGTACATGTACAGAGAAAAGAGAGAGGGAAGAGGAAGATGATGGGTCAAATTCAGGGGGGTGCGTTCGCACGCAACGCACCCCCCCCCCCCCTGGTGACGCCCATGAAGAAAGAGGATAGGTGAGTGATGAATGACAGGAATAGACTACCTTCACGGTACATGGACAGAGAAAAGCGAGAGGGAAGAGGAAGATGATGGGTCAAATTTAGGGCACATGAGGCATGAGATATAAGCTCCTCAAAATAGAGAAGTGTAACATGGAGTTGTGGTAAACGATAGACGATTGTGGTTAAAAAAGATTGCAAAAAGTATAACTCATTCTGAAGTGTAACATTTCTTCAAACTGTCTTTAGTTCAATTGTAAAGGCATTCAAACTTAAAACTTCTTTTGTACTGCTATCAAGAGAAATCCGAAATTTCGGAACAGTAAAAGAAAATACAGATTTAGCGAAAATAGTTTTGGTTAAAGGCATTGACATTTACTTTTCATAAGATGAAGTATCAGTATATAGCATCTCCGTGATTCCTGGCAAATAATACAAAGAACTTCGTTTCTTGTAGTAATAACATTCTTTTTTATTAAAAGTAAGAGTTAAGGGGGAGGGGGTGCAATGACCCGGGAGGTAGTTATCCAGGGGGTAATGGACGTGGTGCACTGTCCTGGAGGTAATTTTCCTCTTGATAGCTATAGGGGAGGGGGAATGTAGGCCTACTTATCCGGGGTACTCATCCATGGGAAGTTATCGGGTGGTAGTTATCCGGGGCCTAGTTATCGGAGCTAGGAGGGGGTAGTTAACCTGTTGATAGTTATCCTGGTGGTAATTTTCCGGGGGGGGGGGGGTAGTTATCGGGGGGAGGGGGGGTAGGTATCCGGGGGGTAGTTATCCGGGGGGCAATTGTCCGGGGGTAGTTATCCAGGGGGTAGTTATCCCGGGGTAGTTACCCAGGGGTAGTTCTCCGGGGGTAGTTACCCAGGGGGTAGTTCTCGGGGGGGGGGGGGTAGTTATCCAGAGGGTAGTTCTCCGGGGGTAGTTACCCAGGGGGTAGTTCTCCGAGGGGTAGTTATCCAGGGGGTAGTTATCCCGACCGAAGGGGGGGGGGGGTCGTAGTTATCCAGTGGGTAGTTATCCGAGGGGTGCTTATCCAGGGGGTAGTTGTCCTAAGGGGGAATTGCCCTGGGGGTGATTGCCCTAGGAGGGTAGTTGTCTGGGGGTACTTGTCCTAGGGGTTAATTGCCCTGGAGGGTAATTGCCCTTGGAGGATAGTTGTCCGGATGGGTAGTTGCCCTAGGGGGAATTGTCCTTGGGGGTAATTATCCGGGTGGTAGTTCTCCGGAGGGGGGTTTTCCAGGGGGTAGTGTTCCTAGACCCGTTTAAATATCATAGAGGCATGCTCCCTTCTGTATTTGATAATATCTTCCAAACAAACTCTCATTTTCACATCTATTCCACTCGTTCTAGAAGTAATTTACGGTATCATGTTACTCGTTTGACTGTGCCATCTCATTTTATTAGGTTCACCGGTGTAAGTGAATGGAATTCAATAAGTACTGGTTTGAAATGCAGTACAACTCTTTCTAGATTTAAGTGCTTACTGAAGCGTTCTCTCTTCGAACAGTTAGCCATGACTGAGCAGACAATGTTCTTTTATCTTTCCTGTCTTCTATCCTTATGTTTACTGCATGTGTGTGTGTGTGTGTGTGTGTGTGAGTGTATATGATATGTACGTATTAATGTGATGGTGTTTTGTTTATGTTTATTTACTTGATATCACTCAGAATCAGTCGTAATATATGTTGCTATTGTAAAGTATATAGTATTTTCATGTGTAGGCAAACTAACACAAGCACAAGATGCTTTCAAGGCTGCCTGGCTCTCATTGTGAACGCCACTATTATATGTTTTTGTGTTTTATTTTGCCGAATAAATGGCCTAAATAGGCCTCAATCAATCAAACAAGTAAAACATGCAATATCTGACGAACTTGGTTGCCAGTTTACGGTTGCCACGACAACCAGCAATATCAAAGGTAGCTAAATTATATTTGAACATATTTGCTCTAAGATTTTAGGAAAAGTCACCAAATTTGGTTGAAATCGGGTAAAGGGTGTAAGAGTGGCAAACGAAGGGGGCACAATGTGCCCCACCTCCCCCTTGGGCTTTATAGGATTAAGGCCACTGAATGACTAAGCTAGATTTTCAGGTTTTGCAAACATTGTTGAAGTTTTGCAATGGCAGATGACAATGAAGACACAGTAGGTTTAAAAGATAGATGAAGTTGTATATCAGCCGCATAACAATGACAACCAGCAAAATTTTGCGAAATACTTTACTGATTGGTTGCATATAAAGAGAAAAAGAGAATCATGAGGTACACAAAACTTTGTAATAGATTTACAAGAGGTAGAATCAGTCAGGGTGATTGTGAAATAACCGTTATACGGCGGATAAAGGTACCAAATCCGGAGAGATGATTCCTCAGGACCTACTCATAGACATTAGAGTAGAAGCACTTTGGAACTTTTTTATCGTATAAATGCTGAATGTCATATTCAGGAATTTTCGCGTGCATGATTTTTCTCCCAAATTTTGCGAGGAGCCAAGAGTCGCGAAAGCAAAATGCCCGTGATTCTACATTATGCATAGAATGCTAGTGGCAATTCGCGAGAGCTTCATGCCGCGAAAGTAATACTAGATCTATGTATCTTAGGAAGTATGGTAACAGGAAAGTGGTTCAGATGGAAAACATAAACTCAATCTTGAATTCCATGGTCAACAACGCATTTTATCTTAAAACATGGAGGTGGTTGAATTAATTACCGAATTCCTGGGTTTCAAAAAAAAAAAAATGGCTAGGTTACAAAAAGCAAACGACATCCTGTCCTTTACCCTTGATCAATTTGATTTATACCGCTTCTACAGAAGGCATTCAAGTACATCGCAATGAATGGGTGTTGTCTGGGGATACGGACATCTTCAATCACACAAAAATAATGATGTTTCAGTTCTTATGGTAAACGTATTTCAAATGCTAATACATGTAAATAAAACAAAATAACTGACATTGACAAGGGCAAAAGACGAATTAGATAATACATTGAGTAAGATTATTATGGCAAAATACCTAACCTTTAATCGTGGGGCCAATAAAGCCATCGTTGTAAAGAAGTCATCATCCAGTCTGGCATCTTCCAAGTCCAATGATGTGAGGTTGAAGAGTAAGCTAATGCCTCGACCAGGAGCTTGACTGACAGATTCGAGGCTACCATCCATGCTTGTCACACGAGGGTTATCTGAACGCTGTGCTGCCTTTTAATGGAAGCAAGAAGCAAAATGCATTATAATTCTTCCAGATATATTTGCGTATAATAATGTGTTCAGTTTCAAGCTATCAAACATAAACATATGACGCCAAAAGGTCAAATTTCGAGGTAAAGCAGGAAATCGGAGCATCAGGGTATTAAAAGTTGTACAGTTTTTGTTAACATTACTATAGGTATAGCCATATAGGTATAGCCATTTGAATGCCATAACTATGGATCTCCTGATGATATCCAAATTCACCTAGACACACAGCGACGTAAGGCGGCCCCTTTCTGGAAATGTGCAATATCGTGTAATAATAGAAATTGTGGTCAAAATATGAAGAAGTACTACCTAAATACTGCATACCTAGCGCATCAGTAATGCATCGGTAATGCTCATAGAATAGAACAAAAATCTATGGAATGACCTGTACGAGAGGACGGGTAATTACCAGAGAGTCACATGCCTTACACACGAAGATCCATCCACGACCTGTGTGTCCCCTAGCAATATGTAACTCCGACACTTGCTTCAGGAGAGGAATCATAGGCTCCAGAGCATCCTTTTCGTGGCATTCAAATGCGACATCAACGAGGAAATCATAATCATCTTTATATTGGGTAATAACTCCATCATACATCTGGCACAAGGATTTGATGACATCCCTTCCGACTTCCTTATTTTGTGCAACGGTGAAGTAAAGCAGATATTCAAACGATTCGAAATCCTCCATCACCTCGCTATTTATTCGGTTGAACTCTTCCCTGTTGTTTCCATACAGCCATGCCAGATGCATCCCTGCCAGAAACTCCAGGAATAACTTGTGGGGAATTTGATATTCGACTACAACCTCCGTCCCTCTCCTGTTGTTTTCTCTTCTGCGAACAAGCCGCTTCTCTCTTGTAAGCACTCCAATTTCACAGACGGTTTTTAGTTCTTTTGGGCTTGTCGTTAAGTCCTCCTCCCTAAACACAAGCTTGTTCTTAAGGAGGCAATACAACGCATCTTTGCCGAACTGCTGTAAACTGTCTCTGCCTTGCTTCGACTTTTCTGCCTGCTTCTCCTGGCTTTTCTCCTTTCCAGCATAATGATCATTCAGATGCTGAATTAATTCTTCAAAGAGTTGAGCGAATGTTTCGAGTCCTTGAATTACACTGCGGCTTCCTTCATCCTTCCAAATGAAACAAAGCATGCTGCAGAAGATTGGATAAGGCGTCATATTCTCTGCCACAAGACTGTCTTCGTCTGTCATTAACCTGATGAGACCGTCTTTAGCTTCATTGTTGTCGGGGAAGAATTTAGCAATGTAAGACTTCACATCTTCTTCCTTGAAGCCCTCAATTTCAACAAATTTATATCGCTTTTCCAAGTCGGTATTGGATCTAATGTCCTTAGCTCTCCACGGTCGAGTGGTGACAACAACTGGGGCGCATTTGTACTTATTGCCTGTTAACACAGCAATAATATCATCTTTTAAGGCATTTCCATCCATGTCCTTGCTGTATTCGTCAAGACCATCACAGAGAATCAACACATTTCTTTGGTTCTTTCGAATGTATTCTTCTACTCTTGGCCCATCAAATTCCACTTCATCAGATATTTTGCCCATGATGATATCTCCAAAGGATGTGTTTTCCTCGATTTCCCTCAAAGGAATTAAGAAAAGGAGATCAATTGCCTCCAGGCATTTCCCTGAAGCCCAGCCCAGAGTGAGTTTAGCAAGAAAAGTTGTCTTGCCAACGCCAGCCTCTCCAAATAGTACAATACAGTTTTTCGACTCTTTATTAGCGCAAATGTTCTCCAAGTGCTTAATGAAATCATCGTACTTCATGTCTGTTTTTTCACCCTTCATACCTTTAGAGAACATCGCCAGATTCGTATAAATGTCGTCTAGACTCATTGATGATTCGACATAAAGTGGAGAAGTGCGCACGGCGCTACACATGCGCTGATAATACCTTAGCAGTTCTTTTTTCAATTGCAGAACTTCGTCAGGTGTAAGGCATGTGGATTTTCCCTCTGAAACACTGGCTAAAGCAATATCAAAAACAAACAAACAAACAAACAAACAAATAAACAAACACGAAATTATATAAAATACGTCCATGGAAACTGACTTGGAAATGCATTTTCCTAATCGATATCATCGCTTTTTAACCACACGAAGGGCTTGATTGTCTTATATTATTCAATGTTAAGCTATCACTGAATTTGATTAATAACCCTTTAAAACTAAGGGAGTTGGCATAATCCAAAGGAATCATTTTTGCATGCTTTAATTGACAAAAATGTTCTCATCACGGAAATATATATTGTTCCCGTTGACGACGGAAAGGTTTTGCTCATTTTGGCCATTTTGGTCACATATGCCATCTTTCAAGTCAAATTCTCAAAAATTAAGAAAGCTTCCGATTCCTAATATTCCTTAATGATGATCAACTAAAACTACTGTTTCATGGCGACATTTTATTAGACAGTGACGAAAGATCAAATTTGCATATCTATATACTGTAGCTGTCACAAGTGCCGAAATTCAAGTCAAATGTTCAAAACTGGGGGAGTTAAGTCAATCGAAAAATCGTTTGTATGCTTTTTTTTTTTTTTAAATGTGACCCTGCACTACAAAACAAACAAAAAATCGTCAGACATGGATTTTTAATTAAGGGCAGATCATAAAAGAGCAGACTCTAAGCTTTAAAATGATGTATTTCAATTCAAATGGACTCCCCTAACCTATCTAAATACTGGAAAGAAAGCACACACTCTGGAAAAGTGTGAACTGAGAAAAGAGGCTCTGAAGTACACGGTCTATTCAAACGCTTAATCTTTACCAAACCGTGCTGGCTGTGCCATGAAAGGGACAAAACACAGGATGTAAACCACTGCAGCAACAACAATGAAGAGATTATTAGATTAAGTTGAAATTGAGCATATTCTATTAGCACATTCTGCCCATGATTAATGTTAACTTTCAAAGCAGTAGCATTATCCCTTCAAAAGTTATTAGACTTGAAAGTGAAGAGTGTGCACAGGACTTCAAGACATGAAAAGCGGCTTCTAAGTCACGCCTGATCATTCTACTCTTCCCCAAAAAAGGGTTGTAGAAAAACTGCTCACAAAAAACTTTCCCATTCATGTTAAGATACTAAAGTGAAGAGTAATGTAGAAGAAAGATAGCTCTCTCAGAAAATATGGGAAACTCAAGATTGACTTGGTTGAATCATTTTGAGTCCTCGCTTAAAATCAAGGGATGCGACTTTTTGTTTGTTTTGTGGTACACGGTCACAAATGCTTTTTGCCATGAGAAAGTGTTGTTCAACATTGACAAAAGATGTGCTTTTGCACAATCACAGTCATATTACTGAATGTGCTCCATCTCAAGTCGAATGTTTATAAAATGAGAGAGTTAGCTAAATCCATAAAACTTTTGCATGATTTTCAAAATAGAATGCTGCTACCATGGTAACACATTATTCAATGGAATTGAACATTGAATTGCTTTGGAATTGTGAGAGCAGTACTACTCGATTGCAACTGATTGACAAATTGCCCTACATCGAAGTAAATAAGCACTGAATTGATCAGTGCTTTAGTAGTAGCCATGATAAAGAATCATGGGCGTACATACTCGAGCAGGATTTGAACCTACGAACCCCTGATCACCGGACAGGCGTCATATCAACTAGTTCGCCCGACAGCAAGTGTTGGTTCTAATCCTTATAGCGGGCAGTGGGTACTGCGTAATTATCCAAATTCATGAGATTCTTCCGTCGAGATGTTTTAACTAGGCGTTTTCACATCAGCCCGATGTTTCGAAATAGCGCGCTATTTTCTGACTTGGGAAAATAAAAATATCTCGAGCTTGGATTTTTATCGGGCTGATGTGAAAACGCTTACTAGGCGTTTTCACATCAGCCCGATGTTTCGAAATAGCGCGCTATTTTTTGACTTGGGAAATAGGAAAATATCTCGAACTTGGATTTTTTTCGGGCTGATGTGAAAACGCCTAGATAGGCGTTTTCACATCAGCCCGATAAAAATCCAAGCTCGAGATATTTTGCGCGATTGCGAATTAGAGCGCTACTTCATTTCTTATTCACATCAGCCTGAAGAGAATTAGCCCGAATTTTTTTTTCGAGCTAATTCGACAGCTGAGTATGTGCAAACAGCATCAGTAAAGTGCGTACTCTCTCAAAAATTCCTCATGATTTGTGTTCAGTTTGCCTCGATCGATCGGGTCACACACGCTAGGCATGATGGGATGCATCGCGCTAATTTCTCGAGTCGTTTTCATTATCAAATAGCGCGCTACTATCCCGCTATTTCAGAAATTTCCCAAGTTGGACTCGATAAATTTTCTCGATCAGAGCGATACAATTAGCGCGCTAATTTGTGTTCACATTATCAAATAGCGCGCTATTTCGTGTTCGGGTTAATTTCCCAAGTCAGAAAATAGCGCGCTATTTGGAAACATCGGGCTGATGTGAAATCGACTATTGCAACTGATTGACAAATTGCCGTACATCGACGTAAATAAGCACTGAATTGATCGGTGTTTTAGTAGTAGCTATGATATGATAAAAGATTATGGGCGTACATACTCGACCAGGATTTGAACCTACGACCTCCTGATCAATCTTAAAACACTGATCAATTCAGTGCTTATTTACGTCGATGTAGGGCAATTTGTCAATCAGCTGCAATGAAAATATATCGACGGAAGAATTTCATAAATTTGAGTATTATTCGATACTCATAAAAAAAGGTGTCTTGCTCAGCCTATTATAAAGGTCACACATTCCAAATTCTAGGTCAATCACTCAAACAAAAGGAGAAAAAAAAATAAACAGGGAGTAAAACTGTTTGATCTACAAATTATGCAACAGAGTGCAAGACCGACCTTCCGACCATCCGACCTCAGAGTGATTCCATGATACCCCCCTCCCATACACACTTTGTGTGTGTGGGGGGGGGGGGGAGGAGGAATGATAAGAATTTTGGTTATCTATCAAATTCCTTGGACCGTGAATCATTTGTTCATGGTATTCATTTTGTGCTCCTCAGACGCAAAACAATTAAAGGTCCCAATTATATCGGCAGAGTTCTGATATCTCTGCTATTAGCCAGTTCGTAGTTAGCTCATGTGCACGTTTGTACAAATGACCTTTCAATTTTCTTAGTTGGTTAGGCACTTCACTCATATTCAAAGCAACATAATGCATACCGGTAAGATTGCCCGGCGTAACAATTTATGGAATTCGTGTTAAGGGCAATTCCACGATAAAGTGGACATGACCATCACATTTTCAAAATAGTCAAATCTCATTCACTTTGGTATCAAATGAAAGCTTAAGGACTGATTTTTTCATATTTGACCATCTTGTTAAGAAATTACATCATTAAATTTGCTAAATATGCGCATAAAATCAGCATAATCAAATTTGACATAAATATCTCAAAAATATATTGAAGTTAAATGAATGTAGCATGGGAAAATGAAAAAGGATGTTTTTAGTATTGTTTGAAAAGTACAAACACAAAAGGGTGTATTTTGATAGCCCAAATCATGACCACATGTAGCTACCATATACAAGTACTAAAATGATGGTATCTCATTTTGTTAATTAATTAAAGCTGATTAAAATGTGTCACGGTGTTACAGTAACTGTAACACCGTGACTATAACACTATGACTTGCATTGCAATAACACAGGACACATACCGGATTGCACATGATAATTAACTGTTGAAGTGACAATCTGATTTTTCTGTCACATTTACTCAAAAGAGAGAGGTTTTTCAAGAATTGTTCATAACAGATGGGTCAGGCTATATCTACAAAGACCATCACTTGTACTTGTTGCCAGCATAATGCAGTTTTAACCCTTTCTGTGCCAAAAATCAAGAACTGTACGTGTTTACAATGCAATGGGGTTTGATATGCCAATCAACACTGAGAGCACATGGTAGGTTGAAATAGAAGTTGTTATCTACTCCCAGTGTGCCACCTACCAGATTCATAACTATCCAGAGCAAACATTTCTGAAGGTTTTGAACTTTTAATTACGGTAAAGGCAGCAGTTTCAGTTGAGTTACCCTTTGTTTAATATCTTTATCATAATTGGCCATTTTATCACATGGTTTGACTCTTTTTTTGGAGACTCAAATGTGTTCCTAACATGATACTAGTAAACAGTCTGAAGTCTTGCTGCAGCTTCCCTGGTATCCTAAAGAATTACTTGGGGCATACTGAAGCTAGATCGATGTGTCCACCAAAAGTTAATCTCACTGGAATACTACTTTCCTGTGCATGGTGGATGGTGCTGTGCACAATCTTACAAGTTTCACCATGATAAAAAGAGCCAGACTCACTAGGATTTATGTGTATAAATGAGAATTTGCATTGTAATCAGTTTTATGTACATGTTCATTTTCTAGTACATCTTTGAACAAGAATAATAATTATGGTACATATTGTACCACACAAATTGCTTGAATAATTCTTTTTATTGCTACTGAAATTGCTAAGTGGGTTCACCTGGCTTTGTGACCAAAGGTATTAAAATCAAAGTTTCAAATTTGTATGTCATCTTTAAATAAACAAATTGGACTTTTAAAGAGTAGTTGTAAACCCTAAAAGTTCACACAGAAATATTTCACACGCTTTCAATGATGACAGAGTGAATTATGTCTCAAAACATAAAGTATATTTTACTGAAAGAGCAGTGTTCCTGACTGTAACGTGTACAAACGTACTGTATGTCACGGCGTTACAGTGCAAAGTTTTTCTTTACTTTGTTATTTTTGTTAATCTGCTATGATTTCAATAATTTTCTGTTTTATCTGGAAGTGTTATACTGTGATGCCAAACATTCATCATGAATCATCATTTCATTCTACCTAATGGATAAACACTATGAGCTGAAAGTAAGACAACAGGATTCTCCATAGGTTTTCTACACACATTTCAGAGGTCACGGTGTTACAGTCACGGTGTTACGGTGCACTTATTTAAAATCTATGTCATAGTTTTCCTGTCAATTGATTCTTTAATCAAATTTTGCTTCATTATTATCATTGAGTCTCTAGTACATCCAATGAGCAGATCCACTTATCAACTTCACAGAGTTTTATCTATAAACAAAGTGCACAAAAACCCATGTCCATTTTGGGTCACGGTGTTACAGTGCTAATTAATCGTGCACAACTCATTTACCACAGCAGTTTTTCTTCCTTTCTTTTGTTTTCAAAATTGCTTATGACGATATGCATAGATAAACAATAAAAGATTTTTCTCAAGTGTTACATTTTGATTATTATTTACATTTGATGAGTGAAATTATACTCATAAGTGTCACGGTGTTATCGTGGAATTGCCCTTAAACAAAACAAAAAAAAATGATCATGCACAGCGAGACCAGGTGACCAGAATGGTCCGTCCAACAAACCTCGGGGGAAGCGTCCATTTCTTTGTTTTTGTATTGAATGCATTACAACATGTTTACAACAGTGTATATGATACGTAGTGCCAAATACCAGTTTTGCAGTCAGGTGGATGTAATGGCAAGTATCATGTACAAGGATTGCATGAATAATCATTATATGACAGATGCTTATCTCCGTGAATTTAAAAAAACCATCATGCGCTTTAGTACCAATAACCTTTTTCTGCTCATGCACAAAGTGTAACTACGAACTAGCTTATTCTGACTAGTCTGCTTACAGTGTAAAGAAATGAGGTATTACAGAATGTGATTCCTGCATCTCTTCTCTTTAGTGGCGAGTTCTTTATTGAAACTGAAACAGATCTGCAGGGAAAGGAAAGCCGAAAGAAATGTACTTTGGCTGCAGAAGGTAGGATATTGGTGAATTTACCCTGTTACCGCATTAAAATGTTATAGTATATATCTAATGACAAATGCCTAAAAGTTCAAGTCTGATACAGAAAATGACATGAATGTTGATACAGTCACACTCTAAAGACTGGCAGATTGTCATATATCTGAGTAGAGAGCTGATATTTCTTTTATTTTTGTTATTTGCCTATCTTCTATAATTTGTCCAATGGATGTGCTGTTCTTGAATTCCACGAACTATGAAGATTTACGCTAAACGCAATATGATACATTTTTATATTAGGTACTGCATAATTTTGTTTTACGTGCTGGAAAGTATTCTATAGTTCATTAGTGCTGCTGCAATCGGTTTTATCTATGACTACTGTTAAATCGAAAATGGTTAATCACACACTCATACACACAAAATTCTGACATTTTGTGCCATCAATATTTTACATTTTATGGTCATGTATGTTAAGAAAAAAATAGAGAAAGGAGCAGGTGGTGAAATGCAGCATTCAAATCACACACAATGCAATCTTTCTTTCATATCTGCAATGAATTGCACATATAAATATCCTTTTTTATCTTTTGAATTCCTATCATCAATACATTACACTGACAATAATCTGTTTTGTAGCGACAGTTTTTTTTTAAATTTTCATTTATATTCCTCACTCAACGGGCCATAATACATTATACTAAGTGTTACAAAAACATTTCCCACTTTTGAGTTAGCTCAAGAAATATACATCAGATAACACTAACCTTGATATGAGCAGGGAGGTGTTAGAAAAGGAGAGTAACTCTTCGTAATTCATGCAAACATATGTATTGGTTCAAAGCGTTACAATGGGATGTCTAGCATTCCACTATACGCTTTAAACGTCATGCTCTGCACCGCTCTAGTTGCAAGGCGAAGTTCGGAGACAACGAACGCATTTCACTTTTCGTTGAATTACAAGCTTTATTTCCCCGTAAAATTTGAAATGAAATGCTAAAATTGATTAAGAGTAGTTTAGGAAAGAACTCAATGTTATAAACATGTATTTCTAGTTTCTTCGTAATGCGCAAATTGAAATGAAATGAAAGTTAGGCCATCTTAACAAATAATATTTTTCTATAATCCGCACATTTTCGCATGTTAGTTTTCTATACTTTAATCTTGGATATTTTGATCTTTCAAATAAAGTACTCCGCTAGAGCGTGCACCAGCGTGCTTTTAAACTATTTGCTGTTAAAATTGTCAGTTTTCACAGCATTTTGATTCGCTGCTCCAATTCAAGGTACACAAATTCATTGTTGCCATCACATTGAAAGAGAGAGCGAAATGCAGTAGGGGCAAGTATTTCTAGATGTGAGAGCGTTAGTCCCGATTATTGATGCTCTCTTTTGTCAAAGCACCTGATTTCCACCTGTAGTTAAGCGCATAACTTCTCGGCGGTGCCGCGCATGACTTCAAAGAAGATCAGGAGTTGTCTCTCCTCTTCTAACACCTCCCTGGTCAAACCTTCATCTGTTTTTTGTTGGATAATTGACATAATTTCACTTCAAGGCAAGCTCGCGGATTGACGGAATCTACACTGTTTCCGTACGTCATGTTTCTGAGATATTGTGTGTAACAAGTTGAACCATGTCACTGACACTAGTCCAGATTCTGGACGTTTTCTTATCATTACGCATCCACGCGCGCTCCACAGCTTATCGCGCTATCCCCTGTAACCGCTCGATATCGATGAGGGCGCCAACAAACCTGTCCGAAAAAAACGTCCAGAATGGTTCGACAGTGCGTCGGGTCAAAAGTTCATATTAGGTATGCCGACGTAATGCCCTATCTCTTGCAAGCTCAATAAAGTTCAAAGTTCATGCGTATGCATGAAAACTAAGGGATCGATCACAGAAAAGAGTTCTGTGGGATCGATTGATCTGTGCACAGCCAGCTGTGTGCATTGCACCATGAATACAGTGCGATCTGCAACAATTATGGTTGGGTGTCCATAATATCGGACACCTAACGTTTTTCTATCAACAGAAACGTGAAAAATCACACAATTTGCATGAAATTTTACTCACGTGTGGAGAAAATACTGCGGATTCACAAGCGCGCACTGAAAATGCGATCTGAGGTACGCGCTCTAGATGGCGGCTTCGAACGCGTGGGGTGTCATTTTTTCCGCACTCAGTTGCCGGGCTCATATCGACCGGCCACCCCGCCCTCTATTGACAATACGTATAAAGCGTACTGAAACGCGTTTTTTCGACAAGCTGCTGTTTTTATCTAGTAAGTCGTAATTTTTTTCCCCAATAATATTTGAATATATTTTGAATCCTTCGATATTACTTTTGAAGGACTGTTTGATGAATTTGACTTGATTTTCATCAGGAAACTTTTCATCGTAATTGAAATAAATTAGATGAGTCGGTTTGTTTTTTCACATTCATTTCTCGTTTCTGCATCAACTCGTAGTGCCGTACGGTCGTAGCGGGCGACAAAATGTTTATGTCATGTGTATGTGTGTAACGTGTGTGCACGATCGTACAAGCGGCGGTGACAATTTTGCGGTCAAAATCGTCAAATTTATTACGGAAGGATACTCTACATCTAACAACGAGTCGATATCAGCAAAGGTAGGCCTAGTTATATGTAGTTACACGATAAACCTTATTCGATTTTGCTAAATTTCGGTAATTTAGAGGGAATACTTAGTTGTTTTCGCCACATTTTACTCGGTAGCGTAGCCCAGTGAAGAATCGAACACCGTTGCGCGTAGTCCCATGCGTACATTTTCTTTCTGTACGCGCAATGCCATCATAATGCGCGGCCGGTCGTTATGGACCCGGTCGGTGGGTTGGACCCCTACCATACTAATTACGTATGTGCACAGAGATGCCTGCATTTTTGCACAACACACGTTATCACAATCAAAGAGCCAACTCTTTGATCACAATGCAATGCGATACTCAGTGCTTCAGTGATCCGTACCATGCATTGTTGCAAGCTGATTCGTGCAACGTTTTTGACTGGCTGAAAGTTATGGTTGCAGTCATCTAGGACCTACTTTCACGTGGTGTTTTGGACTTTGTTGTGCCCAGATTCGATGATGACTTGAATATTATCATTCTTGAGATTGGAAATGGCGAGCTACAAATCGCCAGCTCGCCGATGTATGATTTGTGATGTGCCACTTCTAACGTCCAAACACTACATAAAACTGCAAAAAACTCTGTGAAGGTCGTGAGATGTGGACCTCAAGAAAAGTTGGAAGATTTGTTTGGCGATGTTATTGTTGGTAAAGTTGATCAATATGTTTTTTTTTTTTTTTTTTTTTTTGGGGGGGGGGGGAGATTGTGCCAATCATATTCATTAAAGGGAATAATTTTGTCATCAAATATTCTTCATTAATAATATTGTATGATGAAATATTCAGAAATTAAAAAAATTCTTTAATTGACAAAGGTACTTGTATACACCTGTTTTCACTATTATCTGGCCCACTAAATAACAATGTAATTTTGTAATGTAAGCTCAGGGCTGTGAGATGTGGGTTCTATGAACCGGTACTTAGCTATGGTATACAAGATATCTTGGCATATTCAGGGGTGGTGGAGGTGAAGGGAATACATTACACAATTTGTAGTGCAAAGTTTTGAAGTACATGTAAGGATCCAGAAAGTGCCTTTTTTGTTTGTTCTTTTCCCCAATTGTTAGTAGAGAGCAGTCTAAATTTAAAGAAGTGCGCTAAGTTTGTAAAACTTTGATCATTTTATTACCACTTCATGAAGGGCCTACTGGGCAGTTAAACCGAAACTATTCGCTTTGATTATTATTTCTATAACAGAGACAATCAGACCAATATCCCTGTTATAAGAATACCCCGTCACTCAGTCTTTGTTTGTTAGTCTTCATGATAATAAAGCTAAATCTAGTAAACCAAGATGAAGACGCTTAAGAGCATTTTTGCTACAGAGATATTGGTCCATTTGTCTCTGACATTACAGAAGTGAACAGTTTTGGTTGAACTGCCCTTTTGCATATTATGCATATATATATAAATATATATATATATATATATATATATATATATATATATATATAATATATGACATCCAATCATATCTTCCTTTTTTTTTGTTGCAAACCATACCTGCATTTGCTCAAAATAGTAGCTCCATGTAAATAAGAAGGCCTATTCATATTAAAAGACAGTCTGACAGAGCAACTTGTTTGTTTCTAATTCACAAACATTTAACGGGTAATCAGCGTGAAATTGTGCTTGGGAAATGTGTGGGCCATGCACACAACACACACGAATGCATACACGCATATGTACACACACACACACACACACACACACACACACACACAAACAAACATACACAAACACATGCACACACACACACACACACTCACATATAAGCAATTTTATTAAACCCCCTATTACAAATCACATCCAAATTAAAACATTGTACATGTACTTTGTACATACAGCTGTACAGTGTAGTAGACTTTACTTTTTTCCATGTTTATGGCAGCTGATTATTGGTAAATAAGTTTAGATTTTTTTTTTTCAGTGTTGAGGTGTGGTCAGGAAATACATCAATTTACCACTATTGTACTTTGAAATGTACAATGTATACGGTGTGCATGTACACTGTACATGTGCAATATACATGTATGTACTGCTAAATACACTGTGTAGTGTAGAGTAAGAGCAGACAGCAAAGTGAAAAGAAATGGACTAATAAGTGTAATTTGAACATATATGTATAATTTGTACATTTCTAATCACATTAGGCCTACTTCTTAAGCATTTATTATAAAAAATTGGCCATGATGGTAAAACTGTTAATGTTGTACCAACTACCAAGGAAGTTTCAAAGCTAGCATCCCACTCCCAACTGTCAATAATGAGTTCAAAAAGTTGTCACTCTGGGAAGGACGTTCAAAAAAATTCCTCAGGTGTATAAGTGTCTTTAAAGTTGGATATTCTGTGCCACCATGTACTCATAAGGAACTGAAATGAAATGTTCTATAGTTGATAAAATATTAGGCATATTTCAGTTGTTTCTCCATGCTCTTGAAATTCCTTCATTATACACTTTCATTTGTACATGTACATGTACAAGTACTGTAATATACAATACATTTACTGTATGTAATTCATGATAGTTCATGATCATTGTTCAACAACAGTGCATTATTTCAAACAAAATACATTGTAAACTGTTTGACTCTGAATTCTGATGTCAGAGAAATGATATGATATGTCACATTTCAGTCTGATTACCATGTGCAGTAGACTCTCATTACACATCAAAAACACAGGATGAACACAAACTGGTTACAAGTTATGACAAAGAAATCTTCCTGGTCCCACTGTAGATTTTGTTTTTTCATTTGTTGTGTTTTAAAACAATTCTTGGTAAAAAAAAAATGCTTTAATTGTTGAAAAAAAAGAAAATAAATTCATTGCTACACAGTTCAAACTACAGGTACAAATGTTCATGTGCATTAACAGAACTAGTTTTATTTTTATCAAAATGGGCTGAAGAACATACTGTACTTCTCATGAGTGATTTTGTATGTAAAGAAAGTATATGTAAACAAGTTCTTGGCAGCTGTACAACTCAAAAACATACTCTACACATGTGTACACTTTCCTGTACATGCATGCATAGATGAACATGCGATGTACAATTACATGTGCAGACAAACGGCATAACAGTTCAATTTTCAAACACCCACCCAAACACCCAAAACACACAGCCCATCCCCACTTGGCATGGTCTGTATGACCATGTACATGTAATCCACTACATCACAAAAACACAACCTTGAACTAAAATATTTCAACTTTTCCATAATTTTATCACTTGTAATTATGATATGTACCCATCAACATGTCCAATGAAATGAAAATATTCACGCCTAAAAAACAAAGTACAGTATGAAAAATAGGAGTGTACAAATGTACATTGTATTTGCATAGTGAATAAGAGCAAGGTACAGTAATTGCAGTGATAAAAGGAAAATTATTGTACATGTAGCATGGAACTGCAAAAATTTAGGTACACCAGAAAGCAATGTACCAACCACTCACCATTACAAACCTTAAGGAGGAAAAACACCCACAGTGGATTCATATGAAATCTCTAAAAACAATTTTAAAAGCCCAAAGGTACAACTTACAAGCTACATGTACACATGTGTACGTAACATTTTTCAGTTAAAACAAAAAAATCTGAGCTACGAAGTAGGTACCTACAGCTGTACACAGGGGCGGATCCAGGAATTCTGTAAAGGGGGGGCGTGACTAATATTTCTGGTGCCACTTCCGGGTTTCATTTCATTGTTTTTCTTTTTATTTCTTTTGTTTTTTACGAAAAATAAAGGGGGGCGTGCGCCGGTTGCGCCCCCCTCTGGATCCGCCACTGTGTACATGATTCTTCATGTTACCAGTATATCTGATAAGGCCTGGAAATTGAGTGCTTTTAAAAAGTGGATATAATCGTCTAGATCACTTGGGCATTCACACAAAACCGAACTGTGTACGCTGCTTACGTCAACACCCAGGCCAGACGCAATGGTAGCAATCAGAACTCTGATTTCACCATCTGTTGCCAACATGCAGATGCTGTCAACAATTTCCTTTTGGATATCAGTTTCCGTGTTCCGGTGGTACATACAAACTTATTAACATACCTGTGGCAACCTTCTGGAAGCAGTGCCATAAAGGTTGCGTACACATTACTGCACATTTTTATCATCCTTTCACAACATGCACCATGGGTCTTCAAGTCATCTGCCAGCCACTTGAACATTGTATCTAAATCTCTTGCAGCAGACTTGACAACATGTTTTATATTTTGCTTGTCCGGCAACTGATTTACCCACACATAATTGCGAAGACCAAAGTTTTCGATGCTACCGCTACGCACATCTCTGGTTGCAGTGGCTGTCAGGACAACAGCAGGACTGACGACTTGAGTTTCGATCGTAATTTACCCAATTTTCCATACGCTGCTCGAAATGCTTTGGTGTCTCCAGATGCGGTCCCCCTATTTGAAAAATAAGAAAAAAAAAAACACATTTTCTACATTGCACATAAATGATTTTAATAATGCCTGCAGTCTCGACAATGCATATCGCAGAGCCATAAGACTGCATAATTGTAATCTATAGATGAACAAGTATGAGTACATTTGCATATTGAAGCATGTTCCTATTTGAGTTTTTTCTCAATGTACATGCACATGAAGAATTAGTCTGAGGGCCACAGCGTGTGTCTCGATCGCTCCTCAGAGTAGAGGAGCAAAGCCGACGAGACACAGGCTGTGGCTCACAGACTAAAGCTATGAAAAGGCAGTAGGCCTATGTGTAATTGCATTTGTATGCAAGAAAGTTACAGTAGTTACTGTACTGTACAAAACAACAAAACCAGTGCAGTTACGGTGTTAACAATTTATCACAATAATTACACAGGATTTAACTCGGTACACCTAGGAACACTCACAAGAGTAGTACCGGTACTGTAGTAGAAGCCTGACATGTGTTTACCCTACCCGGCCCAGAGGCCAGACATTACTACATTTAGTTTTACAATCATTTTTTGTTGTTCAACTAGGGGCCTACAGTTACTGTTTGTAATTCAAGACAAGAGACACGTAATGAAAGTTGCCTTGACGAATCATTTTTAGAAACTGGATAATAGATCTAAATGATTAGCTTACCGCTACTCTAGGTAGGCCGATTGAGTCTTTGACTTTGTCAAGCAGGCCAAGCAAGATCCATAGCCCTGCTCATCTGGTCCGAAATTAAAGACTTCAAAGGCATGAAAACAAGAGCCACAGCTTTCGGAGAGTCTGGTCAATCATGTAGATCTAGTTTGCGAAGAATATCAACGCATAACGGTGCAGCTTGGAAGTTGGAACACCACACTATTGCCGAAAACCAGTCGGCAGGGAGATAAACAAATCATGACCATGCACGGAGAAACGAGTACGTGCACGTGTAGGGACTTTCTAAGTTCTGGTTCTGCTGCTGCTCCCCGAAACCGTCAACGAATCCAAGCTATTCAGTAGCACATTGCATTGTATGCTCTTCTCATTATCACTGTCAGAAAAGCGACGCGGAGACGCTGATGTTGACATCCATTGATCATGTAAACAAGATTTGGAGGAAATACTTGAAATGCTGCACAGATTTTGGTCGGAAAACGCAAGACTCGGAATCAATACGAAAAGCACATTGCACATGCTGTATGCTGTACACGCGATCCGGGGGGCGTGTTTTTTTTAGACGGCACAGATTGGGGAAACTAAAAATCTATCGGGGACCCTATCCCTAAACCTAATCCTAATCCTAATCCTAACCCTAACCATCAAACCCTAACCCTAACCCTAACCCTAACCCCAACCCTAACCCTAACCCTAACCATAACCATAACCAAAAACCCTAACCTAACGTTTTTCCCATAGGTTTAACACGCGCCATGCCCCAATCTGTGCCGTCTTAAAAAAAAACGCATCCGGGGGTATCCCCGATCGAGCTAAGCCACCTCCTCGGCCTCGAAATTGACATGTACGATAGGTCACGGTGCTTTAAATGGGCGAATACTCTTTCTGTACGTGTTTATCAATTTTTCATTTGTAATTTCTAAATTATTATTTTTTGTCGAAAAATGGATTTAAAATGTTGATAATTGTGATATTTATAATTTAATTTATAACAAATATGGGAACGAGTGGAAGTTAGTCTTAATCTTACGCACGGTTTATGTACGTTCTAATTTCATTCTCTTATGATCTCTAAGATGTATTATTTGAGCAAGTTTTGATAAAAAGAAAAATAATTTTGACATTCCATTAATAAATGTTGAGAATAATACAAATATCGGCGTAAAATACGTATCTTATATTGCTAAATGCAATATACCTGTTTGCAATAAGACTACAAGATTAAAGATCGATCGACTTTTTTCGATCCCGCAAATTGCCTGCTGGACGCGATCTCACCGGCCAATCAGGATGCTCGAAATGAATGAGGGAGTGGGGGTGGGGCCATTTTTTCCGAAATATTTCGGGGAGACTTGGCAAACCAGACTGGACTGTTTTGGAGGTCCAGATGCGTGCGTGCGCGGCAAATTAATACAAGAGCGTACGGCGGGCATAGAGATGTATACTAATAATACACTAGAGCGCGGACTGCGTGTGGCGCGTACGCAGTGCTCGTGTGCCGAGATGAAGAGGCCGCGCGCCATCTTTGTCCGGGCAAAAACAAGCATCGGTCCGGGCAGCGCAGTAGTGGTGGACACGTGAACACGTATACAACAAGCGCTCAAACACGTATTGCCTTTCAGCAAAAAGATGAGGGGGTCGGAGATGAGAGAAGGAAACAACTCAAAAATTTAAGTTGCTAGCAATCTTTTATTGTGAGTGGTAAAAAAATGAAAATATAAAAAGATTACTTTATTCTCAACGAGGTAATACTTTCAAGCCGACCAACACGACCATGGTCCATGCAATACAAAGGGTTCTCTTGGTCTCTAGACTGCCGGATGCCCCATGTGATACAGTATAGGTCCTACTGCGTCAATTTTTGTATTTTTTTTTTTTTTTTGCAGTTATATTTCTTTTTTCTGTATGAGGGGACTGCATTCTATAGTCCTATCTGTGTATACGAGTGTTTCAATGTATTTCTATTTTTTTTTTTCTGGTGGTGGTGGAAATGTAATAAATCATTTTTATAAGTACGTGTAGGCATAATTGGTTCCATGACATATTGATGTTCAAGCTCGAAATGCTAATGTTGAAGCTTACATAAACCCTAACCCAAATCATAACACCCACGGTGACCCTAATCCTAATCCTCACCCTGCCTTTCTTACAAGAACCAAAAGCCCAATCAGACCCATAATGGTAATTCTACTTTCAGAAAGATATCAATGCCGGAGCATAATTATGTCCTGTCACCAGGCATATTTTTTTTTTTTTTTTTGAAATGGGGCAAATGCCCCCTCCCCCGTTCCGCCGACCTTGCATATAGTTATGTACTGTATTAGCTATCTATATTATAGTAGCAATAGATTGAGAATAGCTGAGGGAGGGCGGAGTGCCCCTGACGAATTTTGCAAGACCTTTTCTTTTCTTTTTCCTTCTTTTATTTTTGCCTTGAATCAATCTGTTTAACACACACTATAAATGTAATTTTAGTTACTTGTGAAAGGAAACTCCGCTCCCCTTCTTTTCTCCTGTTTCTACATCCAAAAGCAGCACATGAACCAGGCATTTTGCAACATAGATCTATGCTACTTTAAGTAGAATTTGCGAATTTAAGAACATTTTTCGATTTCCAAACTCCGATTGGAGACCTTGGCACAGATGCTAGCCTACTGCCGTTGCATCCCATCGTCGATCTCCCTGCATGCTCCGTAGCGCTACACGTTATCGGTAAGGTCGCTAGTCGAAATTTGCCCGGACCAAAATGGCGAACGCCTCCTTCTATCGGTCACAGGGATTTTACGGAGTCCGCCCTCTAGTGTTCTTAGTATACATCTCTATGACGGTGGGGCATACGCGTGCTGTAGCGGTGTGTGCGCGCGGTAAATGATCACACAAAACAGTCCAGGCAGTGGACTACACTGACACTTGAGGTGAATCCTCGGCTATCTTGTTATAGGTTCACTGAGGAGATCCTCATTTTGTCAATTAGCGTATAAATTTGCATTATATTTCCTTTGGGGATTATTGGGGAGAAAGGTGAAACTGCCCACTTATGATTACGATAGCAGGCCCGTAGCCAGGATTTTTCAAGGGGGGGGGGGGGGTGCGGTCACTAAAAAAACGGACCTTCGGTACAAATACCAATGATCACACACACACACACACACACACACACACAATTATATATATATATATATATATATATATATATATATATATATATATATTCTTTGGACGACCGAACTACAAAAGTTGTACAAGAATTTGCGCGCAAAGCGCGCCGCAAATTGTGAATTTTGACTGTTTTAATGACGATTTAAAGTCTCGAGGAAATTTGTATTTTTGTCTGTTGCATGCAATCGCGTTACGGTATTTCATCTAGGAAATAGTAAAAACTCATTTTGCCAGGAAGTTGCAAAGTTTAATTGTGTTCGAGACTCTGCGGGCGTAGCGCGCCGCAAAATTGAGAATGGTGATTTTCCTGGTGTTGTTTAACTTTTTTTTATATTGTATACCCGCGTTAGCAGGCCTGAAGCTAGGATTTTTAAAGGAAGGAGGGATTGCGTTAATTAACAAAACGGTCATTTGATACTGTCCCGGGAGGGGTAGCGACAATTAAAAGGTGGACACCATGCTCATACATGGACTTTCAAAATGGCCCCTAAACGAGTAAAGATCATATGATTTTTTCGGGCCTTAAAAACAAGTATTCCTTAAATGTTTCCTGCACCCTAAAGAAGTACTTCGTCATGATTGAACAATATACCATTTCCCCAAATTTCGGCCTTTTTGATACCCTTTGATTATATACGCTCGTACATCACACTTTCCATCTAATCCGTGAGAAAAAACGACCCCTATTGCCTACGCGTTTTCTTTAGCGAGTATGGTCACGGTGTCCACCTTTCAGTTGGAGTTTTCCATCCCATTGGATGCTGTTTGGAAGATGAAACATTCACTTTACTATACAGTATATCAGCCGTTGGTATGCGAGTTTGTCAAAAACGAAAATAGATAAAATTTTTAAAAACAAAATGAATTGTAAATGTGAACCATTTATATTTTGCCTCCTTGTGGTAAGACATTTCCAGCATTTCCGAACTTTCAAATAATCATTTTAGATTTAATGATATTAAAGGTAGTAGATCCGATTCGCAAACATCTCCAATATCAGTCAAATGTCATATTAACCATCATGCTAAGAAGGTTTTCTTTGTGAAATTTGGAGGTCAGTGAAATTCAAAAATTAAACATCCGTTAGCCATTGGAAGAAGTTGAGTGCAAATTCAGACCTCAGGCTTAGTGCTCAGATGTTTTCCTATTTGATTTGATCTGTCTTACTGTGCACACTAAGATACATACTGGAATGATTATTTCTTATTTATTAAATCATAGTAGCATATTTGGTTACTAGCTGTCTCTAGGCATTTTCGAATTTGGGCTGCAAAGAGATCCACTACCTTTAAGTTAGAAGAGAGATAAATAAATAATGATAAAATAAACAAGCAAAAAAGAATGAGTTTCTTTTGTAATACTATCTGACAAACTTTTTACTTTATACCATTTTACTTCATAGCTCAGCACTTTCCATTCTCTCTCATATCCTCTTACCCATTACATTTAAATGAAATACAACTAAAATGAGTTGGCTCACTTTAAAATGAGAACCAATAAAACTGTCACAACATGAGAAAATGTATAAGTAATAATCAACACTACATTTCCGAATTTGGCCTGCAAAGAAATCCGCTACCTGTAAGTTAGAAAAGAGATTAGTAAATAATGATAAAATAAACAACAAAAAAGAATGAGTTTCTACCGCCGTATCCAGAACAGAGCCTGAAACGGTGCAGGCTCAAGAAATCGTTTGGATACTATAATACGTCTTGAAGTACTGTGTGATACTGTTGACTCAGACTTCTACAAAGCTGTAAGTGAGAATTGTAATCCAATCCGACTCATTACCTGAGATATTTATGAAAATATATCAATAAAGAATGTAAATTAAATAACGATGCGTCACAATGCAGTCTAACGCTCTCACAATGCTATCATACATAGGGTTTTTCACTGACTGTTTTTACTTCGGAGCTCTTGCAATATTCAGGCTTTTGTAATACTATCTGACAAACTTTGTACTTTACCATTTTACTTCATAGCTCAGCACTTTCCATTCTCTCTCATACCCTCTTACCCATTACATTTAAATGAAATACAACTAAAATGAGTTTGCGTGCCTGCATAATACTCTTTGGAAATTATAAGTGAGAATGTTCTTAGGTTTTGGCTCACTTTAAAATGAGAACCAATAGAACTGTCACACTGCTGACAACGGCAGACAGTGAAGGTCAACGGCTCAAATTTTCGTTGGTAGTCTCGTCACGTGATAGTTCTGTATGGATTGTACACGTTCCCTATAATGACAGCAATTGTGAATGGGTAGTCTAGCTTTATTGCAAATTTGCGTCAGGACTGCTCAACCAGTGGACAAGATTCTTATGTCACAAAAATGGGCAGAACCTCTACTTTCTGAAACCGTGCGCCCCAAGTTTGTGCGATCTTCTTTTCTCGAGATATCCCGTCTGGAAGAATTGCAAGACGGCAAAATATGCTCAAATTCGTCAAATTTGGACTGTTCGCCATAGACAATTCTACTCATAAGGTACTTTTCTGATCTAATTTGCGTCACTGCTACAAATGTTACAATAAAGATAAATACACATAAATAATCCCTAAAGTGTCCACTTTCAGAATCCGGGCGTCCCAAGTTTGCTTCTTAAACAGTTTAACAGTTATGGCAGATTTTGTGGAAAAATGCGTCGATTTTTTACCCGTTTTACGTGTTGTAGCGTTCGCGCGAAAGCGCGGCTTCGCAGATGACCGAAAGTTTTCAATATGTAATAGCTCGCACAAATTGATACATAACATTTGTGTTTGTGTGCATGGGGACGATCCGATGGTTCATACAACAAAAGGGTTTCGTACAATAATTTTTAACATTGTTAAATGTACTCTTCCACATTTACGTAGCATATAATGTGTCTTCATATTTATTTGGATTGTTATCTTGAGAATTGCTAAAAACCGTTATTATGAAAAAGTGGACCTTTCAGAATTGGGGGGGGGGGGGGTGCGTACGCACCCGACGCACCCCCCCCCCCTCCCCCTGGCTACGGGCCTGGATAGTAACAGACCAGAAACTGCATCATCCTGACAAACATACCTATAAAATTTGAGCTCTATAATTTTGTGATTTGTAAATAGGATTATCATCGCAGCTTCTTATTTGCGTATGTGAATAATATTGATGATCCACGATTACAAATCTCCTGAAGGTTTTTATTTTAATATTTTAAAGCAATCAAAGTGAAACAACGGAAGTCTATTTATTTTTTCTTTAACAAGGCGAATTAGTCAGCAAAGTGAAAATAACAAAGGCTTACGACAGTGGGCACAATCAGCTGCTGGATTTTAGTTTCACTTTTAAAATTAATTAAGATAAGATGCCACATAACCAATAAGCCATTTTGTAATCAGCTCATGTGCACGTTCGTACAAATGACATTTCTACTTTCTTACTGGGTTAGGCACTTTACTCATATTTAAAGCAACATAATGCGTACCGGGAATTTTACCCGGCGTAACAATTTATGGAATTTGTGTTCAACGAAAAATGATCATGCATAGCGAGACCAGGGGGTGTTTCATCAACGTTTGTCGGCGCTGACAACTTAAATCACCATCGTAACAGTCAGTGACCAGAGCATCTCAGCCATTCAAAACCAAGGATTTTGCTGAAATTGGTCAGCGCCGACAGTTGTCGGCGCTGACAAGCGTTGGTGACACACCCCTGGTGACCAGAATGGTCCGTCAAACAACCCTCGGGGGAAGCATCCATCTCTTTGTTTTGTATTGAATGCATTAAGGCATGTTTATATTCGTAATGCCAATTACCAAGTTTTCAGTCTGTGGATGTAATGGCAAGTATCATGTTTCAGGATTGTATGAATAATCATTATATCACAGAACATGCTTATCTCCTTGAATTTAAAAACCATCTTGCGTTTTGGTACCAATGACCTTTTTCTGCTCATGAGCAAAGTAAAACTACGAATTGACTTATTATTAACAAGGTTGAATGAGGCATTTCTTCTCCAACATGTCCAACGGCCGACATGCAACTATACTGAGGACTATTGTCTTGATGATATGATGCCTGCCTTCTGAGTCGCTCTTTCCAGAAAGATCACCTGACATCTCATTTCCTAACAATATCCTGCAGATGTATACTTTTATCTTTTCTAGTCTTTTAATGGGTAAAACAGTGTGATGACTCACCGGATTGCAGATGTGCCCTAGCAGTCCGTCGTCCCTCGACTCTTTTCAGAGCTTCTTCCAGGTCCGATCGAAGTGACGACTGACTCACTCTCTCACTCCACTTGCGAAGCATGCACAAGGTACCATAGCTTGTTACTTCATGGTCACGGTAATTAGTTCGTTTGAAATTCTGGATATCTCCCCTTGAGAACCCCAGTTCTCTCCCAAGATCATCGATGACTTCATTGTCAGTGATATTACCGGCAACAGCTCTCAGATAAGAGTCGATATCACTTGACTGTTCCGCAGCCCTCCTGCAATAAATTGTGCAATGACATTTATGTTTTTTTTTTAATCAATTGAAGCTCTCTGTACACTGGACAATGTATCCATTTTGTACCATCACAACTGTTGATCAACATTTTTAGCAAACATGGGTGGGGGATTGGGATTAGAACTTGTCAGCTAACTTTTCGGCAGCGACTCTCCCATCAGGTTATTCCTGGTTGCCGACGATTAACTTTGAACATCAAGGCTCTGACATTCGGATAAATGGTCAGAGGTATAAAAGGATTATTAAACGAAAGCAATATTACTAATGCAGGTGGGTGAAGGTGCGCTATGACAGATTTTTTTTTTTGTCTCACCCATCAGAGGTGAAGGCGAGAGTCAGACTAAGGGATCCAAATGGCATCCGTCCGTCATCCGTCCATCGTCCGTCCGTCGTCCGTCACAAATGTTAAAGTTTACCTGCAAGACTTCTCTTATGATGCATAACTTGGCAACTGTTGAAGCAATGGCAGCCACACTTGGGTGATAGAAGCACTAGGGGTATCTTTATGTTAAATGGTGTTGTCGGAGGTCATGTGATGATGTCAAAGGTCATTTTGAGGTCATATATTACAAGTATGTGCAAGACTCTCTTTTCCGATGTTAAAGTTTACCTGCAAGACTCTCCTTTGACAAATAACTTCACATACGATGCTTGGATTACAACCAAACTTGGTTCACAGATGCATCGGGGGTACCTTCATGATATGGTGCTGTTGGAGGTTCAGGATAAGGTCAAAGGTCATTTGAGGTCGTACGTTAAATTTTACTTGAAAGAGTCTTTTATCACACGTAACTCGACGCATGTTGCTACAATGGCAATCAAACTTGGGTGATGGATGCACTGGGGGTACCTTCATGTTATGGTGCCGTAAGAGGCCACATAATAAGGTCAAAGGTCATTTGAGGTCATACGTGAAAGTTTACTTGCAAGACTGTCACAGACAGGGGTCAACATACTTTTAGGGCCAAACGTTAAGTTTTTGTGGCGCGTTTTAATTATGGCTCATAACTTTTGATCCCTTTGTCCCTTTGTGACCAAACTTGGATGGTAGATGTCCCTTGGGGACGTGAAGGTCACCATAAGGTCAAAGGTCATGGGCTGGTCAGTGAACTTCTTGGAGTTAGAAAAATATTAATTTCTTGTACGCGAATGGGCGAGACACAATTTAGCACTTGCCTTGTTTCTTCTCATAAATCATTTCCCCCCTCTGCACAAAATACTGTGTGACCGTGCATCACAAAAGTAACACGAAATCGCGAACCCTATTTTTTTTCCTTTGATTCTTTTTTATCTCGGACAGAGCAATTTGAACAAGCTTGCAGTCAGTTGCGTGCTGCAATTGATTTGCAGTTGATTGCATCTTCCTCGCCACGGAATCGATTGCAATTTGCAATTATTTGCAATTAATTACACTTTATTTCCGACAACCCCTTGGTGTCCCAGTTTCATTTCTCAGAGACCCTTTACACGTTCCAGCTGTATAACTATAAAACTTCTCTTCAAGCCACCCAAAATAGAAAAAAGAACAAATGTTAACTTTGATATACATGTGTATCTTGGTACGAGAACATGCTTTTGCTTCTATGAGCTAAAAATAAGAAATTTTTCCGAACTTCATATTAAACAAATACCCAAAAATTGGTAGGGTGCTTCACCGTCAGCTCGCTCATTTGAATATTCATAAGGACTGGTCAAGAAATATTTTCCCCAAAAATGGGAAATGGGGAAAAAAGTCGTACCTTCCTTATTTCCTATCCATTTGTGTGTGTGTGTGTGTGTGTGTGTGTGTGTGTTATTTCTGTATCATTCTGTACGGATTTCTTTTCTTTAGAATTTTATTGATTTTTGGGTGATTTCTTCTTTAACCTTTAAAGTGATGCATAACTTAATTCAAAAGGACTTTAATAACCTATTTATATAAAAGAAAACACATACTCTGGAAAAGTGGTCCCAAAGTAAAGGGTCTATTCGAGCGCTTTATTTTACCAAGCCGTGCTAGCTGTGCAATGAATTAGTCCCACAAAAAAAGAAAAGAAAATTGTGAAACTCTATTCAAAACCACTTTCATTGATTAAGTGAAGTGAAATAGTGAAGTTATTACTACCCAACTTAACTTGATGTTTCTTTAGCTATTCCTCATGTGTTATTCTTTAAGGACATTTCACTAAACTTTTATCCACTCCCGAGGCGTTAACATTGAGAGTTATCATCATATGCATGTCACGATTTCCATAAGACGTTCCTATCTGAATGAAATATCCCGCTTTGGCAATTGCATGACTTACCTCTTTTCATCAGACTGGGGTTGAGGCTCGACATGCCTTGCATCCTCGGCCGGCTGTTCTTCCCTCTCAGGTGTCAGCGCACGTTTTTCAGACATGATTGCTTGTTATGTGCTGACAAAATGGGTCACCCAGATAATGATGCCCAGATTGCATGAAGACGAGACAGATGGAGGAGGTCCAGGGTTATGGGCAGTTCCACGTGGTGAGCCAAAATAGACCGGAAGTAGGGCGTGGCTAGGACCGGTTTATGGATGAACTGATCATCACACCTTACCGGACACTACTTCCCACAGCGCACTAAGCTTTTAGTCTATGACCTGGAAAGACAAAAGACATAACTCTGTTTAATTTGCCATTGACTGGTTGAATTCATATTTGTGCGGGGTATCTGTCTCCACAGTGTCAAAGAGGAGATATTCTTATTAAACGATTAGGCATTTGTTTTGTATCTGCATTTTAGTACCTATAACATAGATTAAAAAATAATAATAATGGTGATGAATAAGTCCTCTTTTGAGATTCGCTGTCTTTATTCACGACGCTCTTTTTTGTTTTTTCTATTGTGTGTCTGGTGTGTGTTTTTTTTCTGTGTGTATAGATGTGTGCATAGCAACAGATTTGTGCTTGAGTGATCATAACCTCTTTTTTTTTCAACATCAGGTTTGATATCGTAACAAGAATAAGAAAAACCAAAGCAATGAAGCAAATAAAAATTTGATTTTTGAAGAAATTGATACAATAGCTATAAAAAAATGATAGATATGAGTAACGTTCTTTGCTAATTGTTGATTGGTTCTACTGCTTCTCATTGGCTTTCACGCACACTTTCATATTGTTTAACAGTTTATCCATAGGGTATAAACGTGAAGGAAAAATATTCAAGATGATATGTGTGTAATAACGTGTATGTTGTTGCGCGTATGCGCGCAGTGTTAGTTGGATACGAACATGGCGGCTTATTTAAAGCAGACCATGACCATGACAACGTAACTCAGATATATACGCCCGAATTCACGAAGGTGGTACGGTTGTCTACGGTTTAAACCATGGACAAGATTGTACCACCTTCGTGAATTCAGACCATAATCATTATTGGTCGACTTCATTTAGGTGAACCACCTCGCAGAACAGGGTGGCTACTATAGTTATTGTCATCTCGATGAAAGAGGCATAGCTGTGATGATTTCGTCGATTTTTTTTTTTCATCGGTGGTTACCGGCGCATCTTCAGAAATTTGAGAGCCGTGCATGCATTGTTTATCTGACAACACCAGTTTTGTAAGATTTGTAAGATTTTATTGACTCTCTTGACCCCCAGCCTCTCAGGGTATGAGAGTACAAACATATTTACAATTACAATTTACAATTATATGAATACAAAAATTTAAGTGATAATGTACATGTGATGTGAAAATAAGAGATATGAATAAACATGTTTACAAAACGAGGCTTAAAGGACGTTTAACTACTCTACCATTACGTGTACACACATTCACGTCTACTTATTTTAATTCTTATTTTTTTTTTGTTGCAAAACTACTGTCTTTCTTTGGTTTTGAGGAAAACTAAAGCATAATCATTCTGACAAATTTGGCTAGTTTTCAAATGGCAGGCATTAGCTGAATTGAATACTTTTGCCATATGTAATGCACCTGGTCTACTGGCCGTCAGACTACTAGGTAAAAACAATAGTCTCTCTTTGTGGAAAAAGGAACAAACAAAAATATAATGAAATTCGTCCCCTATATCAGCAAAAGAATATATAGTACAATGCAATTCATCTGTCAGGCTTGCATCAAACTTGCCCTTATTAACAGGTAATCCATTGGATCGACACCTGAATTTACTAATCTTTCTTACACATGACCTGTAAATACTTCTGAAACATCAAACCAATTATCCTTAAACATTCTGTAATTTGTGATACAGATTCTATTTGACCATGTGGCAGCTCTCCACTGTTGACTAATATCTAAGAGTCTAACTTATGGAGTGTGTGAAATTCATGCATCACTAAATCCACCCCCTTGTGCTTACCACACATTCCCTACCCCTGCAAAATCAGAAATATTTGCGATGTAAACAATAACCAATGTGATTTTGACGGAGTGTATGTCTTTTTGTAAATGCAGAAGACATTTCAAATTTGTACATGGGTGTTTGGTTTCTTTTCCCTTTACAATCTTAACCGGAAACCAATCATTCGACTTTTAATAATATGGTTTAAAAAATACCCCACGTTTAATTTCACCACAAACCATACAATCAGGAGTACATTTGTTCACAAGCAAAACTTTTCTTAAGAATTTTCTATGGAAAACTTCAATTTGGTCTATGCACTCATAACCCCAGACTCCACAACCATAGAGTAAAACAGGTAAAACAAAATGATCAAGTAAATGGCACTGTAAGTCCACATGGAGCTGTAACTTCTTTAATAGCCTTTACCAAAGTCATTTTTTTAGCTCGTTTGACTTGTTTTGAAAGTGCCTTTTTAAAGGATAAGTTCACCTTCATAAACATAAGGATTGAGAGAATGCAACCATATTAGTAGTACACATCAGTGAAAGTTTGAGGAAAATTGGACAATCGATGCAAAAGTTATGAATTTTTGAAATTTTTGTGTTGGAACCGCTGGATGAGGAGACTACTACAGATTGTGAGTCATACGCGTACAACAGTATAAAGAAAATGTAGAAGAAAATTCAACATATTTTCACTTTTTTCGCGTAATAAAAGAGCACTTGACTTGCCTCTTTCCAAAGGCAGGGGGAATAATATTACCAATAACATGTGTCGGTAACGAGTCAGGGGAATGTGTACTTTTTTCAAAAGATGGAATTTTGTGAAATTCTCTTTATATTTTCCTTATATTGTTGTACGCATGTGACATCTAAGTTATTCATACACTGCAGTAGTCTTCTCATCCAGCGGTTACTGCACAAAAATTTCAAAAATTCATAACTTTTGAACGGATTGTCTGATTTTCCTCAAACTTTCAATGATGTGTTCTACTAATATTGCTACATTCTCTCACTCCTTATGTTTATGAAGGTGAACTTGTCCTTTAAAACTACCATTATAACCAAATTTTACTCCAAGGTACACAAAGTCATCTACAACCTCAAGTGGATCACCAGCATAAACACATTCACGAATTCTTCAACCTTCCCACGGAAGAAAATAACAATTCTAGTCTTGCTAGCATTAACAGTCAAGCGCCATGTCTGACAATAAATATCCACAGCATCAAGAGCTTTTTGCAACACCTTTGGAGTTTCTGCTAAAATTATTGTATCGTCTTCATGAAGTATCGAACAAGAAAAATTTAAAGCTTTCTTGACATCATAATCCAGGTGGTCAGAAATCTCACTTTCCAATACTATTTCAGTCCACCACATGATTTTCTAATGTACTCTTGAAAATCATTTAATTTATGGCAAATAAAAGTGAGGATAAGTTTTCGCCCTGTCGTTCACCAGTGTTACTATTAACCCCCCCCCCCACATCCCCCCTCCTGACCGCCACACTTGATTTAGAACTTTCATAAATGTTCTTAATGACAGTAAACAGTTTACCCGTAAGTACCATCTTCAACATTATTTTTATACCATAAAGATGATCTATCAATTAGATCAAATGCATCCTTGTAATCAATTCATGCACAGTATAAGCGGTTTTTTTAATTTTGCAGATAAACATAAATAAACATCTTCAAAACAAAAATATTACCAATTGTAGAATAATATGAACGAAAGCTAGCCTGTTCTTCACCCTACATATTAGCAGCTTCGAAAAACTCTGAGATTCGACGATTAAAAATGGAAATAATTTTTTTTTCTCGACAACTCAGAAGAGTTATTCTTTTATTATTATCACAATTTGTGTCTATACCCTTATTCTTAAAAAAATACAATGAACTCTTGAATGAATCCCATAAGGATTGGAACAATCATCTCCCAGCATTTCCACTGATTCCCACTGATCAGTTACTAGCCTTCCCCTTTAAATGAGGCTTTCCTGTAGATTCATAATGATTCAATAGACAACTAGCTTCTGAATTGCCCAGAAATCTTAGCGTCCTCTTTAATCGATTTTATCATTCAAATACTCCCACCAGGCAACTCTTTATTCTGCATCAAACCAGGTTTGATGTTTTTTCTTTATTAACAGTCTCATTTGTGTTTATATTATTACGAGATTGTCTCACCTTACAAATGCCAACATCTTCTGCAATATGGACGGACATATCGCATAATTGTGAGTAACAAATATCAATAATATCTTGATTTGCATTCCCATCTAAAAAATTCCACATTTTCACACATTAGCTCAGCCGAGTCTTTGATTTTCTGTTTAAATATTGCATCGTCGTCACTCTTCCACTGGAATTATATATATATATATATATATATATATACATATATATATATATATATGCATGTGTATATATATATACATATATATATATATATATATATATATATATATACATATGCATGTATATATGGGTGAAAACGTTGAACGATGTACAATTGGCCATTTTCGGGCTTTGCGATATTCAAACCCTTGTAAAATTGTCACCTGTGAGTGTTTTTCATAGTTTTATGTATCATTTGGTAGGGGAGGGTTGTGCCTTTCAAAAAATATACACTTTGTTTTGTTGTTACCGCATTTCCTTAAAATATAATGCCTTAAAGCTGAAAAAATTGACAAAAATACATATTTTATGAAAAAATCCCAGAATCAGACGTCGCAATTTTTGTTCTTATCAAATTCTACAGCTTTGTTTTTCCTTGTTAGTAAGCCCACATACTCCAACTATTTAATCAAGTACTTCTGCCATGAACGTGGTTATTATTTATCTTATCAGGAACTTTTGAATTCACTCATGTCTGAAAAAGAACGTCTCTGAATGAATTATCTTTTCCTTGACGCAAAAACTCCAGGATGAATATGAAAACATGTAAGGCCATATTTATTTAGCGTCTTATCCATACTACCATTCCATCAAAATTTGTGAGTGAGCTGTATAAAATAATCGCGTGGTGGCTCATTAAAGAAAATTATACTGAATAACCATCAGAGATGTTCGATTGTTCACTAGTGTCATTAATGAGAGTTGATTATGCTTGAGATAAAAACTGGTGATCAGTACGTCAGTGTGAGCCAGGCGATTATGATGATTGGCAACAAGAGCAACACACTGTCCATAAAAATGAGTTCTGATTGAAAACCCAAATTGGCAAACGTCTCTGATCAAAGCGAATGTCTCTGATTGAAAATCTCTAAAGAGATATTCCCTCATCTGACACTTACACACTGCATGATACTTTATTTGGGCGCTTATGTTACGCACTGACGCGCCATCCTGGAATCGAGTCGGCATAATTCAACAACGGAAATGCCCACAAATCCTGAAAATGTGAGTAACAAAAACTTTCCTGGTGTTTGTGCCGATTTATAACAGTTATCATTCCGTAGATTTGCCAATTCGTATCATCTGTGAAATTATGTATTTTAACCTTTGGATTCGAAATAAATTAAAGAAGGATAGACAGTAAATATGTAAGATTCTACATGAAGATCAAAGACCGCACGTCTCTGAGCAAAATGAAAAATGTCTCTGATAATTACTGTTTCATGAAATAAAGACATCCATTCTACAAATTATGAGAACATTAAAGTAAAATTAGGTCTGGATGGGTGCGGTCAGTATTATAGGAACAAGAAGAACGAAGTTTACACGGGCGTGTTATAATATTAAGAAAAAATGAAGCTTCCTGAAAGATGTTGGAAATATGTAGAAGAGTTTCAAATTTAAGGTTTTCTGTTGATTGAGCAAGTGTAAACACATTGCCTGGACAGAAACTGTGTTTTATGACTAGTAATAGGTCAGTAGTATATAATTATAATGTAGTAGTCACTTTGAATTACGTATTTTTTGTGAGAGAAGCAGAAATGTAAGAAAAACAGGTTTAGGTCAGGGACGTTCTCTGAACAAATAAGATCTGTTCTCAAACCAATATTAATGACCCATCATGGCGAATTGCTGCCTACGTTTGTAGCACATAGGTTCCTCAATCCAAATATAATGCTAATATCTTGTAAAAATCAAACCCATTAAGTACTGATAAGCAAAGATGTTTACGTCAGAGACGTTATACGGGACGTTTTACATATTTTCAACTACTACAATTGGGGGTAGATCTTTCATTATTCCACAGTAGATGGCCCTCGTATACATACATTGTTCTAGGTAATTTGCGCAATCTAAAAACAATGTTGATTTTATAATTTTGATCAGAGACGTTCATTTTGTGCGTACATTGCTCCAGTGCATGGCAAGTTAACTTTAATATCAGTTTTACTCTATTTTTTTTCTTACAGCAAGATGGGAAGACCGGATGGATTGTAAACACTCCGAATATCCTGTTTAGGATCTTTAGTCTCAGTCATGTTTATGGAGCCTACAAGTTCCAGACCACAGCCGTGGTACTGGGAAGACCGGACGGATATCTTGGAGGTGCCATCTGTTTACACAATAATGACTTTCCCAACCCCGGTTTCAGGTGTCGCAAGCGACACAGTCGATATTATGCACTGATTGAGGACATTGAATACCAAATGAAGGAGAAATTTAGTTCAATGTAATAATGTCGACTCCGTTTTTAATGCCCTGAGCCTGTGAAATTTGAGGCTTATACGCTAAGAAGTAAAGGTTCAAATAATTTGCACCCAATTGGAAACAATGGCAGGACACACTTGAACCCTTAATTATGTTTAATTGCACCCTTACTTAACTGCCTTTTTGAATTTTTGCCAATTTCTGCAAATGTGACCCTGCACCTCAAAACAAACAAAAAGTCGCCAGACATGAATTTTTAGTTAAGACCATATTCTGAAAGAGCAAATTTTAAGCTTTAAAATGATGTATAACTGAAATCAAATGGACTCTCCTAACATATCTAAATATTGGAAAGAAAACACAAACTCAGGAAAATGTGAACTGAGAAAAGAAGCTCTGAAGTACAGTGTCTATTCAAGCGCTTAATCGTAATACCAAACCGTGCTGGCTGTGCGATGAATGGGACAAAAAACAGGAAGTAAACCACCAGAGTAACAACAATGAATGAATTATCAGATTAAATTAAAATTATACATGCCTCATTAGCACATTCTGTCCATAATTAATGCCAACTTTCAAAGCAGTAGCAATATCTTTTCAAAAGTTATTAGAGTTGAAAGTGAAGAGTGTGGACAAAGTTTTTCAGAAATGAAAAAGGGATTCTAAAGACACACCTAATCACACTATTCTACCAAAAATGTTCGAGATGGACTGCTAAAAAACGCACTTTCCTGCCCGTTTTATGATACCAAATTTTAGCATAATGTAAAAAAAAAGATCCACTCTTTCAGAAAATATGAAAAAGTCAAGTTCGGCTAGGTTGACCCATTTCACTTATTATCAGTCCTCACGCAAAATCAGTGTGTGCGACTTTATGTTCGTTTTGAGGTGCACGGTCACAAATAAGGTTTTTGTACAGTGGATAAGAATATGCAAATGAGTGAGTTAACCATGTCATAACCTCTCCATTTTCTATTGATCGTGTACAAAAAATAGTGAAAATTTAATGTTTCTGGCATTGAAATCTGAAACATAATGTTATAATCGTTAGGGGATTATTAATCCTTCTTCCTTCAACTCAAAGGCGATGCTATATATATATATATATATATATATATATATATTATGCAGGTTTGTATACTTTTGTGTTGTGTGTGTTTGTGTTCAAGGATGTATGTGTATGACTAATGTGTTAAACATTAGACATATTCAGAGTGTAAATGTTTAACCACAACGAATACAATATTTTCATGTTTTCCACAGAAATTAGTTGCTAAAATGATTTGAAGTGTATCTGCTATAGGCGCATCTGACGTGCAATCCACTTTTAGAGCGCATGTAAGTTCCGCTGGAATAACATTTTAACTCATGCATGAATTAAATACACCATCCAATGTTTTCAGATATCCATGCCCTACTCGTCCGCCGGTCCTTTTTAGATAGAGTAACTATAAGTGTGCATTATCGATACCCAAAAGATTATTGACATTGCACGTTAAACACTTTCACTAGGTTGCCATTGTCGCGAGTCTCGATATGCTAATACATGTATACTATCTACCACAAATCGATTCTTAGTCCACGAGTGACCGTGGTGATCTTATCATGGCTTATCACATCTTGAGGTCTATGGTGGTGACCGTGTTGATCGTAGAAGAATTATTGGACTGTTCGAAAAATTACTACGATCAACACAATGTCTTTGACTGACATCAAGATTTGATTATCTGATGATCAGCACGATTAGTCCCCGAGTAAGACCACGATTTCTGGCGAATCGAGAAAGTAGACCCAGCTTAGTGAATTCCACGAGAGTGGTAACGTACCATAAGGATAATCAACACGACAGTTTCAATACCGTACATGTCAATGTTTACATATCTTCAAAGATTACTTCACCTATGTAATCTAGATTCTTTTGTATGCCTCCGCCAAGAAGTGGTGCCGGAGGCATTATGTTTTCGGGTTGTCCGTCCTTCCGTCCGTCCTTCTCTCCGTCCGTAATGAATTTTGCGGACAGCGTAACAAAAAAAAAAAAAAAAAAAAACCCTGAAATTTGGCATGTATGTGTATTGGGGGTGAAATTCTGCCTATCAACTGTTGGGTGCACATACTCAAGGTCAAAAGTCAAAAGGTCGAGGTCAAATGCTTAAAATTTTACTATTTCCCTCATATTTATGCAATGCCAGTAGGACTTTTTTTAAACTTGGTGTATGCATGTATAACCCAAAATAGAGATTCTCTGGCAATTTCTTTTTTTTTTTGCCAAAAAGGTCAAAGATCAAAGATCAAGAGAAAGTGCTGAACTTGCTTCTTCCTCCATGTCTCGAAACTGGCTCATGGCATCTTGAAACTTAGTACATATTTAAGCATGTTCTGCCTGACGGTGATTCTCTTATGAATTTTAGGGTCAAAGGCCAGATGAAAATGGTAACAATTTTCTACACAATACAAAAATTGCACTTTTTCTCCAATTTCTTGAAAATTACTTAATGCATAAACTTATGAAAGGGCCAAAGTCAAGTTAAAGTCCTAAAATCCCCAAATACATGCTCTCCTATATTCATCCAATTAGACCTAGGTCAAGGAAGGTGACCATTTTGAATTTTGAATGGAAACAATGTCATTATCGTTTTCAAATTCCCAGTAACAGGGCATTTAATCTTGTTGCTTTCGCGTGGCCTTTCTTTCTATGATATACAGCAATAACAAATTTGGGCCCGTTTATCTATATCATGACGAACATCCGGAATAACGAACCTTTGGGGAAAAAAAATGAACCTTCGGAATAATAAACTGTAACCAATATTGTTATATTGTACAAGCTTTAACGCCGACATCTATTAACCTACTATATTACTACTTTCACTCTTTGAAAGGAAACACGCCAACAACCAACGACACAACAGGAATTGAAACAATGTCATTATCGTTTTCAAATTCCCAGTAACAGGGCATTTAATCTTGTTACTTTCGCGTGGCCTTTCTTTCCATAATATACAAGAAGTAAATTTGTTATTGCTTTCAGCAATAACTAATTTGGGCCCGTTTATCTATATCATGACGAACCTCCGGAATAACGAACCTTTGGGGAAAAAAAAATGAACCTTCGGAATAATAAACTGTAACCAATATTGTTATATTGTACAAGCTTTAACGCCGACATCTATTAACCTACTATATTACTACTTTCACTCTTTGAAAGGAAACACGCCAACAACCAACGACACAACAGGAATGGAAACAATGTCATTATCGCTTTCAAATTCCCAGTAACAGGGCATTTAATCTAGTTACTTTCGCGTGGCCTTTCTTTCTATAATATACAAGAAGTAAATTTGGGCCCGTTTATCTATATCATGACGAACCTCCGGAATAACGAACCTTTGGGGAAAAAAAATGAACCTTCGAAATAATAAACTGTGACCAATATTGTAATATTGTACAAGCTGTAACGCCGACATCTATTAACCTACTACTACTTTCACTCTTTGAAAGGAAACACGCCAACAACCAACGACACAACAGGAATGGAAACAATGTCATTATTGTTTTCAAATTCCCAGTAACAGAGCATTAATCTTGTTACTTTCGCGTGGCCATTCTTTCTATAATATACAAGAAGTAAATTTGTTATTGCTTTCAGCTGGCAGCGCAGCATAGCTTTCGATGGTTTGTGATATCATTAGAATTAAGACATTGAGCTCTCCATAGCTGACAATTGTAAAGTAGTAGCCCGACAAAGTTGGATTGCCTTTTTTTGATACGCACTGTATAACCTGAAAAAAAACCAGATTTATTGAGTTTTTATCAATTGTACATTATAGCCACTCATATAATGATGTATTGTTTGAGTTACAGGTGTAGTCTTCGTACACCACTTAATTACCAACTGCTAATAATAGTCGTAATCTTCGTTGTAATATTAAACTAGAAATGTCGCTATGACGACTGGTATGCCTCCGCCATAATGCATGATTCTCCTAATAAGTCTATAGTACATGTGGACAATGTGTGATTACATTTTCACAAAATTGGCAAAATATTATAATGGCATGTTCGTCACAAATGTGTTGAATGGTCACCTTCCTTGACCTAGGTTTAATTGGATGAATAGGAGAGAATGTATTTCATTTGATCTTTGACCTTTGACCTATCGTAGATTTTTTTTTTTTGGGGGGGGGGTGCACAGGGACCATTTCTGAAGAATTTATGATGTAACCCAGTCTGGGCCGACATGAACTACACAGATACTTCCCTTCATTTTGTTATGAAAAAATAAGATAGCCATGTTTCATTTTAAACTCTGAAAGGCCATTTAACAAGTTTTTTATTTCTCAGGGCTTTTAGCATAAGATTCTTCCTTTTTTCACTTTAATCTTCCAATAAGAGGAAACTGTCACGTAAATGTTTTTTCTTTAACTTTTTAATATCAGATAAGTTGTGATTAATTTCACGTTCTTGGAGGGAATCCAAAAACACAAGAAACTCTTCATTTGGGAAGCTGAATGGATTGAGTTTGGTAACACAGAATAGAAAAAAAAAACATTTTTATTTCATATAAGGAATAGAAAGTGTAATTTTTCTTTCTTTCTTCGCCGATTTCGATGAGATTTGATAATAGATAGCAGTGATCTACAACAAACCCCACATACAGAACCTATGCAATTGCGCGCGGAGACATTATAACCCTTAGATATTGCTGTAAAACCTATTGAACCATATCCCCTTTAATGTCGTGTAACTTTTAAAGGAATTAATGTATTGGAAAGCCGTTTTCACATGATAATAGCTATGTTTGGGGGATAATTATAGGAAAATTCAAATGTTTTTTGGAAAATGCATATTAAATGTATGAAAAAGAACATTATAACCAAATTCCGTATCTTTTTAGAAAAATGCTAAAAAACATAATTCCTTCCTTAATATTTCATGACAACATCTATTTATCCCATCAAATGTGGTATCAGCTTGTAGGAAATTTATTTCTCTTCAAAATGATACCATTTTTATGGTAATTTGTTATTCCTAACTAAAGTTATTCAAAAATGATCCGTCTCCTAGCAACGGGCGGCGGCCATCTTAGAAATATGCAAATAAGACGCGCGCGCAACCTTTTTTTCCGCTGGCGACAACCGGATTCGGAAAATACAGGTTCTGACGATCTTCGAACATATCGTAGAATTTTGTTTTAGGGGGGGGGGGGGTGCACGGGGACCCTTTCTGGCTGCTAGACTATATGTTTATTGTAATATTTTGCCATCCTATAACACTGAAAATCGCAAATATGAGATTGAGACAGATCTGGTGTGTCTGTTTGTTTTTGGTTTTTTTTGTCTCTAAAGTTTTATGCTAGCAAATGTAAGTCCAAAATTCCAATATCTAATCTACTTTGCAAACCGTTCACATTCAATTCGTTCACAATACGACATGCAAACCGTTCACATTCCAGTAAGTGGGACAGTGAAGAAAAAACACGTGATGTAGAGATAACAACAGCTGTTTTGTACACAAAATATCTCCTTTAAATGGCAGTCCAGAGACGAGATTAGAGGTCAAGAAGCAAGAATTTGGATATAATCCTGAGATAATTTAGAACAGTAAAGTCATCTTTTATGATTTCGACCAATACACATCCAAACGTGAGAGCTGCAATCCTCACAAGCACATGCCGTATCACTGTACGTTAGGGAGTTTTCGGTATACGACGAGAAGACCCGAGAGTGCGCGGAAGCAATCAGCTGTGACTGTCCCCTCACTCGGATTCCCGTCCCCATATCTAAAGGCCGTGTCACACTTTTTCGGGCAAGCATTGCCTGCGATTTGTGCAGAACAGTTTTTTACTACCCGGAGTTCCCCGCATATCACCCGCAAATGACAGTTTTTAGCACGTATGTCACTCGTATTTGCTGGGAGGTACTCACGCAAATCTTTTTACCCGCAAGCATGTTTAGGTCCTGTCACACCTTTCTGGGCATGCTACGCGGGCTTGTTTTATGTGCGGATTTTCCAGCATACCGGACAAGCATGTGTCTTACTTGCTGGACGCGCTCTACTTAAATTGTACTTGCGAGTATACTGTGTGACCTTTGTGCCAGTCGCATAGATGCTGACAACTCAATGAAGGAAGTCTTCTGAAGGAATGGCAGAAGTCCCACAGAATGTCATTATCTTGGCTGCATACGGGGACTGCGAACTACCTGCGTAGGAGTTGCCTGCCGCTAACGGCATCGTACAGGCGTTTTGCGTGGACCTCTCTGGGCACTCCGCGACTCACCTGGAAAATGTTTTAGCCATGCTCAAAACTTGGCTGCGGTAAATGGGACTTGCGTGAGCATTTCCGGGAAACTTCAGGTCAGATACGCGCCAGGTACTGTCTGGCGCGGAGCAAGCGCGGAGCAACTGCGGAGAGCTCCGGGTAGCAAATTTGTTTCCCGAAAATCACGCCGCAAAACTTCCCCAGATACGGTATGACAAGGCCTTGAGCTTACTCGAAACTTGATCCGAATGAGTCGTGGGAGTTCACTCGCAAAGGTACACGCAGAACACCAGGAGACCCTTTCCTGCAGTACCTCGCAGGCAACTCCAACGCAGGTACGAACATGCGAAACTCGCTAACATTCTTGTCCTTCTGGGGAAATTCAGCTGCGTGCTGAAAAATCCCTCCTGAGTAGCTTACCCGGAAAGGTGTGACATGGCCTTAAGCAGCTTCGCTTTCCTGTTAGGACGGAGGCGTGCGGACATGATCGCTGATTGGCTGGCTGGCTGGCTCAATCCTGTCCAGTATCGGGATCGAACGCTATTTTGGGCTTGCAACGTACTCGTTTTCTCACGGGACGTTTGTAAAGGCCGCGTCGCACCTTTCCGGGCAATCCATGCGAAAGATTTGTCCGCTGTAGTGCTATCATGCTATCAGTGAAAAGAACCACCTTCTCCATTTGCAGTCTCAACTCTTTACTCATAGTCTTGTACATCCTGGCTGCTAGACTGCTGCTTGTAGCTCTAGACGAGGAATCGTCAATGGTTTTAGTGGTGCAACCTTTGACTTTAATGCTAGAAACCGCATTTCATAGTCGTCATCACTTCTAATTCGCCATCTCCTATAAGCACAGGTACCGAATGATCTAGAGTGACCTCGTTTAGATTCTGCATTTCATCAAACAGATTTCTCCACTCCGCTTTGTCTTCTCCAGACAAAAGATCATCCCAATCATAGCCTCTATGCAAGAGTTTCTGCAAACCAACTTTTGCTCGGACTATGGTTGGTGCAGCATATCCAGTTGGGTCGAATATGTGAGCAATTTGACCAAATACCTTTCTCTTTGTCAACTTTGGCGTTTCTTGGTCATTATCGGCTGATGTCACATCTCCCGACAGCTACATCTTGTATGAAAACGTATCTCGTTTTTTTGTCCTAGAACACTCCAAGCACTTTCTCCTCTGCTATTTCCTCCAAAAGTTTCACCTTTCCATTTTGGACTTCTCCTCCAAGTTGACGATTTAATGACCAGCCCTTTCTTTTGAAGCCTCCATCAGCCATTACCTGATCTACATCTGCCGTTTGCTTTAATCTCTGCCTGTGCCACGAACTTCACAGAATCGCAAATGTCATCCATATACACATTTTTTCTTCAATGTAACTGTTACCTCAGGATGAGTACCTTGTGCTTGTTGGGCAGATAACTTCGCAAAGCAAACTGTGCCATTGCTGGTGCAGGTTTGTCGCCGAATGTCACCATAATTTCATCTTGTAGACATCTGGTTCTCTCTTACAATCTACGTTTCTCCACAGGAACCTGTGTACGAGTTGGTCTCTCTCTGGGATGAGCACCCGATGATACATTTTGGAGATGTCTGCACAGACAGCAACCTTGTTTTCTCTGAACCTCAGTAGGACCCCAAACAAACTATTTAGGAGATATGGGCCTTTCATCCAGTAGCTATTCAAACAGTGGCCGTGGTATGAAGCTGATGAGTTAAACACTATCCTGATAGGCGTGCTCTTCTTTTCTGGTGTCACTACTCCATGGTCGAGATGTAGTGAACCGTCCTTTATACTCTTTAATTTTCTGAACAAAAAGTTTCTTACAGAATCCCATCTGCTCCATCTCTCGTATATGCTTATCATAAACTTCTGCATACTCTGAGTTTCTTTCAAGCCTTTTTTTCTGTAGACTGGAGAACTTGCTCTGCTTGGATACCGTTTGGGGTCCTTTTTCCATGGGTAAGCAATCTCCCACTGCTTCCCGACTTTGCGAGCAGACGATCTGATCAGCTGCTCCTCTACAGCTTCCTTGTGAATCATACCTGTTTCCTTGCAGTAACAAGCCTCGATTTGGATACCCTCGGTTTCAACAGTTCAAAACTCCGTCAGATCTACAGGACCTGCAAGTTTTACATGTAGTACTGCATGACTGTCTACAGCATCATTTGGTGTGTTCCAAAGATGACCCATCCAACTGGAGATTTCCTAGCACAACAGCGTCCAGCCTCTCGTACTTCTCTGGTATGAAGCCTTGCATGATCTATCCCGACCAGTAAATCCACGGCTCCATTAGCTCTGTGTAGATCCCCAGGTTGTATGTCAAACTTCCTGGCCAGATCTTCTATGTTAACTCCAGCAATATTTTCGCAGATGCATGGTATTCCGACTGCAGTTACCAGGAAAGGTTTACTGTTACTGTTCATCTCTCGGATGGGCACTATGTACAATTTAGTGTACTTTTGTGTCTCAAGACTTTCCTCTTCTTCACCAATCTTGGTTATCGTGATTGTATAGTTGGCACCCCACTGAAAATCGTTCCCTGGGTCCATGCAATTCAATTGTCACAAGCGGAAGTAAAGCACTAGTTGGGCTCCCTGATGCTACTCCAACTCTGTTGTCATTGGTATTGCCTTGATTACCTGTAGCCTCATCTTCTGTGTGCAGGAGCGGATGATGGTAGAATTTGCATCTCTCCCCATTCTTGACTTCAAGACATTGTTTTCTGCGTTTACAAGTAGACATTGTAGTCTTTACTTGCCCTTTCATGTACTTCCATCGTTTTCGTGGCGTCTTCTCCGATAATTTCCTGAATTGGTCAACCCAGTGAGTTGAAATCTCGCAGCTCCAACATTTGAGAGACTGTGGACAACTGTTCATCTGAGTTGATGTTTGGTCTGGCTATTTCTTGTCTAGGGAGCGTGCAACATGACCCACTGTTGACTGCGTGCGATGATCACTTTGAAGGGGGCTGTACATCTGATCCTGGTCTTCATTTCCACACTCATCCAATTAAGTAGCGTTTGTAGTGATGCAGGATCCTTTTGGCTTTCTTGATACCGGAACCAGACTTTCCTGTCATCAATCCACATCTTTCTCTCGACTAAGGATGATATGTGATTATTGTTCATTTCGTACTGTTGTCCAGTCTCCTTTAATGTGTTGTAGCTCCTTCTAAGTAGATGGACTAAGTTCACAAAAGTGGCCATCTTCACTTTCTTTCAGCGGTTTGAATCTATTGATGTCATATATGATAGCATCTGTTACGAATCTTGGATCCCCGTAGATTGCGTCTAACTGCTGCCAGGCAGCGTCGTAGTCCGATCCAATCCCTCGAATGATGTCTAACGGCTGACCCTGTAGGGTTGTATGAAGAATTGCGATGGCATCCCTCTCACTGTATCTTGACTCGACTAAGTGGACAAAGTATGGCCTTAAAACTCTGTAGTTTCTCACGTTGCCCGAAAACTTGGGTAGCTCGGGTTTCTGTATGGCGCATGCTGAGGGACCAGGTGTGGCAGGGGTTGGTGACACCTTTGGCGTGGACTCTACTGTCTCGTCAGCACTGCTTCTTGTCGAGTCGGTCACGGTGTAATCGTTGACAGAAAGCTTGATCTTCTAGAAAATCTCTCTACATTTGATGATCAACTGCTCTTCTTTCTCGAACTCGTTATCTTCGACAGTTATGTTGTAAGCTTGTTGCTAGTCAGTATAAGCCTGCTCATATTTGTTGAATGCTGCTTCCAATTGTTTACGTGGTCTTTCCATGTCCATTATCGTCTTGACCTCTTGACCGAACTTGGTGAACCTGGTCTTAGCACCTCGTCGTTTCAACTTCAGTGCGTTACTGTCAGCCATGGTAGTTACTCAGTAAGGTTCCATCCAGAAAGTGATGATAGTTATTCAGCAATGCATCCTTCAGACGCTGAGTGGTGATTACTCAGCATAACTCCCCGTAGAACTTGAATGATTGTTGCTCAACAGAGCATCCTTCAGACCATGTCATATCTGTGCAATGCTTGAAGATATTTTATTGGAACTTAGTGTATACGTGTACTGTCTCAAATTAAGATATTTAGCTGATTAGGTTAAAGGCCAAAGTTCAAAAGGTCAAGTAAACATGTTAAAATGTCACTTTTTCACTGGGGGTACAAAATTTTCGAACATGTCGTGCTATGACAGAGAGCGTGTGAATTTAGCTCGCCGCAAATTATCCTGCAAAAGGGTCTGTAAAATGGAAGACTAATAGTCCTTACTCTTAAGGATAGTGAGCACACTTTGCGGAAATACAGTAGGTGTTTAAACGGATGTAAGCGGTTTAATCGGTTGCCATAGACTTTACACGTGAAAGCAAATCGCTTGGGTCTGAGCCAGATTCGCTTCCGTTTATCCTGTATAGGGAATTTTGGCGTTGTTCTTCACAGAGTATTTACCTGTTAAACATAATAGAACTTCTTGATTGGATAATATAGACCATGATGTACTCTAGGTTTTCCAGGTCAAATGTCCACAGATATAAACCATCATTGCCAAATAGGTAGTTCAAATGTCCATACAGCTAAATAATGTTCACGACTGAAAATGGTATCAAGTTAGGCAACTCAAATGTCCACTTAGGTATGAAATGTCCGCATAGCATAATACAAATCTCCGACAAGAAACAATGCAGTTCAAATGTTGCGTAGCAAAATATTACAGAGAACAATGCTCCTGGAAACCAATGTCAAATAATGTTTTCAAATGTCCATTCCCTACTATACAGTGCTTTCTTGATCAAAAAAAAATCATTATTTCACATAGGTAATTGTATCGTTTAGGACATGTTTTACAAGTGAAATGTCCACTGGCTTAAACACATTGTTCAAAATAATGTTCATGTGCATTGTAAGGGAGATGAATGTATGTCCCCAATACAATGCGGTTAGCAATAGCTAGTTCAATTGTCCGTGTAGCACATGTCAAAGATCAGACTAGGCAGTTTAAATACCGCATGGCCAAATAAGTATCCAAATGACTGGAGCAATATCCAATAAGGGAGATCAAATGTGACATTGTGATTTCAAATGTCTATAGTCTTGAAAACTGTTTATTTAAACCATATAAATCGTATAATCTTATACATGCAGAAACGCATTCCTCAGTAATTAGTAATTAGTCTTGCATGTACTTGCTACATACACAAACGCAGGTCCTTACGGTGTCAAGATAAAAACATATTCTATTGAAACTTTTTTTTAATGCATACACAAAAAATCAATAGAGCTAAACTGACATGAATCTCATGATAGCGGTGTGACTTCCTTACGTGCAATTCATTGTTTAAAGAATGAACATTTCTGGCATTAGACTATTCACTTTTATTATCTTAAACATACTGAAAGTCATTTTGCTCAGACTGTTCTTTTGTGATATTTTGCATCATCTCATACATAGAGTAGAATAGTTGACTATATATTTGTATATACAGAACGGCCAGAACTGTTAACCTGTCGTTTGATGTCAATTTCTCAAGTTTCAGTTTTCTAAAGAGCGTTCTCTCTCAGGCTTGTCGGACGGAATTTGAAAGTGGGATGGTTTCAGTCGGGACTATAACCATTTACCCTTTATCACCATCCAAATTATCTTCTTTCTTGGTTTTTTTTTTTTCAAACTCTTTTCTTCTCCCTCCATTCTCTCATTTCTCTTCCCAATATTTCTCCCTCCCCTTTTCTTTTTCGGCTAAAAAGTGGTATAAATGATACCTTGCAATTGACTTCGGAAGACCTTCTTTTGTATTTCTAGATTTTTTTTTCTGAAACCGTGTTGCATAATGTTGTCATAGTCTCCATACGCAACATTTATCGTATTTTCGAGTCAAAGGATATTTGAATTACCATGAATTCTTTATGACCAACACGATACTTTCATTGACCTAAGATGACGAAAGAATTTCTATTGTGTGGACATTTGACTTGACTATGGACTGCTTATGTACCTATATGGACATTTGATTCCCTTAATGGCATTAGAATGACTATATTATACTTGCTTCGCTACAGAATTTGATTCAGAAAGCCTATGTTGTTATGCGTGCAGAGCATCATACATCAAATGCCAGACTACGGTGGCGAGAAAATCTTTGCACACCTACACAGAATTACCGAAAAAAAAATATATGTGAATTTTATGATAGGAATTCCATCGAATATCTCATAGTTTTTGACAATAGAACTTTCTAAGGTCGGACTATTAATTTCCTTGGTCAGAAAAAAATACAGGAGGTCACTCTTCGTGATAATGATTCTTCACTCTTTTGCATCACCTCATGATAACGTGATACTGCTTTTGTTCATTTTCTTGCAGTTCATCAATGTTTTCCTGTCATTTTACTGCAAATGCAAAATTGCGTATCAAGTTTCCAATTTCTAAAATATGCTTCATCACTCTTTTGAAATCCCTGGTTAAAAAGAACAACAGTGTTCTTCAGAAAAAGGAAAAAATGTATGTAGTGAGACTCGCTTTGTTTTAATAAAGTCATGACAGATTGTCTGTGAATGAAAAGGCAATTATCTGCGCCTGATAATGTTCATCAATATTTCATATTCTTGAGAATGATAATTCTTTTTGCTGTGTTTTGGAGTCAACTGCAAAATCAGTCACCTGTTTTATTGTCAGAGAGAGGGCATGCTATGAACACATTTACTTTGACTGACATTAATAAAGAATTTGTTGAAAAGGAACTAAAATCCATTGAAGCAGCCAAATCCTCTGGTCTAGATGGTTTTAGTAGTCATTTGCTCAGGTTGGCAGCACCTGTCATAGCACAATCAGTTACAGAGATGTATAATTGTTCCATTCGAGCAGGTGTTATTCCTCCTTGTTGGAAACGGGCAAAAGTAACCCCAATTCACAAAGGAGACAAGACTAACATTGACAATTGTCGACCAATTTCAGTACTACCTGTTATTGTCACGATACTTGAAAAAAAATGTACACAACCAACTCCATGATTACTTTGTTGACAATGGTCTACTTACCCCCCCCCCCCCCATTAGTCGGGTTTCAGAAAGGGCCATTCCACTCATACTGTTTTGACTTTTGTTACTGACCTCTTATTGAGGAATATGGATAGAGGAAATTTTACTGGTCTTGTCTTCCTTGATATAAGGAAGGCATTTGACACAGTAGATCATGCGATATTACTTAGGAAGTTACAAATGTACGGTATTGAGGGAACAGCTCTTAAGTGGTTTACTTCCTACTTAAATGAGGGAACTCAGTATACTGTTGTTCAAAAAAAAAAAAGAACTCTGCCATTCATGAAACAAAGGTTGGAGTACCGCAGGGGTCCATATTAGGACCTCTGTTGTTTACTATTTTCATGAATGACCTGCCAAGTGTAGTTGATGAATGTGATATAATGATGTATGCACAGATGATACTGTTATGATGTTCAGTGATCCAAATCCTGAAAGAATAGAAATGGTTTTGAACCGAGAACTCAAGAAAGTGAAGTCTTGGTTAGATGAGAATCACCTCACACTCAATGTAGATAAAACACAGGTACTTGTTGTTGGCACACAGCAGAAGTTTGTTCAGTCCAATCTGAATATGGTCTTTAAGGTGAATGATGTAATTATCAAACAGGTCCAAAGTGTGAAGTATTTAGGGGTCTGGATGGACCAGCATCTTAGCTGGCAAGAGCAAATCAAATATACCTTAAAAAAGATAGCAACCAGATTAGCATTACTCAGACGAGTTAGAAAATATCTAACTCTTGACAGCGCTAGATTGCATGGTAATGCACTGGTCTTACCTTACTTTGACTATTGCTGTAATGCCTGGACGAATTGCAATCAGCGCAACAGGTCGATACTGATCAAACAGCATAAACAAATGGCAAGGATAATACTGAAAGCAAATCCTTTAACACCTTCCTCTCAAATGTTCAAAACTTTGCATTGGATTCCCATGGAGGAACGTTGGCGGTTCCATCTGGCTAAGCTCTTATGATGTAATTAATGGTTCTGCTCCATCCTATTTGATTGATCGCTTCACGCTATGCAGTAGTACACATCGGTACAGGACAAGAAGGGCGGGCACCCATGGTCTTGTTTTGCCCAGAGTCACCTCTGAGAGTGGGAAAAGGGCTTTTTCTTTCTCTGGAGCTATGCTTTGGAATGCACTTCCTGCAATTATACGCAGTTCTCCTTCAAAAGCTACCTTTTGCTGTAATTATTTGAAACATTTCGCCTATCCTGGGTTATTTGTTATCTGATATATGTTGATCTTGTTAGATCCATTTTCTGTAATCTCTGTTGTATATTTCTGTAGTGTTATTTGTCTGTTTCGTTTGACTTTTATGAATGAGTTTGTGACACAGGGCCTCTAGGGAGAACAGTGCATTGACTACTGATAGGGCCACCCTGTATAAATATGACTTAAAAAAAATAAATAAAAAAATAACTGATATCTAAATTACTTACGTGCCATCTGAATCACCCATGAATGACATGAAATGCTCTTATTGACCTGAGGTGACGCGAAAATTTACATTTTGTGAATATTTGACATGATGAACATACTTATCTTACAGGATATTGGTTTGCTAAGTGGACAGTTGATTTCCCTGTTGACATTCGAATTAGCTAATATGACGCTTGATCTGATATTGCGGATATTTGACCTGGAAAACCTACACAAATCGGTTGGTGTGGAATTAGGCCGTTTTGCCAGGAAACCCTTCATATGGCTGCATAGAATAAACGTCATGTATTTTCATTCTATAATATGAATTGCATTGTTTCTTTAGGAAAATAATCCCAATGCAATCCCATCTCTCGAGTGGGTTTCGACCAAAATTAAACAGAATTTGGAATGGCGATACTTTAATATTAAAAAACACGTATTTTGCTTAAAATTATGTTGCCAATTAAGTTAGAAAATAATCCTGTCAGTGGAATTTTTTTCCAGAGAAGAACGATTGATCTTATGCTCGATTTATTCAGCGTAACTTGGTGAATCCAGTGTAAGTTCACTATTGAGCCTAAGTCATATTTCATAAAGACACACTTCATACCCACATGAAAAATCACGCATAAACTTCAATAGATAAAGCGTAACTTGCGATCAACTGCAAAGTTGTTTATGAAACGCAATTTGCGATTGATCGCAACTTATCCTCAATTTTTATCAAACAGGCGTCAGACATTCAAATTTGAAAGTTGGTCTCGATCAAAATTTCAACTACTGTGAAGCCCTGATATTAATATCCCAGATTTAGAGCGCCACATCATTATGTACTAGTGCAGGATCCTCGGCGAGAGAGTGAAGCTACCGAGCTTTGGGAGGGTGGATACCTCCGTCCCACGGTAGGGACTCTTTGTCAATAATTTAATATACTAGTACAGTATGAAATTAGAGCATTTCTTTTACCTTTTGGGGAGCAAAATTTGAACGGGGCACATTTATGTGACAGTGTGAGATCCTCTGCGAGGGAGCGAAGAGAGCGAGTGGAGTGAGGGTATGGGAGGGGTGACTATAAAGAAAATGTAGTATAAAAGTCGCATTTATAGCGAATTAAAGAATTCCTTTTAGCTTTTGGCGAGCAAAATCTGGCCGGAGAATATTGTGAGATCCTCGGCGAGAGAACAAGGAGACTGAGCGGGGTAGGATGTTATACCCCAGAGGCATAACACTCTATGGACATTTTGCAAAATCATATACCATAAAGTCGGGTTTAAAGAGCATTGCCAAACCATTATTTAGGGAATTATAGACATTTTGAAAAAAAAAATTACAGCACTATGAACATGAAACTAAAAAAAAAACAATTAGCAGGATGAGGGTGAGAGAGAGAGAAAGGAAGAGAGCTTGTTAATAAAATGAAAAACTAGTTATATCAGTTATGAAAGTGACGATTTTTGGACAAGAAAAGTGTCTTGATTGCCCCTGAGTGAAAAAACAACAACAAAACTTCAGGGTCATTCCTATCAAAAAAGATCAGGCTGCAGTCGCGTTTACCGTAATGCGTGCGCAGCCATGCAAACTGCAGCGTCGTAATGCTGAGTGGAGGCATACAAACAACGGGGAATCCCATTTCGTTACACAGAGTAGCCATTTTGAGAAAAGTTTTCGTCTTTGAAAAGGGTCTATCAGCCCACTCCCCTCCCTTATGCAATGCAACCAATGAAAATATATAATATTGCATTTGATTAACAGTTCCCCAACAACCCTGGAAATAAAGTCATGCCAAGCCCTATAACCCCTTGGTGAACAGTCCACATGGCTTCTGTAGAACAAAAGTAAAAGTATAAGTATCAAGTACATTTTGTTTTTTCTAGTGATGTCCGGGGTCACGTAGGTTGCCTACTTACCAGTTATACTTTCGAAACACAGATAGCAAGCAGTCCAGTTGTGAATACTAGTCTCAGAAAAAAAAAATGCAAGGAACGGCGATTTTCATCCATGGACGTGCATATTTTGCACACCTACATGACCACAAGAACCGTTGATTATAAATGAATGATCACTTTGCACAAACACAATTAATAAAGCGAGTCACAGTGCACTCATCGGAGTGCGAAAGCACAGTGCTGCTGCAACGACAAGCATACTGATGCAAAGGGATAAATCCCTAACAAACAAGTCCTGTGGTACTCCAAGTGGTACTTGTCGGTACCACACAATGTACCACACACTTGTAATGTTACCACAGGAACTGTGTGGTACTGTACCACAGGCTTGTAGGGTACTCCCTGTAGTACTTGTCAGTACCACACAATGTACCACATAAGTAAATGTTACCACAGGAATTGTGTGGTACTGTTTTACAGGCTCATGTGGTACTCCCTGTGGTACTGGTTGGTACTACACAATGTACCACACAAATATATGTTAACACAGGAACTGTGTGGTACTGTGTCACAGGCTCGTGTGGTACTCTGGGATGTACCACAGGGCAGTACCACAGGACATTACCACAGGAAAGTACCACAGGACAGTACCACAAGACAGTATACACACAAATTGTCCTGCGGTATTTTGGGACGTATACCACACGACAGTACCACAGGACAGTACCGCATGAATTGTCCTGTGGTATTTTGGGACGTACCACAGGAGAGTACAACAGGAAAGTACCACAGGACGGTACCGCATGAATTGTCCTGTGGTACTATTTTAGGACGAACCACAGGACAGTACCACAGGACAGTACCACAGGGCAGTTCCACAGGACAGTACCACAGGGAAGTATCACAGGACAGTACCACAGGACAGTACCACAGGAATTGTCCTGTGGTATTTTGGGACATACCACAGGACAGTACCATAGGACAGTACCACAGGACAGTACCACAGGATAGTACCACAGGACAGTACCTCACGACTTGTCCTGAGGTATTTTGGGACGTACCACAGGACAGTACCACAGGGCAGTACCACAGAGCAGTACCACAGGACAGTACCACAGGAAAGTACCACAGGATAGTACCACAGGACAGTACCACAGGACAGTACCACACGACTTGTCCTGTGGTATTTTGGGATGTACCACAAGACAGTACCACAGGGCAGTGCCACAGGAAAGTACCACAGGATAGTACCACAGGACAGTACCACATGACTTGTCCTGTGGTATTTTGGGACATACCACAGGACACTACCACAGGAACTGTCCTGTGGTATTTTGGGACGTACCACAGGACAGTACCACAGGACAGTGCCACAGGATATTACCGCAGGACAGTACCTCACGACTTGTCCTGTGGTATTTTGGGACGTACCACAGGATAGTACCACAGGACAGTACCACACGACTTGTCCTGTGGTATTTTGGGACGTACCACAGGGCAGTACCACAGGACAGTACCACAGGATAGTAGCACAGGACAGTACCACATGACTTGTCCTGTGGTATTTTGGGACGTACCACATGACAGTACAACAGGAATTCCTGTGGAATTTTGGGACGTACCACAGGACAGTACGGCAGGAACTCCTGTGGTACTTTTCGATGTATACCACAGGAAAGTACCACAGGAACTGTCGAATTAAATCCCACAGGAAAATCATAATATGGTGCTATTCCACACAGAAGTACCACACAGCAAATTAAATTCGTAAGTACCACAGAAAATTGCTACAGGATATTCTTTTTTTTTTTCTTAACATTTTATACCAGAGGACTATCACATCAGGAGAATATCAAACAGCAGTACCACACAGGACAATTGTAAGGCAGTAATCTACTGAAATTCTACACAAAAATACAAACAGAAAAGCACATATTAATATTTCTCAATTAATTGATAGATGAGTTATACTGTGAATTATAGCAATTGATTTGCCATTACTTATCCTGTCCTATACTCCTACAGTATTAGGGTGGGATTTCACGGAGTACGCGAACGATTTGCGAAGGACGCGAATGACAAAATCCAACATTCGGAAAAGTTTTTCTCCGAATGTTTTCCGACAATGAAGCCAAAAACTATTCTTGCGCAATTTGTGCGAAGTTTCCACGACGTATGTGCGAATGTCGTGTGTATCATTGCTAAAGTACAGTATGTTACGTACACGAAGAACACGCGACGGAAATGCGAACAACGAAAAATTTTCAATAATCATGGGAGAAAATGTACCCAAGGAGAGGTGGAAGCTGTCTTGAGTTGATTTTTTTTCTTTCCTCTATTTCTCCTTTCTTTTTCTCTCATTTTTCTATTGTGTGCTTGCCTACATTTTTTTTCCTAGGACGTATCTTCCTAGTAAAGCATATGATCTTTTTGTTTTGCAGTTCCTCCAACACATAATCTCTACACTTCAAATAAAATTGTACATACTTTAGATTAATTTTAACTGTATTCTGCGATTTTTTTTTTGTGCATCAAATATTTCTTTCTCTTTGCTAGTCTTTAATTTCTTTTGTTACTAAATTTGTTAATAATTGTTTGATGTTTAGGTGTATGCTACGATTTTTATTTGTAGAAAACGTATAGGTCATACATCCCCAAAACGTGCGCTAAACGTTCGCGAGAATGTCTCAAAAGGTACGCGAACAGTTTGTGATTACGTCGTAAAATGATCGGAAAAACTTCGCAGATTTCGCGTAATATACGCGAGACATTCTCCAAAGTTTCGGAGTCTGTTTGGGGTTTCACGAACATTTTGCGAACATCGCGCGTGTCTTGCGAAGGTCTTGCGCATATGACGAGGCTTTACAGACACTTTCGAGAACAATTCACGAGCAAATCACGACCAAGTGTGCGGAAAAGGTTCGCAAAAACTTTCAAACTTTTTTGAAATTCTCGCTGAAGTAAAAACGACATTCGCGAACAATTGACGGCGCTTCCGAACCCTCACGTTCGTTTGGCGATCTTTTGCAGACTAAAATGCGAATGCTGGATTTTGCCGTTCGCGTCCTTCGCAAATCGTTCGCGTGCTCCGTGAAATCCCACCCTTACCTATTTAGTGAAAGTGCTGATGTAAAGCATGAGAAATTTCATAAGGACTTCTGTGGTACGGTACTCCTGTGGTACTTCTGTGGTACTTGATGTGAAGTACAAAGGTAAAGTACAAAGTCCACAGAGCGCATTCATGATAGGAATTCCCAGTGAGATACGTAACCACCGAGGTTTTACACGCGCGAGCACATGCCTGCCGCCATTAGCAAGGATGTATAAAATAAAAGAAAAAGGTTGATTGCTAGAACGTACGGCGTGATATTTATTGTTTTCTACGAGGAGATTGTAAGGGACGTATGACTGACTTCTGTCAGTCATATATTTGCCACCGACGGGTCTAGGAACACTACCCACTGGAAAACCACCCTCCGGATAACTACCACCCGGATAATTACTCCCACCACCCCCCCCCCCCCAGGACAATTCCCCCTTAGGGCATCTGCCCCCCGGACGCGATTATCTTTTCCGTAACATTAACCCGTCGAAATTGCTAATTGTGTCACTTGAGCAAAGAATATGAATGAACAAGTTGTTTTTTGTACGCATGTGCGTGGACTTGGCATACTGCATACACTTTGGCAGTTACATATGTGACCGTGCAACTCCAAACAAACAAGTCGCACACACTGATTTTGCGTGAGGACTGAAAATAAGTGAAATGGGTCAACCTAGCCGAACTTGACTTTTTCATATTTTCTGAAAGAGCGGGTCTTCTTTTACATTACGCAATAATTATGCAAAAAACTCCAAATGAAATAAATTCTAACTGCGAATCATAGCCGTTAAAGTTAACAAATAAAAGTATTGCTTTCTATCAGTTAAGTAACTCTTAAACCATTCGAGAGGTGGCCCGCGAATTCCATAATGATACAGTTTAGAAAATAAAATTTCGTGATCTATCGTATCGAAAGCTTTAGAGAAAAGAAAAACTCCAATTGTATGCTCACAATTATCTATAGCATGAGCTACCTTGTCTATAAAAGTAAGTAAAGCATGGGTTGTGTTATAATGTCTTCTGAAACCAAACTTAGAATCTGATAAAATATTATGATTTGTGAGAAATTTCAATAATCGCGTGTAAACAAACATTTCAAGGATTTTAGAGATTGAAGTTAATAAAGAAATTGGTCGGTAATTATTCACCAAAACTTTCTGTCCCTTCTTAAAGATAGGGACAACTTTTGCAACTTTCTTTTTATTGGGGACTTTAAAATTGGATGAAGATTGATTAAAAATGTATGTTAAAGGAGAAATGATTTGATTCAAAACATTTTTTTAAAGAAAATGTGTAATTCCATCATATCCTTAACTTTTTTATCGTTAAGATTCTTTCCGATATCAACAATTTCTTCTTCAACAATAGGTTCAAAAAATATTGATTGAGGATTCCTATTACCTAGATATCTATGATATTCAGTTGGGGATTTCGGGATTTTACTGGCAAGATGTGGACCAAGACATGCGAAATAATTATCAAAAGATTCCGCCATGATAACAGGATCGTTAATCTGCCGGCCGTCCACTGAAATTTATATTCGGGAAGATCAGTATTGGTTTTGTATTTGAGTGTCTCGTTAATCACACTGAAAATATATTTTAGTCAATTGACAAATTAAAGTTAGTCATACAGGTGGTCTTATTTGACAAACTAATAACTTGTTAAGTAATTTGTCATGCATGTGGCCTTACTTGACAAATTTGTGTGACAACTTTTAATTCGTAGTGTAATGGGTCTTATTTGACAAATTTTCATCTAGTCATGACAAATATTTATTTGTCGTGAAAAGTGGTCTTATTTGACAAATTTTAATTTGTCATTTGTCATGCAAGAAATTTAATTTGTAGTGCACCAAAATTAATTTGTAGTGCACCAAAATTAATTTGTAGAGCGCAAAAATTAATTTGTCATGCATAAAAATTAATTTGTCATGCAAAGAATGAATGTGTAATACAATGTATTTGTCGTGCAGTAGTTTGTCGAGTATGATTATGCGTTTGTCATGCATAAACAAATAGCTACAGTAATTTTACTTTATCTATACATTGTGAGAATACTGTTTGGCACAAAAATCAATTCATACAGGAAATCAGAAATAATATCAGCAACCACTTTATTATCAGAAGAGCAGATTTCCATCAAAACAGAGAAAAACTGTAAAGATTCAATTACTTGAATTTTTATGACATTGATGAATACAAATTGCGGAAAAAAACATCTCGTACAGATTATTTCTAGGAATGTCTAGGTATACATACTCTTAACAATCTTTCACTGCAACTGTAAAAGTTATGTTCACAAATTATGCCTAATTTCAACATTTTAACATTTTGGTTAACTGCTGAAGAAGGAACAGATTGTGTCACGGGGAAATAAAGAATAACAACATCCTAATGTCCAACTATTAATTTGAACAGTTTATATTATTTCATACATATTCAATTACTTGGATTTTAACAACATTTTGGAATACAAATTGTGGAAAAACATATAGTATACATTATTTTTTGGAATGTCTATCGATTTCCATGTTTTTTATTAAAAATTGTGTAACCATACCAACACAATGTTGGACATTAATGAAAAAAAAATGAAGTTAGCACAACAATACATAGCCATCACATGTGCCAAATTTCAAGCCAAATGCTAAAAGGATGAGGTACTTTGTTGAATTCACCATATAAGTGTATCAATTTCATTCAAAATACACTGTTACCATGGCAACACCTTTTCCACACTGACAAAAGATATTTTGTACAAATCTACGTGATGTAGAGGTAACATGTGCCGAACTTGAAGAAAAAATGCTATTAACAGAGAGAGTTAGGATGAAATCAAAATGTTTGTATGATTTTCATTCAAAATGCACTGTTACCATGGCAACGCATTGTTAAACAGTGATGAAATATAAAGTTTGCATATCTCTGTACTATAATGGTTGCCGAATTTAAATCAAATGCTCAAAGATTGAGGGAGTTACCCGAATTCACAATATTTTTATACAATTTTCATTCAAACTTTGCTTTACCATGGCAACACAATGATCAACAATGACGAAAGGTTAAGTTTGCACATATACGTACCACAGTGGTCAGGTGTGCCGAATTTCAAGCTAAATGCTCAAAGACTGAGGGAGTTGGCTGAGTCCACATGTTTTTCGGTGAAAAAATGTTGTTACCATGGCAATGCACTGTTCAACAATAATGACAGATTAAGTTTGAACATCTATATTCTATTAAAGTGGTCACATGTGCCAAATTTCAAGCCAAATGCTCAAAAACTGAGGGAGTTAACTGAATCCACAATATTTTTGCATGATTTCATTCAAAATATATCCACTGTGACCATGGCAACACACTGATCAACAATGACGAAAGACTATGTATGCTCATCTACGTACTATAGTGGTCGCATGTGCCAAATTTCAAGCTAAATGCTCAAAGACCGAGGTAGTTACCTGAATCCACAATATTTTTGTACGCATTTTAGTGAAAAGATGCTGCTACCATTGCAACGCATTGTTCACCACTGACAAGTTTGCACATCTTTATGCTACACGTATAGTGGTTGCATGTGCCAAGTTTCAAGCCAAATGCTCAAAGAGTGAGGGAGTTAACTGAATCCATAATATTTTTGCATGATTTTCTTTCAAAATATGTCATTACCATGGCAACACATTGATCACAAATGAAAGATTACGTTTACACATCTACGTACCACAGTGGTCATGTGTGCCAAATTTCTAGCTAAATGCTCGAAGATTAAAGGAAGTTAGCTGAATGCAGAATATTTTTGTATGTTTTTAGGTAAACAAAACCCTGTTACCATGGCAACCCATTGCTCACCACTGACGAAAGATTAAGTTTGTACATCTATATACTATAGTGGCCACGTGTGCCAAATTTCAAGTCAAATGCTCTAAGACTGAGGGAATTAACTGAATATTTTCGTATGATTTTCATTCAAACTATGCTGTTACCATGGCAACACATTGATCAACAATGACAAAAGAGTAAATATGCACATCTACGTACCATAGTGGTCACATGTGCCAATTTCAAAGCAAAATGCTTGAAAACTGAAGGAGTTAGGCTAATCCACAATTTTTGTATTCGATTGTTTAAAAAAAAAAAACCTGCTGTTGCCATGGCAACAGATTTATCAACACACACATCAAAGGTGTTTTGCACAAACATTCATTACGTTGATCGCATATCCCAAATTCAAACTGAATTGCTACAAAACTAAGAGAGTAGTGCAATCCACAACATTTTGTATGATTTTAACGAAAATCTTCCATTGCCATGGCAATGCATTACGAAATACTCATGAAAAAGGTGTCGTGCACATCTGCCTGTGATACCGGTCACACATGCCAAATTTGAAGTTAATTGCTCAAAAAATGAGAAAGTAGTTCGAGTCACAAGTTTTTATGAAAATATGCCATTGCCATGGCAACTCATTATGCAATACTAACAAAAAAGGTGCCTTGCACATCTCCCTTTGATAGCAGTCACACATGCTAAATTTGGGGTCAATTGCTCAAAAAATGAGAGAGGAGTTTGATCCACAAGATTTTGCAACAGACCGACCGACCGACTGGCCACCCATCCTCAGAGTGATTCCTAGACACCTCCCCCCCCCCCCCTCAATACACACTATGTGTGGATGGAGGTACAAAAACTCGAGTATCTTCTTCCATGGAATTTTTTTATTATGATTGGCTGTTGGGTATAGTTGTCATGCTAGTTACCAAGTTACCATAATTGTAACTTTTATGCAACGGGCCCCTGAACATTCCTGGTGTAATGTAAATGAAATACATAGAAACAAGCCAAGGACGACGCGGTTGCTGTGAGGATGTCACCAACTGTACAGACAGTACAGTTTTCAACTTTGACCGTAAACTTGGTAGAGTCCAGTGGGGATTCTTCATCCGTCAATATCGAGACAGGATCTACCGTGTCGTCATCCTTTAAGTAAAAGAGACAATGATGAAGCCAATTTAGTATCCAGTTTTATTATTATTATTATTATTATTTTACAAATAAAGCACTTTATAATTAGTAAATTACCAAATTATTTCATTTACAACAGTGATATTCTAAATATCATTTTATCTTTGGGGTGTATCCCCCCAAATTGTGGAATTTCAGGCATTTCATGAGTATGCAGATAATAGAGCTCAGATGACCACGCTCACCAAGTCATGTAACCGTATAAGCCTGCATTCATATGCATTTAAATGAAGCCAATTTCACGGCTCAGTGAATGCATGAACCAAAAAATGTGGCTTCATGGTTCCCACTGCAATGATTTTCAAGATGACAATAGTTTCCAGAAATAAGTGAAGGTAGTATAGTAGCAAAACTACTTAGCCAAAATCAACAATCATGGTATCAATCTACTCATTATTAGCAAAAAACCAATTAAATGAATACATGTGCATAAAAACAAAGGTTTTCTGACATACGAAATTACCATAAATTGACCATCCCTATTTTTATGGGGGCCATCAGATCATGCAGCTGTCTGGTGTTTGCAAGACATTAGTTAGTTTATTGTGCCTTCTTGGACATGAATAATAGTGGCAAGTTTCAGATCACAGTACACAATTCACAGACTCATATATCTTACTTACTTGAATGTTACATAGAATAGGACTGAACCATTGCATGTATTGAGCAGAGTCATTAATAAATATCAAGAGAACCTAAAAGATATGTTCAGTTCTTTTTCACAAGATGGCGGGAAATTTTCTACCCTGCCCACAAATTAACTTGTGTAATAATAGAAAGTGTATTATAAATTGAAGAATCCTTTTCTTTTACCTTTTGTCTGACGAAGCTGCCACTCTCCTTCAGCAACACCGGAACGACAGTAATAGCAGCCTTTGACTCTGCATCTAGTATAATTAAGGGGGAAAAAAAGAAAATAGGACTACACTTGATAAGTGAATTGACTGTGATCAATTTCAGACTCTTGTCTGACCATTGCAAACACAAATCAAAATCATTAGTGATTAAACCAATATAATAAATGAGGGTTATAAGAACTGAAGGAGAACACCATTCCAAAAAAATCTTAAACAAAAATCAGAAAATTATCTTTGGGCATTAAGAAATTATTGGGAGCATCAGTTGGGGACTGGGCCCCCTCCCACACCTCTGTCTTACAAAGATAAAGGTTGCATTGCTAGAGACATGTGCAGCCTAGGAATTGAGATTTTATGGGTTACATCAGGAAACTGAAATCATAAATTTAGAAAAATAAATAAAATGTATACTGCCTATGCCTGTGAATATATGCATTCTATGAAAAAAAAAAACCTTATCATAAATTTTAAAGAATAAATAAATAAATAAAAAAATCATCCGAGAACTTGCCTTTCCTTCAATCTCCATCATCCAGTTTGGTGATATCTTCAATGACTTCATCAGTCCAATTTGCTAGCGAAGTAGGTTTACCCCTCGGACTGTTGTAGCAATGCAGCTTTGCAGGATTGCTGCGGCTTGCGTCTTAAGTCCTGCATCTAACAGACTGATGATGCCCTCCTCTCTACCATGTATCCGACGAAATTCAGCAAGGAGCAAAAAGATAAATCAAAATACATTTATTAGGATATAAATCTTATGATTTTTAACATTTTTCACATGGAATGTAGCTTTGCCATCGAAATGTATTCATTTCTCTCTCTCTCTCTCTCTCTTTCTCTCTTTTTCTCTGGTCTCTCAACTCAGCTGCACTTTACAACCCCATAGTAACAGGGAATGCTGCACAATAATAGGGCCTAATTTCGCACTCACATTTAGAAAAAAAAAATAATTATTAGGGCCTATTTAGGGAAGGACTAACCGCGGAGCCCTCCCATGACAGTGGGAGGGCCCTGAAGTGTTTGCATTGTATGTTAAGTAGCAGTATGGTAAGGGTACCACCTATCGGCAGGGTACCTTGACATCGCCACCCTGCGTATCATGGCTGTTTGCGTATAAAGGTACGTCGGGGAATAAGTGCTATAAGCTATGAAAACAATAAAAACGAAGAAATAAAAATCTAACTTACAAACAAACTAACAAATCCGTTTCAATATTAGACATCCGCTCAGTAACGACGCATTGCCGTGAAATTCACGTGTATTACCTATGGAGGGAGGGGGTGCCGATCATTAGGTCCCCTTTTGAGCTGCGCGAAGAAAATGGAACGCATGCACTAAAATTGCGTTATTTTAAAACGGAGATTCAGAATCAACGAAACGGTCACGACATTCAAAACTGCAGGGGAGATGGCATGTTTGATATAAGAATTAGGTGAATTTGTTTTACACTTTTGGAATAAACTGGATACAAATCCTTAGGGTGACGATCGGATAGGTGGTACCTTCAATCATAGTATTCATACACCTTCCTACCAGTATGGTTGGGTGTTCGTAATATCGGACACCTAACGTTTTTCTATCAGTAGAAACGTGAAAAATCTCACAATTTGACTGAAATTTTACTCACGTGTGGAGAAAATACTCCGGATTCACAAGCGCGCCCTGAAAATGCGATCTGAGGTACGCGCTCGAGATGGCGGCTTCGAACGAGTGGGGTGTCATTTTTTCCGCACTCAGTTGCCCTGCTCATTTCAACCGACCACCCTGACAATACGTATAAAGGGCACTTAAGTGCGTTTTTTCGACAGGCCGCTGTTTTTTTCTAGCCGTCATTTTTTCCCCAATAATATTTGAATATATTTTGAATCCTTCGATACTTTTCAAGGACTGTTTGATGAATTTGACTTGATTTTCATGAGGAAACTTTTCATCGTAATTGAAATAAATTAGATGAGTCGGTTTGTTTTTTCACATTCATTTCTCGTTTCTGCATCAACTCGTACGGTCGTAGCGGGCGACAAAATGTTTATGTCATGTGTATGTGTAATGTGTGTGCACGATCGTACAAGCGGAGGTGACAATTTTGCGGTCAAAATCGTCAAATTTATTACGGAAGGATACTCTAACAAGCTACATCTGACAACGAGTCAGCAAAGGTAGGCCTAGTTATATGTAGTTACACGATAAACCTTATTCGATTTAGCTAAATTTCGGTAATTTAGAGGGAATCTAGTTGTTTTCGCCCCATTTTACTCGGTAGCGTAGCCCAGTGAAGAATCGAACACCGTTGCGCGTAGTCCCATGCGTACATTTTCTTTCTGTACGCGCAATGCCATTATAATGCGCGGTCGGTCGTTATAGACCCGGTCGGTGGGTTGACCACCTACCATACTAGTCCACTACTATGATAAGTGCGGTACAGTACAGGCACCGATATTAAAAGTGCCCAATTTAAAAAAAAAAAAAGCTGAAAATTGTGACCCAAATAGAAAACATCAATAACATTGCGAAGCCCGTCACGTTTATTCAGTAATTTAAGCTACTTTAGTACATATTCAAATTAACATTTTCAAAACCGCAAAGAATACAGACTGTGACATTGTCTTAATATCCACAGCCCTCGCACTACGTGCGAGGGCTGTCGCAGTTTAGGGAAGGACTAGACCTAGTCCGACCAGACGCTGTTACAACTACTTGTACGCTGTGCGAATCTACGTAAAAGTACATGTACACAACCTACTGTACGTTTGCTCCGTAGCAGCAACTGGGCTGTGTATAGTTAGGGAAGGACTTGACTATTATTACTGACACCGCGATTTCAAGTTAAAATGTTTACTTTTGAAAAAAAAAATTATATAGAGAAAATATTTTGTCAATTTGGAACATTCAACTATCGAATTAGATAACTGATGTGCTTGAAAAAAAATGCACGGTAACGTTTATAATACTAATAATAGCCCCCACCATTGTTAGCATGCTTGATTTTGCGCTTGTTACTTGCAAGCGACACTACTGTTAGACTCTATAGACTGTATAGTACAGCGATCATAATGACATAAAGTAACAGTACATCAAGCTACAAAGTAACACTAAATTCATTAAATTATCAAAAACACCAAATAGATCTCGTCTACTTACAAGTCACTAATATTTGGAGGTCCTCATCTGGACGTCAGACGTTTAGAAAAGCGATCTAAGTTAGATATCGAAGACGAAGCTGAAGCGATCGACGAATACTCGAATGCGTCGGCCGTGCCGGCCGGCGGCGCGCGTCGTAGCTAAATTCGCTGTTATAGTAGTACGTATGTGTGTACGTACGTGTGAGCTGCATGCAGCACGCACAAAATCCATTCTAGCAGCTGCGCGCACTCGATCGGTACCATGGCTATGTTACGATTTTACACAGGTTAATGTAATTTTGGCGCGTATGATGCATGACAAATCATTTTAAGATTTAGAAACCCGTTTGATTTTAATTCGTCATGAAACTGGGCGATCAGTGTTACCTGATTCGTAATGTATGACCTGAAGTTCGTAGTGTGTAAGAAGATTTGTACAGTACCACTTCGGGTGACAAAGCGAATTTGTACTGAATCATTGTTAAACAAATGTAAGATTCGTCATGACATTGTCGTTTGTCACTCGGGAATTTTCATTCGTCATTACATGATATTAATTCGTAATTACATTTAAAAGAATCGTACTGCGAGTAAAAACATTTGTAGTGCGTGATGAAAAGTTGTCATACCACTCATGACAAATTACTTGACAAACTTTTGAGGATGACCTACGAATTAATTCTTTCAGTGCACCTTCCACGTACTCTTCACATCATGTTTATATTTAACAAACTGTCGCGAAAAACAATTCCGCTTAGCAACACGTGTTAAGGATGTCAATATATTCCGATATCGAGTATATCTTGATTTATTTCGAGGGCATGGATCTTTGCGATATTTATGAAAAAGACTATTCTTGCGGTTAATGGACTTGAAAAGAGATTTTGTTACCCATGGTTGTCGAGGTACTTTTTTGTAATTTGAATGGTAAGGCCTTTGGAGAGGAACACTAGATTCATAGTTAGGGGTCAAAATATTCATAAAATTTTCAAATGGTAAATCAGTATCGCTTTGAGAGTATAGTGGACCAATCTTCTGAAATTAATTTCTCCCTAAGTTTATTGAGGTTGAATTCAGACATTACACGAATACCCGGATTGTGGGTGTAATAAAAATTAGCAGTCATAAATTTAACACAAGGGCATAGATTGGAAAATGATCAATGACGTAAGAAACTATTATGCCAGATGTGATGTCAGAAAATAAGTCATTTACAAAAATGTTGTCAATAAGAGAAGATACATCATCGGTTATTCGAGTCGGTTTTCTTGTAAGGGGAATAAATGATTTCGACAACATAAGGTTCAGAAAATCTGCGCACATAAGATTATCATTGTAATTAAGAAGATTGAGGTTAAAGTCACCCATGACAAAACATGTCTTACTATCAAAATAACTGCTCGAAATAAGGCCGCAAAATAACTCTAAAAATTCAGCAGGGTTTGAGCTGGGTGGTCTATAAATCTCCCCAATTATAATATTACCTTTATTCAAGGTTTTGACCTCAATAAATACACTCTCAAAAACTTCTGACATCACGCTATACATGTATTTATCCAAAAAACACAATCTTAATTCTGTGACACATAAAATCCGACCCCTCCTCCTTTCTTCCATGTTCTATTATTTGTCATGAGTCTACAGCCGTCTATTGTAAGCAGCGAAGAGGGTGATGTCTCCTTTAACCAAGTTTCACGGAGCCCGATAATATTATATTCAGTTTTTAACGTGCTCACAACAGAAAGAAATTGATCAAAGTTTTTATTTAAGCTTCTGATTTTAGTGAAATAAAAAGTTGAGTTACGTCATTATCAGTCAGGGAGATTACGTCATTATCAGGATTATGAGTGAGTGAAAGAAGTTCATCCTCTGTGTGATAGTGAGTGAATACATTTTGGACTGCGGCATCGTTACAGTCGAAATCTAGTCTTGATTCAGAAGTTTGCATATTTAAGAAAGTGACGATGTCGGAATCTTCGCTATCTTCGCTGTTTACTGAAATGGCTGGTGTCATATCAGCAAATGACTGAGGATAAAGCATGCTAACAGCAGCGGCGTTCGAGTTAACAGTGGTATTTGGATTCATCATTGTGCATGATACAAAATAGGTGAATATAAAAATAGGCTGATAACAGAAAATAGGTGCTCAAAAATACATTGCTGTTGGATTTTAAAGGAAAATAGGTGAAAGACCATTTACCCTGATAATAGACGGTTAATGAATGTTCAGTTTCCGTACGCAAAACAAGGCATGTCAAAAATTCAACGGTATCTGCGTGACCATAATGCGTAGGGAATGTGGTTGTTACTAGTCTATAGGAGGGCAGAAATGCACTGAACAGTTCAGAGAGGTAATTGCAAAGGCAAACAGACAATAAATTATTGGGGGTGGTCGAAAACACCGTAGAAACATATTTGTGTAAACACAAGGATAACAGTTTGCTCAGGGTAGGTGGCAACTTACATAGAGGAGTCAGGGTGACACATTTTTGCATAAACATTAATAACACATTTCTGAAAGGAGTTGGAAGCACCGTGGTAATACATCTTTGCATATACAATAACAAATAGCTGAGAACAGGTAGTAAGTTGGTTTGAGCGGTCAAAGACACCGGAATAACACGTTTTTGCATACATAAGGATGGCAGCTTACTGAAAGCTGACAAGTTGGTAGCTGTGGAGAGCTCCACCATAACACATTTTTGCATACGCAATAGGAAGTTCATCATGACGCAAATCTCTCGTTTGAAGAGGCTACACCCCTGTAGATAATGTCAGTGTATATCTTGGCAATCAATGACTTAAAAACCAGAGATATAAAACACCTGTTTCTTGACCTTGGCCTAATCTAAGCATCAGTCATCGCCACTGCGCCACGGGGGGGGGGGGGGGGGGCACCGCGAGAGGAGGAGATTGTTTTGGTTTTGGCATGGGCTATGTAGCTCCATGGTGCGTGTGTGTGTACGTGTGTGTGTGTGTGTGTGTGTGAGTGTAGACATTCAGCGTATGCAGACAGAGCATGCCTGTATTGCAGCCCACCTCCCCAACTCATCCACGGCTTGTACTTTTTCCCCAACAGTGAGCAGCACCGGCAAACTTCTTATTCCTGTATTTTCGTTATTTACGGGTCAATTTTTTTTTTCGCTCGAAATGTAAAATGGATGACCATAGAATTTCTCAATAGAATATAAAATTGAAAACTTTAGAAAGGATAGAGAAAACTGAGTTCACTTTGAATGGTGTGCCACAGGCAGATATCCTTATCATGTTCTTATGTAACACGACAGCTGCTGTAGTCATTAAACCCTGGCTTGGCCTCCAGGTTTGTCACGCCTGAGCAGAAAGTTAATTTGCAATGGACAAATACTTCGACTCCCAACTCTCAAACGAAGAATCGTTAGGGGGTATAGCACCCCAGTTAGCTTCGTTAAAGCGGGGTCTCGCTTCAAACGAGGGATTGACGGCATGTTGTTATGTAAATTTTTGTGAATTTCGCTAAGAGAGACAGCACAGTGGGCGTGAAAATAGCAATATAGACAGGTATACGGAGTACTGGTACTTTACATAATGAAAATGACAAACCAGTTCTCTGTTTAGGTCTTAAAATACATGTGGCTATACGTACGTTCATAAGTATGCACTTGGCATAATTGTGAAAAATCAAATTGTTGGTACGCACAGGTGAGATCGATTTTGGTGTAGCGTACAGGGAATGTATGTCAAGGCAAAAAGCAAGCACTACTGAGCACAAAACAACATCTAAGTAGAAACGAAGATCAAACGCTGTGTCGTGTGCGTACTCGAAGCACACATAAAAATACATAATCAGAAAGAAATTGCTTACATACATGTCTTCTATAAACCGTTTTCTCCAGATATTACCCGCAGCCACCCCCTCCCTCCCCAAACTTGAAAAAAATCCTTTGCAGTCAAAATATGAACGTCATTGCAATCTACGTCTTTTCTCACTACATATGAAATATATCATTTTCATGAAGTTGTGAAATAATAAAGACAGAGGTTATGTTTAATTCAGTCTTAACGAAGTACACGAACTGAACTATTTCATGTCAGATTTAGTAGTCAATGACTACAAAAGAAAGCGTATGACGCTTTGCATTTCTTTTTTCATGTCGGATATAGTAGTCAATGACTAGAAAAGAAGGCATATGACGTTTTGCATTTCTTTTCTTTTTTGTTTTGCAATTGCTGAATATTAGAAAAGATGTGGGAAAAATCAGGAAGACACTTTCTTCCTGTCAGTATAAAAAGCAAATTTGTTGAACAGTATATTAAATCATTGCTATCCAATCACATGAGCGTATTATGAGCGCACTGTTAAAATACAACTGAGTTTATACTTCAAAATTCATTTCAACCGAATGACTGTCTGAGCCGTGGCTTCGGCCTTATGCACTTTTGAGGAGAAATAAAGAAATAAAGAAAGAAGAATAAAGAATCAGTACAGATACAGAAGGTGATCCGAGAGGATACTCGGATCACCTAATAACGATGCTCAAGAAATCGGGTGTCATACATGTCACACAGGAATCGTTTCCCGCCATATTAATAATCAATCCATTAATATTGAAAGCAACTTGCAGGCAAGCAATGTTTACACCTATCTGTCGTAATGTATAACCTTTTTGACACTGTTAGAGATTATTTTCTCGTTCGCGCAACTCAGATTCCCATTAATTTTGGGGACTTATACTGGATCATAGGTTTTGATAAAACAGGGCCCAGGTCGTGTGATTTTAATTCTGAAAAAAAAAGGAAAATTCCCTCGTGTGGTAGGAGGATATAATTCCGTAACACAACCTCTCCCCGCTCAAAACAAAGACACTCAGAATTACTCCCATATCCAGTAGGACACACATCGTTGTTGGTACATGTTGTTGGAATTGAACAGCTACATTATACTGTGGCACTAGTTTTGGAGGTTTATCGATCGGTTTGGGCGGGTTTATGCGTTTGGGCAGAACATAAAAGTAGGCACGCTGTCAACTGAGTCGGGCGTGAGAACGTGCGAACGTGGCACATAAAGTATTGAATGTAGGGAATACCTTTTACAGAACTCCCAAAATGCAGCAAAACATTAAATATGAACCTCAGGGGAGACTTGTTTACGCCACTGTATAGAAATTTGGAAGTCAACAGTTATCTACAATTTGAATAATGCACAAAACTCAAATACTCTGTAGTTCTGTGTGTCAGCCACACCTACGCCTTTTCGTTGCAGTCTTCTGTATTTTTTATCTATAAACACAAATTCAAAAGTATAAGAGCTGATGTAATAACATATAGAGTGTGTGGCAAGAATGTAAATGTTGTAAGTTCTGATGAACTTTCTTCACAGTGCATGGGTCTGCAAAGCTAGCCTAGAAATGTACTGGAATTTACAGTGAGCCCCGAAAAAAAAAATCAATTCAAAGTCTAACGGTCATTAAAAATGTATTAAATGTTACCTTCCACTTTCAATACTTTATGGGAGTTTCTAAAATGATACTCTCTTCAACATACTACTATGTTTAATGCAACTCTTTATTTAAGGCATGCAAATGGGGTTCCCTACCTTTAAAGCAAATCGACGCCTCTGCAATAAGAGATATTCATGGCTGCATTATAGAAGCCACTTTCGCAAATTTGCCAAGTCAACCTTGCAAGAGAAAACAAAACAATAACAAAAGGCACACTTATAAGGTCTGTACACAAGTAGTAGAATGTACTACATGACTGGGCGAAAAAAAGTTGTATTGAATGACCACATTAAACAGGGCCTTCTGGAGGAAATAAATAAAAATGTTCTTTCCGAAACATACTATTTATATGATTATCAATCTCATCCTTAGATTTAATGTTACTTTAAAACAGCATGAAGTAATAGGTGATATCTACAAATATTGAAGAGGTGAAGAGAGAGAGAAAAAAAACCGGGTATGTTAAGGAAAGTAGCATAAGGGTTAAATTGATTTGCTTGAATGTTCCTAATCATCAACATGCCATAATTTGAGTGGTACTTGTCAAAGACGGTCATATTTATCAAAGTCTTGTTGGTAAATGAATCAGAACAAAAATACATTTACAGTATAAGACAGGTTTTATTGTCACACATACCTTTGATTCGGTCACTCCATATAATGTTTTGCGAGACGAGCTTAACTGTTGTCACTTTCCTGTACAAGTTGCTCTGCTTTAATTTTGAAACAACCTTGATACATTCTTCCGAAAAAGAAATAATTTTTACTGCAACTGCCGGTGTGCGAGTTTCGACATTTAGAGTGAAACCAGAGTAAGTGCTTTCGGGTGTGCTGGCATCGCAGTAGAGAGAGAGTTAAGTTTGCGCCTCCAATCCAACGACGCTGTTATCAGGAAACACAAAAATGTTCTGCACATGCGCATTGCTATTCCAATGTTGCAATCTACAAGGATGCGAATCATAACCATTAGCGTCCCAGATCTAAAGGTCGCTAAATGTTATGTTCATGAGGACACACTTTAAACTCATTTGCATCAAATCAAGAAACCCGTCTGTACTGGGTTTCCTGTTTCTGTTTCTGATCAGAGAGGTGGTAGACGGAAGTTTTTGTTCTCGTAACTTCGATACTGATAAATTATTTGGCGGAGGAAGGTACATTTTTTAGCATGGGGTATTTTTGCTTGATTCGCTATTCCTTCTTCAAAAACGCGCCATCAGAATTATCAATAACGCCGGATATTTATCTCATACAAATGAATTTTTTTCACAAGAATACAATTTTGAAATTGATTGATTTGTTTGCTTACAATCTAGGTATTTTCATGTATAAATACTCAACGAATGATCTTCCTGATGTTTTTTTTTTCATATGTTCAAAAGAAACTACTCAGTTCACAATTATCCCACCCGCCAACGGGACGCTTATCACCTTCCACGTACTCGCACAATTTTCGCGATGAAAACAATTATGTATGCGGGACCGAAATACTGGAACGACCTCCCCCTGAACTCAAAGGTTGTTTATCACTATCATCCTTCAAATGCAAATTAAGACAGTATTTATTGAATAATTACGCTACGTCAGCTCATTGAAATTCTGTTTTGTGCTGTCCAGGACTATCCCGTTATACTGTACTCCAGGGTTGTTGTCATGTTAAACCAGACTTTAAGAGCCCAGCTGTTTGCGCCCTTAAATTCTATCACTGTGATAAAACAGGGCCCAGGTCGTTTGATTTTATTTCTGAAAAAAAAAAATAGAAAATTCCCTCGTGTGGTAGGAGGATATAATTCCGTAACACACCCTCTCCCCGCTCAAAACAAAGACACTCAGAATTACTCCCATATCCAGTAGGACACACATAGTTGTTGGTACATGTTGTTGGAATTGAACAGCTACATTATACTGTGGCACTAGTTTTGGAGGTTTATCGATCGGTTTGGGCGGGTTTATGCGTTTGGGCAGAACATAAAAGTAGGCACGCTGTCAACTGAGTCGGGCGTGAGAACGTGCGAACGTGGCACATAAAGTATTGAATGTAGGGAATACCTTTTACAGAACTCCCAAAATGCAGCAAAACATTAAATATGAACCTCAGGGGAGACTTGTTTACGCCACTGTTTAGAAATTTGGAAGTCAACAGTTATCTACAATTTGAATAATGCACGAAACTCAACTACTCTGTAGTTCTGTGTGTCAGCCACACCCAAGCCTTTTTGTTGCAGTCTTCTGTATTTTGTATATATAAACACAAATCTAAAAGTATAAGAGCTGATGTAATAACATAATAGAGTGTGTGGCAAGAATGTATATATAGAAATGTTTGTAAGTTTTGATGAACTTTCTTCACAAAATATACATGATGGACACACATGCAGTGCATGGGTCTGCAAAGGTAGCCTAGTAATGTACTGGAATTTACGGTGAGCCCCGAAAAAAATTCAATTCAAAATCTAACGGTCATTAAAAATGTACTAAATGTTACCTTCCACTTTCAATACTTTATGGGAGTTTCTAAAATGATACTCTCTTCAACATACCACTGTGTTTAATACAACTCTTCATTTAAGGCATGCAAATGGGATTCCCTACCTTTAAAGCAAATCGACGCCTCTGCAATAAGAGATATTCATAGCTGCATTATAGAAGCCACTTTCGCAAATTTGCCAAGTCAACCTTGCAAGAGAAAACAAAACAATAACAAAAGGCACACTTATAAGGTCTGTCCACAAGTAGTAAAATGTACTACATGACTAGGCGAAAAAAGTTGTATTGAATGTCCACATTAAACAGGGCCTTCTGGAAGAAATATATCAAAATGTTCTTTCCGAAACATACTACTTATATGATTATTAATCTCATCCTTAGATTTAATGTTACTTTAAAACAGCATGAAGTAATAGGTGATATCTTCAAATATTGAAGAGGTGAAGAGAGGGAGAAAAAAACCGGGTATGTTAAGGAAAGTAGCAAAGGGGTTAAATTGATTTGCTTGAACTTTCCTAATCATCAACATGCCATAATTTGAGTGGTACTTGTCAATGACGGTCATATTTATCAAAGTCTTATTGGTAAAATGAAAGAGAACAAAAATACATATACAGTATAAGACAGGGTTTTATTGTCACACATACCTTTGATTCGGTCACTCCATATAATGTTTTGCGAGACGAGCTTAACTGTTGTCACTTTCCTGTACAAGTTGCTCTGCTTTAATTTTGAAACAACCCTGATACATACTTCTGAAGAAGAAATAATTTTTACTGCAACTGCCGGTATGTGAGTTTCGACATTTAGAGTGAAACCAGAGTAAGTGCTTTCGGGTGTGCTGGCATCGTAGTAGAGAGCGTTAAGTTTGCGCCTCCAATCCAACGACGCTGTTATCAGGAAACACAAAAATGTTCTGCACATGCGCATTGCTTTTCCAATGGTCCAATCTACAAGGATGTGCATCATAACCATTAGCGTCCCAAATCTAAAGGTCGCTAAATATTATGTTCATGAGGACACACCGTAAACTCTGTAGCATCAAATCAAGAAACTCGGTTGCTACTGGATTTCCTGTTTCTGTTTCTGACCAGAGAGGTGGTAGACGGAAGTTTTGATCTTGTATCTTGGACACTGATAAATCGTGGCGGAGGAAGGTAAATTTTTGCTTGGAGTATATTTAAAGTTATAAAGCCAGTAACAAGATGTGCCTTGTCGAATATTGGACCAAGCCGTTGATTTTGAAACAGTACATGTTTTCTTTTCTTTTGTTTGCAATCAGAACTCGTACTCTGACCTGTCACGCACAACTTAAGAAAGTCATAAAAAGATCTCCTGTTAATACAATCTAATCATCTTATATAAATGCCAAGAAAATACAATTGATGTATCATATACTTGTAATAAATTTGCAGATTACCATTATTGGTGATCCAAAACCAACAAAAATTAAAGTCGAATCCATTCGAGGTATAGCATTATGAAATGAAGTCACCAAATTTTGTTCTATATGATTACAAACATGTGGTTCACCGTGCTAATCCATCGAGGTGACTAGTTTGCTCATGCAGTTTGGCCAGTTTATCATCAGAAACGGGAAAAAAAAAATGTTTAGCGTAAGAGTAATTGAAGTGTTCAAACAACACTTTTGCACGTAATGGTATACCGGAGATTGTGGTATCAGATAACAGTACACAGTTTACAAGTGACCAATTCAAAGAGTTTGCTTGTCAGTACCAATTCAAGCATGTCACGTCTTCATCACTTTCTACATAGCAATAAAAGCTGAAAAGACAGTGCAAATCGCAATGTCTAATGAAAAAGGCAATGAGAGATGGAACAGATCCAGATTTGGCATTTCTTGACTATCGGAACACACCGATCGATGGGCTAGATGCTAATCCAGCACAATTGTTGATGCAGAGGAGGACAAGGACCACCCTCCCAACAGCTAGCCAGCTGCTGAAACCAAAAGTAATAAAAAATGTGCAAACAAATGTCACGACTCAACCCAATCACCACATCATGACAATCAAAATGTTCCGCTCCATTCCTGGCAGATCGCACCCAAACTATCACAACAATGTTGCAAAAAAAAAAAAAACAAAACAAAAAAAAAACCACACAATTAAAAAGCCATGTCTTGATCCGAGAGCGATAACTTGCTGCGGACCTCTTTATTGGTATTAGCCTTGTTCAAGGCGCATCACATCTCCCCCCCCCCCCCCCTTAACTCTTTATGTGCCATGGTGGAAACCCCCTGTGTGCCACGTTATTCTGAGACACGAAGGTACTCTCTAAAAAAAATCGAGTGAAAATATTCACTCTTAAAAGAGTGAATACAAAAAAAGAGCGGATTAAGAGTGAAATTGGAGTGAATTTTGAGTGAAAATATTCAATTTCACTCATTTTGGAGTGACCTCAAGGATCACTCGAAGATTTTGGAGTGATCCCTGAGGTCACTCTAAAACGAGTGAAAATGAACATTTTCACTCAAATTCACTCCAATTTCACTCTTAATCCACTCTTTTTTGTATTCACTCTTTTAAGAGTGAATATTTCCACTCTCTTTTTTTAGAGAGTAGTCATGCTTTGAAAAATAATTCTGTTTTCCAATTTATACAACTTCTACAAATTTCTTTTAAGCTGGACATAATAGTGAGCAGAGTTAAGGAGGAATGCCAAACTTTGCCTCCCAATACAATGTATAACAATTCTATTTTCAATTTTTCTTTTGAATTACCAGTACCTTCATCACTGTAAAGGCATGACTTTTGCACATGAAATAGTGACATAAACTTAGAATGTACACGCAAATCTAGTTGTGAACACCGCTTGATAGTCAATCACCACATAGAATGCAAGCCGTATGTGAGAGGAACAAAAGCGTGAGAAACGCTTTGATTGTACCGCGGGATTAGCGATTTATCGATCGGTTTTGGCGGCTTTGTTTGTTGAGCAGAATATGCGAAGTTGGCACGCCGTCGACTGAGCCGGACGTGCGAACGTGGCACGTAAAGAGTTAAGACGGGAAGTTATGGAAGAACTTTCCAGTTAAACTGCAAACAGTCGTTACAAACATATTCCGAAACACAATACATGTACATCAAAATACACAGTTGTGTGTTCATACACTAAAGTGGATCTTTCATATAAACAAGCTCAGACTTATGAGCCTTATCAAAAACCTCCTTGAGCGTAGGCTAACTGTCTAAATATAGACCCACTACCTGCTCGGAACAAGCATAGTGCGTATACGCGCAAAACTTTACAACCACAACATTCCTTGTTTTCTTTTCTGTTTTCTTCTGCTTGGTCATAAATCATGAAACATGTATTTTCTTTAGCTTTCCTGAAATGCTTATGAGTATCAAATGGCCAAACATTTCAATACCTAGTCGAAGTCATAAGAAATGCTGCTGGTTCAGAACAAAATACACTGTACTTGTATCATGAAACAATATACCATAACTATGGACATATCAAACTTCTCTCTTAGCTTGATGTGCATATGCTTGAGAAAAAACCGCTACACATATCACTGACTAACCTGCATACACTGATAATCATGCAGTTTAAATAATGAACTCTATACAGTTTTGTTGTTGTATAAATGTCACCAATAATATTTAAATTAAATGTTTTGTTTTCGACAGACTGCTTATAGCACAAGGTCCGGCAGTAGTAGGTGTAGGCTTTCCTGCGAGAGGTATTGTTTGAAGCGGAGGGTATGAATGGAAGGATTAACGAGTGACAAAAGGCGACGGAAGGAAAGGATTAGGCCTATTGATAAAAGATGCAGCTGCAATAGTAGGAATAGAATTAAAAGATTAACTAGTATAATCCTTTCTTTGTGAATGACTTTGGCGTTGGTATTATAGGGACAGCTGCGGTAGAAAAGGGGCGATGAAAATGAAGAAGGTTGCTTTGGTTAATAGAAGGGGAAGCGTTAAAACAAAGGTCCGTCGTTGCATCAACTGCAGCTGGATGGAGGATTATTCCGGTGCGTCGGTGGAAGAAAAAAAAAATGAAGGGAAATATAGAAACAACGGCGCTGAGAAAGAATCAGATGGAAGATGAAGATGAAAGGGATCTGAATCGTGTGTGTTTGCGGCCTGTCTGGGAGGATTTAGGGAGAAGGGGTAATGATAAGACAATAGGTGGGAGCGAGGATGCGAGATATGCTGCGATAGCACCAACCTACATGAAAGAATCAGAATTATTTGTTTTTGTTTTTGTTCTTGTTTTTGTTTTAACTTCCAAATGCAATTGGTGGAGCGAAAGGCAAATGATCATCAAGTGGTCAAGAATGGCAAGTGTGATTGGCTAAAACTTGCAAAGGCAAATATGGACGCGTAATACGAATAACTGCAAGTGCGTTTGCTTATATTTGGTGACATGACGGTGAAATATCAGTAAGAGATTGTTTTGCTCAACTCATCGTTTTTGTGCGCTTTCGTCGAGTTTATTCAGCGTTACAATTACATAGGGAATCAAAATGTTAACTGTAGCGGAGATTGTACGCCGTTTACAGGAATGTACCTGTCTAGACGATGACGCGTTGTGTCCGCACTAAGAGATGAGTTATATGAGGAGTTGGAACCAGAACATCATTGCTTGATTTTTGCCAGGACAGCGCATTTCTTGGGGCAGGAGGGTTCTACATCCACTAGTCTTTCAACTACTGAAAACAACGCAGGTATGATTCATATTTTGTAAGCAATCATATCGTATAGCATTATTCTTACTTATGTAGGCCTAACAAGATACAAAATTAATGTCAGTGTATGTGTGTTTTATATATATATATATAATATATTCGATAAACATGTATAAAAGATATATACATTATTAACTCTTATTGGGTTTTTTTTTTCAACCTTACTAGATATTATGTAAAACAGTTGTTGATACTGATGTTCACAATTAATATATCATACAGAAGAGCAGAATGAAAGGACTGATCCTGAATCCGTTCGAAGGAATGGTCTGGGGTTTACATCAACTCAGAATGGCAGTATCACAGGTGGCACTCTACGGGATGAGGAGAGGCCTTCAACGAGTTGGCAACACCCGAGGTCTTTAAGCATCGGAGGAGGAGGACCATCGTCGAGCGAAAACAGAAAGCGACAGGCTGACACGCATCTATCAAGAGTCGACAGCACTTTGCCCATTTACACAGTGAGTCAAATAAACCAGAAACATTGTAAAAAGTATAATGGGACAATGACTGACTACACCGTTACGTTTAACCCAGTTGAGCGAAACGGTCCGATGGTTGACGCTATGCCTCAATTGAGCGGCATGTTTGATAACATCGTTGATGAGATGATCGAGGGTGTTAGAGATAGGGATTTTGTAAGAGTAGTTTTCAACGCACCTCAATTGGACAAACCAGTTAGTATGCCATTTGTAAGAAAGGATCAGTTAAGGCACGATGCCTTTAGTACAAAATTAGTTTCGACCTTGCAGTCTCACGAGGAGATTTCCCTCGATGAGATGTGTACTTTTAACGTTATTCATTTAGCCATGCCTGAGGGGGGCAAAGCGAAGCGGAGATATCTTCTCCTCTGCGATAGGTTGATGAAAATGAACAGTATAATTAAAATAAAAAACAGGGGAAAGGATGAAATGTGCTGCGCGAGAGCAATAGTAACGGGTATCGCGCGAATAGAAAAAAATCCCAATTGGAATTCCATTAGACAGAGCTATGGTATGCAAGCTTCGTATGCCAAAGCATTGCACCAAGAGGCCAGCGTCCCTTTTGGGAAATGTGGAATCGAAGAAATCAAGGCTTTTGAGAATACTCCCCGCATGAGAAATTGTAGGGTAATCTTGATTTCAAAAGAAAATTTGAACACCATAGTTTACAGTGGACCCGATGATCGTGACCATGCAATTTGTTTGTACTGGCACGATGATCACTTCGACCTCGTTACCTCCCTCAGTGCATTTTATCGCAGATCGTATTTCTGCGAGAAATGCCTCAAAGGCTATGACGTGAAGTTCTCGCATAAATGTGAACATATGTGTAATATATGTCGTGGCAAATACTGCCCAGCACCATCCGTGAGAGACCAGTCCAGTCATTGTAATAGATGTAACAGAAATTTTAAGAATGAGCGTTGCTACCGCAACCATAGAGAAAATGGACTGTGTTGGCGATTGTACAAGTGTCCTTCATGCAACGTGCTTTGTAACGTCAAATTGTTAAAGAATTACAAGACGAGTCATGTGTGTGGTCAAACGTTGTGTAAGCTTTGCAAGAAATTTGTAGATCCTGGTCATAAATGTTATATGCAACCTGTCACGAATGAAACTGTATCTCAGAATGGGTTCGTAGAGATTGGGGGGAGGAAAGACGAGCGCATCGATAATGATGATGTTGTGGTAGAAGATGTGAGCGATGAACCTGAAGAAGAAGCAGAGTGCGAAACAGAATGTCAAGCCGTAAATGTTGCCAGGGGGCGAAAGAAAAAGAAAATGAAAAGTAATAGTAAACAGAAAGATGTGAACAAGTTTATTTTCTTTGATTTTGAATGCAGTCAAGAGAGTGGGACGCACATTCCCAACTATTGCGTAGCTCAAAAGGCATGCTCTCAATGTTGTTCTCTGCCCTTTGAAACACAATGCGATACATGCGGGACGAAAGAAAAAGTATTTGAGGGGGAGGATACTGGCGAACAATTTTGCAGATGGTTGTTTGAAAGTGAGGAAAACAAGGGCAGTACGGTAATCGCTCACAACTTCAAAGGATATGATGGAGTGTTCATACAGCGATTTTTGTATGAAAACTGTATCATTCCGCAACTCATCATGTCTGGGGGAAAGATCATGTACATGAAGGTTGAATTCAACAAAATTCGCTTCATCGATTCGTTGAATTTTTTACCCATGCCTCTGTCTGCCTTACCCCCTACTTTTGGTATAGAAGAGGTTAAGAAAGGATATTTTCCTCACCTCTTCAATACTAAAGCCAACAGCACCTACCGCGGACCAATACCGGCCGTCAGATATTATAATCCTGGCAATATGCCATCAAAGGTCAGGGAAGATTTTCTTAATTGGCATGCCGCGGAAGAAGCCTCTGGTAGGGAGTTTGTGATGCGAGATGAAATACACGCATATTGCGTTAGTGACGTAGACATTCTAAGGAGATGTTGTCTCCGCTTTCGATCATTATTTCAGGAGATAACAAAGAATCCAGAATTTGGTGAAGGGGATACCGGTGTAGATCCATTTGAAAACTGCATTACAATCGCAGCGGCGTGCAATCTAGTGTTTCGACGAAATTTTCTGAGACCCGAAACGATTGCCGTACTACCTCCAAGAGGTTACTCCCCGGGGGATATCCAATCGAATATAGCTATGCGCTTCCTGAGTTACACGAGTAGGTTAGAAAAGGTTTATATTCAACACGCGCGTAATGAGGGAGAGGTGTTTATTGGTCCCTACAAGGTAGATGGTTTTTGTCGCGCTAATAAAACCATTTACGAATTCAATGGGTGCAAGTGGCACGGTTGTCCTAAATGCTACGATTATAACACGCCATCTGGAGTGGACGGTATGTACATGGGCGACCTACACTTGCAGAGTCTCAGAAAGCAACAATACATAATGAATGTCATGCCAGACTATAGATACGTTGTTGCGTGGGAATGTGATTGGAAGAGATTCGAAAAGTCAATGAATGACACTACTCTCCTTCACGTCAATCAACGCCCTCTACCGTTGAACCCGCGAGAAGCATTACGGGGGGCGGACCAATGCCAATTGTTTGTTCTATGAATGCAAAGAAGGGGAAAAGATTCGTTATGTAGATTTTACGTCTCTTTACCCAAGCATTAACAAGTACGGTTCGTATCCAGTAGGCCATCCAGAGATTATCACTTCTCACTTTCAAAACATTTCATCTTACTACGGGTTAATCAGGTGTAAAGTATTGCCACCTAAAAACCTGCTCCACCCAGTCTTGCCTATCAAACTGAACGGAAAGCTAATGTTCCCCCTTTGTTACACATGCGCCGACAATAGACAGATTAGCGAGTGCAACCATACAGACAGTGAGCGTGTGCTCCGTAGCACGTGGGTTTCCCTCGAACTTCAAAAGGCTGTGGAGAAAGGTTATAAGGTAGTGGACGTAGAATCTGTGTGGCATTTTCCTGAACAAACTCAGTTCAATGCAAGCGCAAACACGGAGGGTTTGTTCACTCGTTACATAAACACATTTCTCAAGATCAAACAAGAAGCCTCTGGATGGCCTGATTGGGTTAAGTCCGAGGAGGACAGGATACGATACGTTCGAGAGTATGAGAAAAATGAAGGAATTTCGTTAGAACCCGACAAAATTGTGAAAAATAAGGGCTTGCGATCTCTCTCGAAATTAATGTTGAACTCTTTCTGGGGGAGGTTTGGAATGCGAAATAATTTGCCCAGTGTAGAAGCGATTCATTGTCCTAGAAAGCTATATTCTATGTTAACTTGCGATGAAATTGTTGTGACTGATGTGAATTTCGTCACGGAAGAAGTGTTAGAAGTCAAATCGGTAAGGAAGGAAGAATTTGAGGAGGTAGCCGCGAGATCGAATGTAGTGATAGCCGCATTCACAACTGCTCAAGCGCGCTTAAAGCTGTATGATGTCCTGGATCGCCTAGGCAACCGCGTACTCTACTTTGACACGGATAGCGTCATATACGTGGAGAGAAAAGAGAAATATCCCGCAGAATGGTGTCCAGCTTTAGGGGATTACTTGGGTGAACTAACCGATGAGCTTGATGGTCGTCATATAACCACCTTCTGCTCAGGTGGGCCCAAAAACTATGCTTACCAACTCGATAGCGGAAAAACCTGTTGCAAAGTCAAGGGCATCTCTTTGAATTATGCCAATGCACAACTCATTAATTATGATACGATGAAAGCCATGGTTAAAACAATGGGTACGGAAGAGGAGCATGCGATCACAGTTACCGATGACTTTCAGATAACAAAGGATGTTAAAAGAAAAAAGATCGAAACAAGAGTAGCTCGCAAAGATTACAGGGTGGTATATGACAAACGGGTCATCAAGTCGGATTTCTTCACCCTCCCCTACGGCTACATCGCCAGCAAGTAGATTTGCGCGTGTTGTCTTTTGTCGATCGGCTCATTTGCTATCGATATGGATTGTTGTTCTTGTTCTTGTTTGATCAAATGTTCGATCGAGTATCAATACTTTTCATAAATAGTTACTCTTTTCCCGAAGCGTCTTCAGTGTAAGAGTTTGCGCCTTTCGGTCAACATGTCCGTTTCATCGTCTAATGAGCGAGATAGTTTTCAACAGCGGCGAACCAAATTTTTTATTCGAATTACTATTTTTGCCGTTTTGCTCTTTGTATCTTCAATCATCGCAGTTATTACCAAGCGAAAGCTATTGTCTCAGGGTGAAAACGAGATTTCGGATTTATCGTTCTTGGGATCTTATTTCTTATCATTGAATAATACGAGTTATTTTTCGAACAATAATGGATCAGAGTAGTATTATCTCAGGACATTCCCAGCGCGCTTTAGTAAGCTTACGGAAATGTCTTAGAAATGTTTGCAGCTATTTTGCTTGGGTGGCGCGAACATTTTCTTTCGTCGGAGTGCACAACTTCATAATTTCATCGCGATCAACGTTGTTCTCATTTGTCATTCAGTTCTTGTTGAGTAAGGTTAGATCGCTTTCTAGAAGCTTGTAATTCATGGCTTTAAAATTTGTTCATCCGTTTACTTGCATCGTAGCCGGTCCCACGGGAAGTGGTAAGACGGTATTTGTGAGTAAACTGTTAAAACACAATCGCGATATGATTGATAAAGCACCTCAAAAAATTATGTGGTGTTATGGAGTGTATCAAAACGCGTATGGTGAAATGTTGAAAGAAATACCGAGCATTGAGTTCATAGATGGTTTCCCCAGTAATTTTGAGAGTACTATCGATCCAAACGTACGTAATTTATTGATAGTCGATGATTTGATGGCGGAATGTTCTCAGGATGAGAAAATGACGAAGCTTTTTACACGTGGTTCTCATCATCGTAATCTATCGGTCATTTTCATCGTTCAAAATCTATTTCATAGAGGTAAAGAAACCCGCACCATCAGTTTGAACGCTCAATATTTAGTGATATATAAGAATCCACGCGATAAATCTCAGATAATGCATTTAGGCCGTCAGCTCTATCCAGGCAAAGCAAAATATGTGCAAGAGTCGTACGATGATGCTACCAGAGAACCCTATGGATATCTGTTGATCGATTTAAAATCGAACACACCTGAACAATACAGGTTGAGAACAAACATTTTCCCCGATGAGTTTACCGTAGTGTATGTGAGAGAGATATAATATTGGATGTATTTCGGGAGAAGGTATCATTCTTTCATCATGCCTCAGAGACTTAGGAAGCACGAGCATGAATTGCGGCTATTGGCCAAATGTGCGCCTAAGCTACGCAGGTCATATCTACAACATGCCTCGCGTGAATTGGTTGCTTGTCTTTCGGAATGTTGCGCAAATACTTTAAAAGGCAACGTACCTCTTACTCCGAATCAAAAGAAGTCTCTTTCTCGACACAAGAAACATATTCGCTCTTTAGCTGACAAGCGTCACGGCTTTCGCAAGAAAAAACAAATCTTGGTTCAAAAAGGGGGATTTCTCGGTGCGTTGCTAGGCCCTGTCTTATCGCTTCTTTTTAAATAATCCTAAATATGGAACATGCAAACAAAATGACGCTTATTCCAGAAGAGATGGCCCGTGCAATTCGTGCTCAAAACATGAAAGATCAACCTTCTCAGCGCGCATTATCCGAACTGGACAAAGAAATACAATCTATTTTAAATTCGGATGATAAATCGGATAGAGAAAAAGTAACTCTATACAATGAAGCGTTGCAAAAATATTTACAACTGCATCACCGTGAATTTCATCCGAAACCCATTCAAGTTAGTTTCGGAAGTAATACTTCTGACAGTATCACGCCGAAAGAAAATGAAGCGAACTTGGATATCGATGAAAGTGTAAAGGAAAATGTAATGAGTTTGTTACCGTCTACGTTGAAGAAACGCGCGGATGTATTATTGGATCGTGTGTTACTCCGCCAACCAGGGGCTTCTTGGCAATGGAATAATCGCGGAGAGTTAGTGTATGAGGGACGGACTATACCTGGTTCCAACATCATAGATTTAACTATTGATGTATTGAGAGGTCGTAAGTCGTCCATTCCTATCGGATGGCAGCATTTTCTCAGGGTTTTATTTGAATCAAACGTACCCGAATCTATAATTTCAAGCAACGAACGTCTGAATGCATTGCAGCAATTTAAACGCAAGTGCCCTCACGGCACATCGCCGATGAGCGCATCACCCAAAGTGTTACCCACCACTCCCATTCTGACAACCAGGGTTGACAATGCATCCCTCAAACGGACAAAGAAAAAATCAAATGGGAGAAACTCGGGCCGATCTACTAAACCCAAAATAACCTGGGAAAGTTATGACTGACTGAAGATTCATTCATTCGTTCGATATGATGAAAGTTTATCCGCTTTGTAAATGTTGTTGTTGATGCAATTGCATTTTATCTCTCTTGATTTAAAAAACTTTGTGCTTGTTGAGTATATACAGGATTTGTATGTACTGATTTCGGGACTATCTATATAAATGTTTTAGTTTGTGTTACAACTGCGTTACGGAGCACGTAGATTGTTATCGTTAAATGCGTGCATTTTTTGTTTGTTTCACTCTTCGGTACCAGCTTTCGGGCCTCTTTGCGTTTTACGAATAATCATTTTTTTTTTTTTGTACTGTATAAGTAAAGTCAAAAATAACGAGTACGTAATGTAAAGTAAATATCAGTATAATTGTCGCATCTTTTTCCTCCTTATTTTTGAGTTTTACAGATAGGCAAATTCCTGATTTCAGATTTAACCTTGTCCTCTGTGTATAATGTATGATAATAATATGGTTGCTGTATGTTCATAAAGTGTTTGTAGGTTTGAACGTTTGTATTATGTATTGTTATAGGGAATGAATTTTATGTCAATGCACGCGATGGTTCGTGCGTCAAACATTTTTACGTACATTGTGTTATGGAACGCTGTTCATATACCACGCATGATCACTCGTGCAACTCATACACCGTTAACTATAATAGAGAAGAAGACCACGAAAAGATAAATGAAACAAAAAAAAAATGAGAGATAATGATTGGTATACAGTGTCGATCTTTATTTTTTATTCGATGCTAATGCATTAATAAACTCGAACATACAACGAAACGAACTGGTGTGAAAAGTATTATGATTACATGTATATTTTTATACTCTTTAAATGTATATTTTTTAATAAATAGCTTAGTTATGGTGTGCTTTAAGGGCGTGAGAGACAGACAAATAGAGAGAGGGGGGCGTAAACGAGAGGAAAAGCTAGAGAGAGAGAGAGAGGAATATATATACAGTTAAACTTGCCTAAGTCGACATCGCATATGTCGAATAATCGCGCAAGTCGATAATTTTAAAAAGTCCCGATTTTTCCCCATTGACTTACGTGTATTAATTCACTCATAAGTCGAATTTTTTAAGTCGAATACTCGCTTAAGTCGATGAAATTCCAAGAACACTTTCACGGAGAAACCATTGAATTCACTGTGCCTAAGTCGAATAAGATTTTATTGTGTAATAAATCACTGTCAAAATCACTAGACGCCAGTTTTTGTTTACATACAGTATATACCAAAAGAAACTGCGTAAATAAACATTAACGTTTCATTAACGCAAGCGGTTTCACCTGAATCGTTAAACGCAAATTATATAACGATCGGGAAAATCAACGTTTGTAGCAACGATGAGTAACGATCACTAGCGCATATTAACGATGTTTCGTTAACATTAACGATAGGTAACGCAAGAACTCACGCGAGATTTTGGTTTTGTAACGAGACCTGGTGAAAGGACGACGTAGCCCCTGCCGAGTGTAGTGATCTATGCCTTATATTTAGCGGAGTCTTTTCGCGAATCGAATCACGATTTCGCGAATGGTTAATTTGCGACCGGGGTCACCAAAAACGCACGCCGGGCCGGGCCACCAAAAAAGCCGAATGTTTGCCTTCAGTTTTGGAAATGAAGCGGTAACAATCGGTTCCAATAAGATGCTGAATAAATGTCATATGTTTGCTCTTTCAATTTTGGAAATGAATAACGGCAATATTCGATTCCGTATAATACTAAAATAAATGTCGGATGTTTGCTTATACTTTTGGAATGTCAGAGATTTGATTTTGCGTTCGGAAATGAATAAGGATAAAAAAAAAAAGTATCCGGAAGATGCTAAAATAAATGTCGAATGTTTGCTTTGACGTTCGGATATGAAAAATAATGGTATTCAACTCCATACGATGATAAAATAAATGCCGGATGTTTACTTTTACGTTCGAAAGTAAATAACAATTACACTCAGCTCCGGAAGATGCTAAAGTAAATGTCGAATTATCCCTTTGAAGTTCGGAAATGAATAACAATAATAATCAACTTCGTACGATGATGAAATGAATGTCGGATGTTTAATTTTACGTTCGAAAGTAAATAACATTAACATTCAGCTCCGGAAGATGCTAAAGTAAATGTCGAATTATCCCTTTGACGTTCGGAAATGAATAACAATAATAATCAACTTCGTACGACGATGAGATAAATGTCGGGTGTTTGCTTTTACTTTCGAAAGTAAATAGCAATAACATTCGGCTCCAGAAGATGCTAAAATAAATGTCAGATGATTGTTTTTACGCTCGGAAGTGAATAGCAGTAATATTCTTCTCCATACGATGCTAAATAACTGTCGGATGTTTGCTTTTAAATTTCGAAATGAATAACAGTAACATTTAGCTGCGTTTGATGGTAAAGTTAATGTTTGATACGTGTATTTGCTTTAACGTTCGGAAATGAATAACAATAGTATTCAATTCCGTCCGATGATAAAATGAATGTCTTATGTTTGCTTTTATGTTCGAAAGTAAATAGTAATAACATTCAGCTCCGGAAGATGCTAAAATAAATGTTGAATGTTTGCTTTGGCGTTCGGAAATGAATAACTATGGTATTCAACTCAGTACGATGATGAAATAATTGCCGAAAGTTCGCTTTTACATTCGAAAGTAAATAGCATGTAACATTCTACTCCTGAAGATGCCAAAATAAATGTCAGATGATTCATTACACTTTCGGAAGTGGACAGCAGTAACATTCGGCTCCTTACGATCATAAAATAAATGTCGGGTGTTTGCTTTTGAATTTGGAGATCGAATAACGGTAATATTCTGCTCCGTACGATGCTAAAATAAGTAACAGATTGTTTCTTTTACATTTGGAAATGATTAACGGTATCAATCGGCTCATTTAGATGATGAAACAAAAAGCGGATGTTTGCTTTCACGTTCGGAAATGAATAAGGATGATATTCAGCTCCGTAAGATCCTAGAATGAATGTCGGTTGCTTGTTTTTACATTTGAAAATGATTAACGGTAACATTCGGCTCCGGAAGGTGTTAAAATACTTGTAAATGGTGGATGATTGCTTTTACAATCAGAAATAAATAACGGTAACTTTCGGACCGAACGTAGGACCGATTTAGTTTTGCTTTTTTTTTTTATTTTATTTTTTTTTGTTCGGGCCACCAAAAAATAAAAATCAATCATTTTGGGGCCACCAAAATAAAAGTTAGTGTGGAGCCCTGGCCTACATCAATGTGGATAAAGTGTCTTGTTGAAGGGCAAATATCGGGCACACCGCTCCAGCTCTCGGCTCCAGAGTAGACAACATACATGTACATTATACATATGTACGTGTGGTGTAACTTTAAGTCGATTTTTTTTCGACTTACGTACAAGTCGAAACTCGCCTAAGTCGATGTGTTTTGCTCAGTCCCGAGAAGATCGACTTATGCGAGTTTAACTGTATATATATATATATATGAGATAAAAACCTAAAATGAGATTAAAACCTATATATATATATATATATATATATATATATGAGATTAAAACCTAATATATATATGTATATATAATGTAATTTATATACATACTACAAAACACTGGGATAATACTCGTGACACAGATTTTTTTTTTTCTCATAGCTATAGGTCAATAGTTAAAACTAAAGAGCTACTACGATTTTTACAAACACAAACAACAATCAAATACAATATCATCCCATACAGGAAAAAAAAAGTTATACCATATTCAACATTTACAGCGATCATTCCAAGATTTTGCTACTTGTCGCAATATCAAATCAGAGTCGTACATACGAAGAGTAAACCTTGGATATTTTGACTTTACAAAATCGTACACTTTACGATCATTCTGAGTTTGATTAGTATAGAAGGATGCAATTATACTTCGCATACTATTTCCTCGAACTCTTTGAAACAAAAAGTATAAACAATGTTGCCCACAAACGGTTGACCAGTTAGATTGAATCGATCTAGTATTGTATCGCCAATTTTTAGAGTGTTTTTGTAAAAAAGTTTGAAAATGATTAGAACACATTGCAGGCAGTCGTCCGTACGAGTCAAAGAAATCAGCTTCTTTACTTTCATCGATGTAAATAGCAACCCAGTGACTACCCGATTCGTTATGATTGTCCACATTAGCGATTAATGCAGTTGGAGCATATTCGATATGGTTAGGCAGGCGGTCGGCGGGATAAACGCCTAAAAACTGTTTATGCATCTGCTTGTCGTGATTAACAAACTTTAAAATTTGTTCCGTGTTCATGTTGTATGAGTACAGCGAATCAGATGTCTAGTTGCCGAAATCCACGATGACGTTTCGGTTTCTGTCAATTTCAATGATGCTTTCGTATTCCGCGTAGACTAAAACATTAATGGTCTCCGGCAGAGCTTCTGCAAATTGCATCTCGAGGCGAACGTTTCCCTGTTTGCGAAGGTTAAAGCAATCACCCTCCGATAGGTCGGGCGTCAAGTCAAACGCATAGAGCGTACAGCCATTTCCATAATCCTTCCGGTCGATCTGATTACCTTTGTCTTGGTACAAAGAATTTACCCCAGAAAATAACGTCTGATAGGCTAAGATGTAGTTGGGGTTCTGAACTGAGAATTTAGGACGAAGGGGTTTCCAGGGAACTTGCTCAGAATCTGCGTACAGAGCCAGAAAGTTGAGGTTGTAGTGATGAAAATTGAAAGGATTTTTTACGTAATCCCCGTTGAAAGCCGTGTTACCGACGCATCCAACAACTAGTCTTTTAGGCATTTGCCCAAGTATCAAACTCTCTCTGGTGAACGACAGATTTCCGCGCGGAATGCTGAATGTCTTGACTTCTACTCGCCTGATCGGATACTTTGCCGTTTGCGTTTCCAATGTTTTGGCATGAAGGAGCGCTGTCTCCGCGCTTAACTTGACGCGTCTCACGTACAAGGAAGCGTTAGTTATCTGAAATTTGTAACTGGCATTTTCCGTAGCTGACATTAAACTGAAACTATCTTTAGAACGATTCAGTTTAAGTTTGATATCCACACCTCCCAAAAGCAAGCGATCTTGAAAGAACATGTCCAAGTGTAGGACACCGAGCATATCGAGGGAGCGACTCTCTTTGATGTAATCGTGTCTCACTCTCAGCCCTTCATTACCACTCGTAGCGCTGAGAGGGTTACTATCATCCATAAACCCGGGCGTGTCTTTAAAAAAAAAGGGAGGATGTTAGCTGAGATTCTTTTGCCGCTGGACCGTACGTTAGCAGGGTTTCCAAGATGGCTCTGTAAGGGTAGGTATTTGTCGAGGGTGTTATGAGCCTGTCATTTAGCATCATATCGACGTCGCTAAACAACGTATGCATAAATAAGTTTGTGGGGGCAACTTTCTCCGTTTCAGCGAGGGGGGCGCCATCGCTATTTACAACTTTAACTTGGAGATGTAGAAAGGTCTGGGATAAATCGGTGTATTCATCCGTCGAACCCTGCAGATGAAACTGGATCGGGGTCGCATCGGCGATGTTGGTCAGGGGAAAATATTCGACCAATTTTCCACTTTCAATCGTAGTTTGTGTTGCTGGAACGGTGAATAAATCTACTTCAGATTTTGAACAATCGCAAGATAGACGATGAATCTTATCCATATTTAGGCCGAGGGGAAGGGGGGGGGGGGGTTGCTGGTACCAATTTATTGTCACTTATCAAAAATGTCGGACGTCTTTCTTCTTTTCGCTTTCTTTTTCGAAGTGAGGCGAGCGTTAGTTAGGCGCTTCCTTTTATGCATCTTACTTCTTTTCAAAGGAGCGCTTGTTAGCTGGCGGCCAAGATGTTTCAGATTGGACGTTGTGGCGCTCTTTACGCTTTCTCCCCGAATGACATCGCTAGCGATATTGAGGCCCGTTTGAAGCGTTTTTTACCCACGTATGGTACGGCAGAGCGCAATAATCCTTTTAACATGCTTCCTAAACCATATCCTCGTTGCGTACGTGCCCCTCGAAAGACAGGGATAGGTGCAGCGTGAGTTGCCATTGTTGAAATAATAATATCAATAAAAAAAAAAATGCCTTCGTTATTATTGTTTTGGCTCTTCTTAATAGAACGCGTGTTTGCGAGATGATCGAAAATGTAGCTTCGCGATTACTTTCCCACTCTGAAATGGCACCTTTTCACCAAAATCACTCCTTATATCTATATGTATAGTATCGATGTATTTAGTTTTGACAGGGAGATAATGAGGCGTCTGATAAGATTGAAAAACTACACTACCTTTTCCTTATCAGTGGGTATGATTCTTAGCAGGGGAGCACTCACATCACCAACCCTCTGATTTTCAACGATATCCGTGTACACGTACAGGGCAAATAATCCACCATTAATGTCGGGAAAAAGAGGAGCTTGGCAATTTTCTCTTAAATTCTTTTGAGTAAATCCCAACAACTGCGCCAAGCCATCGCTCAATGTAACCTCGACACTCTCCCTGACATTGATATTAACCTTATAAGATATTGCGTCGACGTTGAAATGCGCATCATTTCTCGCGGAATTTGGAAGTGACTTATTGATAGCGTTGCATATGTCATTAACATTTCTGTAGTGACCTTGAGGAACGCGCCCTATGATCGTCTCGTTATTATTCATGCTAATCCTGTATTTATTATTAGTCCTGTTCACGTTTGACCAAGAATGTGGGTAGATGATGTCTACTAACGCAACCTCCCATTCACCGCGCAAATTCAAAGGCGTCGCCAACTTGGTAGTAAAACTCGTTAGTGTATTATCTGGAAAATAATCGAATGAGCTATTGCTCGGGAGCGTTATGTAAATTTGATCTTCACTCTCCATGGTCTCAGCGTGTAATGTTACTATTACGATTCGACGTAAGATTTTTGAATGTTATCTACCCACTGGTTAAAAGAGGAAGGGTAGCCTAAAAATTTGACGAAATATTCCGTTTTCCCCCTTCGTTTTCTCTTCTTTAATATTTTCTCCACCCTGTACGCGTCTCCTTTGTCCTTGTTTACCCTTTGTAATTCTTCTTCGTAAAACGTTCCCAATAATCTCTCTCCTTGATCGTCTACGAGGTTGTAGACGGGCACGCCTCGTCTCTTTGTTCGATCTACATTAAAGACCTCTTCAGTCCAGTTGGGAAGATACCCCTTTTTAGTCTGGGTGCCAGAGGCTGAACCTTGTTTTACCGTCCACCCAATGTTTTTTTATGGTTTTACCCTATTTCGGGGGTGCTCAATCCGAATCTGGATGATGCAACTCTTGCATCCTTGAGGGTTTTGAGATATTCAAGATGGCCGCCAAAATGGCCGCCCGAACTGGAAATTCCCACGTATTTCCTTCTAAATGGTGAGATATTGAAAACAATTGATGGTTTTACCCTATTTCGAGGGTGCTGAATCCGAATCTGGATGATGCAACTCTTGCATCCTTGAGGGTTTTGAGATATTCAAGATGGCCGCCAAAATGGCCGCCAAAATTGAAAATTCCCACGTATTTCCTTCTTAATGGAGTGAAATTGAAAACAATTGATAATTCTATCCTATTTGGAAGGTGCCGAATCCGAATATGGATGATGCAACTCATGCATCAGTGAAGTTTTTGAGATATTCAAGATGGCCGCCAAAATGGCCGCGCCAATTAAAAACGGAAATTCCCATGTATTTCCTTCTAAATGGTGAGAAATTGAAAACAATTGATGGTTTTACCCTATTTCGAGGGTGCTGAATCCGAAACTGGATGATGCAACTCTTGCATCCATGAAGTTTTTGAGATATTCAAGATGGCCGCCAAAATGGCCGCCAATTGAAACCGGAAATTCCCACGTATTTTCTTCTAAATGGTGAGATATGGAAAACAATTGATGGTTTTGCCCTATTTCGAGGGTGCTGAAACCGAATCTGGATGATGCATTTCTTGCATCTATGAAATTTTCGAGATATTCAAGATGGCCGCCAAAATGGCCGCCAATCAAAACCGGAATTTCCCACGTATTTCCTTCTAAATGGTGAGATATGGAAAACAATTGGTGGTTTTACCCTATTTCGAGGGTGCTGAATCCGAATCTGGATGATGCAACTCTTGCTACCTTTAGGATTTTGAGATATTCAATATGGCCGCCAAAATGGCCGCCAAAACCGAAAATTCCCTCGTATTTCCTTCTAAATGGTGAGAAATTGAAAACAATTGATGGTTTTGCCCTATTTCGAGGGTGCTGAATGAGAATCTGGATGATGCAACTCCTGCATTGTTGAAGATTTTGAGATATTCAATATGGCCGCCAGAATGGCCACCCAAAACGGAAGTTCCCATATATTGAAAGCCATTGGTGGTTTTTATCTCATTTTGATTGTGCTGAATCCGAAGCTCAGGATACAACTCTTGCATCTTTATTAAGGGTTTTGAGATGATAAAGATGGTCGCCAAAAATAACCGCCAAAAACGGAAATTCTTATGTATATCCCCTATTTCCTTCTAAATGGTGTAAAATATAAAACAGCTGGTGGTTTTACACTATTTTGAGTTTGCTGAATTTGAAGCTCCAGGATACAGCTCTTGCTTCTTTGAGGGTTTTGAGATAATAAAGATGGCCGCCAGATTGGCCCCTAAATGGCCGTTAAAAACGAAATTTTCCACGTAAGCCCTCTGTTACCTTCTAAATGGTGTAAAATTGAAAACAATTGGCGGTTTTACTCTATTTCGAGGGTCCTGAGTCCGAACCTGGTTGATGCAACTTTCGTATTCTTTTTAAGGGTTTTTGAGATGTCAATATAGATGCCAATATAACTGTCAAAAATTGGAAAATTTTAGACCCTATTCAGCACCCTCGAAACTTGGTTGTTGAAATTCATCCATTCTTTAGGGTTTTTAGACGACGAAGATGACAGCCAAAGTAAGTGGCATAATTCCAATGTTAATATATTTTTTCTTAATGGTAAAAGTTTTAAAATAACTTGATGGTCTTACCCTATTACGAGGGTGCTGAAGGTCTTTGAAGGTTTTGGGACATCTAAAATGTCCTGTATGAACGGAAACTCCTTAACATTTTCTTATACTTAAATTATTACCTTCCATGTTGTCGTTTGTTTTTTTACTCATTTTTTTTCGCGTTACCTGTGATATGACCGTCCCCTCGTGTGTGTTTGTAATGTATTATATATACGTATACATATTATACACATATATAATGTTACATCATAATTGAAAAAAAAATTGAAGCATAACAATAAAAATGTCCCACTCGTGTCTTCAACAATGTCATCAAGACCATCAATATAAACCAAATAACCAATTTAAGTGTTCATGGATGAAGAGATTAAAACTGCTCATGGATTAAGACAGGTAATATTGGGTAATTTCAGTACACTTCTCTACATCACTATCACAATATGATATGTTTTCCATATCTCACCATTAAGAAGGAAATACGTGGGAAATTCCGGTTTTATTTGGCGGCCATTGTGGCGGCCATCTTGAATATCTCATAAACTTCATGGATGCAAGAGTTGCATCATCCAGATTCGGATTCAGCACCCTCGAAATAGGGCAAAACCATCAATTGTTTTCCATATCTCACCATTTAGAAGGAAATACGTGGGAATTCCCGTTTTTAATTGGCGGCCATTTTGGCGGCCATCTTGAATATCTCAAAAACTTCATGGATGCAAGAGTTGCATCATCCAGTTTCGGATTCAACACCCTCGAAATAGGGTAAAACCATCAATTATTTTCAATTTCTCACCATTTAGAAGGAAATACATGGGAATTTCTGGTTTTAATTGGTGCGCCCTTTTTGGCGGCCATCTTGAATATCTCAAAAACTTCATGAATGCATGAGTTGCATCATCCATATTCGGATTCAGCACCATCCAAATAGGATAGAATTATCAATTATTTTTAATTTCACACCATTTTGAAGGAAATACGTGGGAATTTTCGGTTTTGGCGGCCATTTTGGCGGCCATCTTGAATATCTCAAAACCCTCAAGGATGCAAGAGTTGCATCATCCAGATTTGGATTCAGCACCCTCGAAATAGGGTAAAACCGTCAATTGTTTTCAATCTATCACCATTTAGAAGGAAATACGTTGGAATTTCCAGTTCGGGCGGCCATTTTGGCGGCCATCTTGAATATCTCAAAACCCTCAAGGATGCAAGAGTTGCATCATCCAGATTCGGATTCAGCACCCCCGAAATAGGGTAAAACCATCAAAAAACATTGGGTGGACGGTAAAACAAGGTTAGGCCCAAAAAGTCGCTTTGGCACCCAGACTATTTCAAAGGTTTGTTTGGATTTGCTTATTCTAACTCTATCACCCACCTTGTATCTACTTGTTTGTGTATTGGCACGCGTCGGGTTTACATCGGCGTACAGTGTATCCCAAACAATGCCCTCGTTGGCTTTACTGACCAAAGCTGGCTTTGTTTTGATAGACCTATGAAAACAGTTGTAAGCCTTGAGAAAACTGTCTAGTGCGGAGATGTACTTTAATGTATTGCGGTGTGTAAAGTATTTCCATATCTTTTCTTTTAACGTGCGGTTAAATCTTTCCACTATACAAGCCTTGGTGCTATTCTCTGTAGTGTAATGTTCGATGTTTTTGTCTCTTAAGAAAGATTGGAACACCCTGTTGGTAAATTCAGTCCCTTTATCAGTTTGAATGTGATAAGGTTCTCTGTTCGATTTCTTTATTATGTTATTGACTGCTTTGATCAAACTCTTCCCAGTCTTATTTCTAATGGGAACTGCCCATGCATATTTAGACAAGACATCGATACACGTTAACAAGTATTTATATCCCTTATTCTGCTTGGCTAAGGAAGACAAATCTACCAAATCCATCTGCCACACATCATCCATGGCATACACAACAACTCTACTCCTAGAAAACTTACGCCTTACTGGTCGATGCAAAGTGTATGTATCATGTCCCTCTAACCAACGCTTAATTTCTCGCCGAGTTGCATTTTGCACACCATCATTCTTTGCACTCTGATACAACTTTTCAACACCGGAGAAACTCGCTTCGTGCGATGGATCAAAATATACTTCACGTAGATATTCATCCATCATCATTGCAATCATCTGTCACAGTCGGACAAAACCAGTCACACACGCAAGCACGCGCAAATCTGGAATGAGAAGTCACACACGCATATACCTGTAATATATGACGCGACAAATAACAATTTTTCACAAATTTCCAATTGTGATTTCACTCTGCACGATTAAACTTTAATAACCTCAATACATGGTTGAGGTAGATTCAAAACATAGCGTAATTTCAAACGAATTCGAAACATATTGACAAAGTTATAGCAAAAAAACAAAACAAAAAAATACCAAAAAAAAAACAAACAAACAAACAAACAAACAAAAAAAACACCCCAAAACCCCCAAAACCCTACAAAACGATACAGACAGTAAATGTACAAGTTCAGCCCAATGGATCCCCCCCCCCCCTCACTTCTCATCTCATCTCTCCCATTATTGCTCCTTCAATTTGCGTTTCACAATGTCCTTAACTTCCCTTTTCGGAAGGCAGAGATGAAAAAATTCTGATGCCTCCGCCACGCAAACCATTTTTTCATCTTCAAACATTTCTTTAAAATTATAAACGCAGTCCAAAAAGTGAAAAAAATCGTTCTTGCGTTAACCTCTCCATCGATGCCTCGAAATACTTGTCTACGACTTCGGTCCATAAAAGCCACAGACAGTCCTCGTGGTCAATTTGGCTGTTATACCCTAACTGACAGCCGATGCATGACTCTTTCACAAGTTCGTTGATAATGCACGAGAGTGCGCGGAGGACCATACACAATGGACCCGGAGAGAGACGACTATAGCCCTCCCGAGTTTCCATGGTTTTATGATCCATCGTGTTACATTCCTCCTCCCCCTCTACGCCTTCACCTCCATCCTGATGCAGCCCCTCGTCCATGCCCGCCTTCTCCTCCTCCTCCTCCTCAAAGGTGAGCGTCTTACGCACATGTTCAAGGTCGTCCACAACGCTCTCGGGGACTCCTTCACCCGGTGGCGAATGCAACGTAGAACGTGGAGTCTCAGATGAAGAAGGTAAGCGCATCATGCGCCTGTTCCTCTGCATCGCTGGAGCATCGGGTGTTGGTGGTATATTCGAACGTTCGATGACAGAAATCTGCCTCTGCAATCGGTGATTGGTTGATGGCGTTGGTAAAACTTCAACTGGTGACTGTGGCGTGGGGAGTGACGCGCTGGAACATTTTACAGGGGAGTCCTCTATTAAAACGATGTCTCGCTGAGGGGATGGCGGCGTGAGACACGAACCAGCGGGGGTAACTTTCTCCAGCTCCATGTCCAACTCAGCGACAGCGGCCTTTGGTACGAGAAGAGTTGGGGGGAGAACGGTATAGATTCTAAGTTACATGCTTTGTTTTGTTTTGGTTTTTTTTTTCGTATAATTTTTGGTCATTTTCTTTTTAAATCAAACGTTTAGATATATTTTTGCTTATCCCTTTCAGACTCCCTCCTCCAAAACAAAATCAATATAAATAGACAAATTTATATCTTTACATTGGCGAATTCACGCACAGCGTTGCTGATTTCAAACGAGGATTTTATCAATTTCCACCAATTTTCACACGTCAGGTTCAACCCCTTTTTCCCCGGTAGCATTCTATTACTCCCCTGCATCTGGTAATATTCACGGATATTGACGTAAGGAACACCTCTGAATTTCTTCACAACGGCAAAACGTTTCCCTCCCAAATGAAATGGTTTGGATCCCGATTCAAATTCACAGAGATCGTAATCTATTTTACGGCTATACCGACTACCCGCCTCTTCAAGTACCGTCATCCCTTTCTCCCTCTTCTCTCCCGATCGTGCCTATGACATACAAAATAAGAACAATTACAATTACTGCGTTACTCATTTTGTCTACACGTACATAAATACAGTGATGATGCTTTCCATGCAGACATACAGATCAACGTCAAGGTAAAAAAAAAATTACATTTTGCATTACAGCTAGATAAACGTATCATTTACACATGTATTTCATTCGCGTTAGTCCTTCCTCAACGAATAACAAAATCAAACATACTGTGCAGTACATATTATGCGATTTCACATACACACAATGTATATACTAGAACTTTATGTAATGTTTATTTCAACTTACCCGTATAGCCGCAAGAGAAGGAGGTGCCCTTTTCATCTGATACATAGAAGAAGTTCCCTCGGATGATGGGCTGTTTTCCACTGTAGCCATCTTAGATGCTATGTAGTATAATGCGCAGTCAACGATGTAAAAGTAAGAGATTGAAGTTTGGAAATGATGATGGGGACTCTTCCTCTCAGGCTTTTATAACAATCACCCACAATACTGCAACGCAGAAACCTACGAAGTACACCATCGACCATTTGCAAGTAGTCCGTGTTATCAACCGTCCAATCTCATTTTCACCTTAAAATTTACTCGTCCAATCACACTTTACATTGACCATTGGATGGCCATTCGTCATCAGCTGTCCACCCTAACCCAACCTTTTGTCTTATCATTACCCCTTCTCCCTAAATCCTCCCAGACAGGCCGCAAACACACACGATTCGGATCCCTTTCATCTTCATCTTCCATCTGATTCTTTCTCAGCGCCGTTGTTTCTATATTTCCCTTCATTTTTTTTTCTTCCACCGACGCACCGGAATAATCCTCCATCCAGCTGCAGTTGATGCAACGACGGACCTTTGTTTTAACGCTTCCCCTTCTATTAACCAAAGCAACCTTCTTCATTTTCATCGCCCCTTTTCTACCGCAGCTGTCCCTATACTACCAACGCCAAAGTCATTCACAAAGAAAGGATTATACTAGTTAATCTTTTAATTCTATATTCCTACTATTGCAGCTGCATCTTTTATCAATAGGCCTAATCCTTTCCTTCCGTCGCCTTTTGTCACTCGTTAATCCTTCCATTCATACCCTCCGCTTCAAACAATACCTCTTGCAGGAAAGCCTACACCTACTACTTCCGGCCCATCCAAACTGAAACTCATTAAACCGAAGACCAACTATGGTAAACGGTCCCTATCTTATCGAGGGGCCAAACTTTGGAATGAGCTTAATTATCCCTCTTCAACAATTGTATCAATTGAAGCATTCAAATGCTACGTAAATCACAGCCCCGACATACCTATTTTTGCAGGATAATGAGTCAACGAAATTAGTAGATTATTTGAGATTGTACAAGAACGATTTTTCTCACCCATCCCCCACCCCCATTCCTCGATTTTTGATGTTGATTATGGTTTCTAATTTCTTAGTATGCAGGTTTTTTTTTTTCCTTAGTTAAATTGTAGCTTATGCCATTCTGGCTTTTTTATGTAATTTAGGTTGTATATTATTGATTGATTTGTTGTTTGTACTGATGGCATGTTTTGTATTTTGGTTGGACCCCTGTGAAAAGCAGCTTTTAGCTGACCAGGGCAATCCATCCCATGAGTGGAGAATAATAAAAAAAAAAAGTAATCTGCCATTCACTTACAGTACTTAGTAACCATTTTTACATGGCGAGCTTGTAGCAATCTGACCTTTGATGAAAACTGACGTAACAATGCGTTCAGCTCAACTGTTTGGTCTGACAAACATCTCTACATTTCTAATTTCTTGACACGTCTCTTCAAGTACTGTAAAGCCTTGTTCGTCAAGACAATAAATGTATGTACAGTAAGTACACTAGAGTATAGCAAAGCAATTCAATAATGAACACCTGCTATACTCTCTCTGTTTCTGAAACAAGATATCACATGAATATAACCTGATTATGTCTGTACACCTGCATGGTCTCATGAACCTTTCACATTCACAACATTATGAATAGCATAATGTCATAATTTCACTCAATCGATATCTATGCTATGGAAAATGTGTATGATTGATCAATTCTGTGATATCACAAATATTCCAACTCATGCAAATTAAGCAATTGAAGGGATGCAACAGCTTTTGTGTGTTTGTGTGTGCTTTCGAACAGCAAAGCAACTTAATTTGCACTTCCAATTAATACAATGTCTACATTATACACTGTATCAAAATAAGCTGTATTACTCAAAACCCTTTTCTTCAGCACATAAAGCATAAAATACTGGAAATGATTTTGCCCTGTTTTGGTGCAAAAATCATAACAATTTGGAGAACATGCTGCTTTTTCCATGCAGACAAGAACAAATTATGGATACAAATTAAAACAGTGTACACAATGTTTGTGTCATCATTTCAAAACAAGAACACTCTTTCTTTGACATGAGAAATATCCTTCTCTTACAATAACATGGAACACATTTCTTTTGTCTTATATTGTTCGTGCTTCCATGTCATCACCAGTCTACACTATCTCTGGATAATAAGCACATTTGGTGTCCTTTTGTCCTATCCGTGGAAATACGCATACTTCTATCTTATCCACGGGACAAAGCGTCTGCAACGACATTGTCTTTTCCGCGTACGTGCTGTATCACAAGGTTATACACCTGTAGCACTAGCGCCCATCTGGTTAGGCGTCCATTTTTGTTCCTCATTCGCGACAGGAACACAAGCGGATTGTGGTCTGTGTACACCAGCAACGGATACTTTGTAATGTTCAAATACACGTCAAAATGATGAAGAGCCATGACGAGCGCCAACGTCTCCTTCTCGACAGTGGAGTACTGTCGCTGATGTTTGTTGAATTTTCTGGACATAATTATACGCGACGGGATGGTCAACTCCGTTGTCATCCTTCTGCATCAGGGCTCCTCCTCCTCCTGTGTCACTGGCGTCCACCATATGAACTGCTTGTCGAAGGTCGGCCCTGCAAGAACCGGAGAACTCGCTAACATTGCCTTCCTAAGGTTATTAAAACCTTCCAGTGTGGGTTTATCAACAAAGCTCTGCACCACATCAGCCATTATGGGAATATCAAAATCAAAACTTGCAAGAAGTAACAATTTCTCACAAAACTACAAAGCCTTGCCAACAAAAATGCACCACGTATGAATATACATGTACACACAAAACCCAGTCACACATGCAAATTAGGCAAAAATTTCCTGCGATAAACACAAAGCAGAAAACAACAAAATCCCTAAGCCTTCAAATCAGGTATATAATCAAAACGCCACTGCATCACATAAGCATGTGATCTAAAAACATTAAATGAGTGTATACACACTCCATACAAACGACCACATAGCACGATTGTTCAAAAGGTTAGCCTTACCAAGGAAAATATACTACAGCCTTTAACCGAGGCTAACCTTCCAAAATATCACAATATTCGGCGTGACCCGTAGCCAATGTGTACGCAAGCCCCCACAATACACATCTAGCATACGCACACTCATAAACTGCAATAACCCGACACACGACTCGCTAGACCGACCGTCTGCGACTATACGAAACACGTGCGAGCCTAATGCGCAAAACCAACGCTATGCACTATATACGCACACAACTGAACGTGAGGAATCCTCACCCAAATCGGTCTACACAAGACCTTCATGCAAAAACGACAAACGTTCAAAACGTGAAAATCCTCACCAAAATCTGCACTAGGCCTTCACACAAAATGTAGCCTATACAACTACAAACACAGTCAATAACTGCCAAAAACCTATGCAACATAGATGTTATACACAACGTGCACAACCAAACGTGAGAATCCTCACCAAAATCTGCACCAGGCCTTCACACAAAATGTAGCCTATACAAATACAAACACAGTCAATGACTACCAAAACCTACACAGCATAAATGTTATACACAATAAATGTGCACAACCAAACGTGAGATTCCTCACCACAATCCGCATGAAACATGAAAAAAAAAAAAAAAACCGGCTTGTCTCTTCATTTTCCCGGACAAGGTCCCAATTTGTCAAGACTCAACCAAATCACCACATCATGACAATCAAAATATTCCGCTCCATTCCTGGCAGATCGCACCCAAACCATCACAACAATGTTGCAAAAAAAAAAACCCACAATTAAAAAGCCATGTCTTGATCTGAGAGCGATAACTTGCTGCGGACCTCTTTATTAGTATTAGCCTTGTTCAAGGCGCATCACACAAAGCTGACCAAGAAACAAAAGTGCAGTAAAATTACTTTCATCGAAGCGAAAAAAAGAAAAGCTCTCTCCACTCAAAGAAGGAGACCAAGTGAAGATGCGAATGTAAAACAATCTCTGGAAAGATGCTGTTGTTGTTTCAAAGACAAAGTTCTCAAAAAGTTGCATAGTGGAATATGAAGGAACTAGAAATGTCGCTATGGCGACTGGTATGCCTCCGCCATAATGCATGATTGTCCTTATAGGTCTATAGTACATGTGGACAATGTGTGATTACATTTTCACAAAATTGGCAAAATATTACACTGTAAAATGACATGTTTGTCACAAATGTATCAAATGTTCACCTTCCTTGACCTATGTTTAATTGGATGAATAGGAGAGCATGTATTTGGGGATTTAAGAACTTTAACTTCGACTTTGACCCTTTCATAAGTTTACGCACTTGAGTAATTGTCAAGGTATGGAGAAAAAGTGCAATTTCTATATTGAACAGTAAATTGTTATCATTTTCATCTGGCCTTTGATTCATAAGAGAATCAATGTCTAGCAGAACATAGGTGTACTAAGTTTAAAGATAACTTGAGCCACTTCCGAGATATGAAGAAAGAAGTTCAGCACTTTCACTTGATCTCTGACCTTTTGACCTTTGACCTTCTTGGCAAAAAAAAAATCCCAGAGAATCTCTAGTGGGTTATACATGCATACATCAAGTTAAAAAAAAAATAATCCTGCTGGCATTGCATAAATGTAAGGAAAATAGTAAAATTTTGAAGTATTGCCCTTGACCTTTGACCCCTGACCTTTGACCACATGAACCCCAAATTCCCTAGATAACCACTGCCAGTCAGTACATGCATACATACTTTGTTCCATAAAGATACCTTGAACAATTTCCAAGATACAGAGAAAAAAGTAAAATTTAACATTTTACTTGACCTTTTGACCTTTGACCTTTTGACCTCATGACCCCAAACTTTCACCAGAGAATCTTAATTGGGTAATACATGTATACACTAAGTTTCAAGAATATATCTTCAGGTATTGCATAGATATGGAGGAAATAGTGATATTTTACGCATTTGACCTTGACCTTTTGACCTTTGACCTTGAGCATGTGCACCCAAAAGTTGATAGGCACAACTTCACCCCCTGATACACATACATGCCAAGTTTCATTAGGATACCTCAAAAGGTTTTGATAGTTACCCCGTCCACAAAATTCATTACGGACGGACGGAAGGACGGACGGACGGAAGGACTGACAACCCGAAAACATAATGCCTCCGGCACCACTTCGTGGCGGAGGCATAAAAATGTTCCTGTCAAAACAGAATTGACATCAGAAGAGGTACAGCGGAAAACAATCCTTAATGCAACAAAGCTAGATTGACTCAACATAATATCGTATCACAAGATCGGGTCAAAAATGTGGACCAGTGTAAAAACTTATCTATTTCATAGGATAGATAGGCCTAACTGCTGAGCTCCACCGGAGTGAGGGGTTCAGGCTGGCTCAAGATGCAGTCAAAGACGCTATGCAGGGTGTCATCAGCCAAATAAAAGAGCAGGACGGCAAGATATTAGACCTGGAGAACAAAGTTCGTGATCAGGCTGCAGAAATCCAAAGCCTCAAGAGCCGGGTCAAGAAGTCTGAGGAAGCCTTGGTTGGAGTCACGAATGCTATGTCTCATCTTGAGCAGTACAGCCGTCGAAACAGCGTTCATGTTAATGGCATCAAGGAATCGTCACATGAGGTAACTGATGATGTCATCTGTAAGTTTGCAAAGGAAAAGCTTGGCGTAGATCTTGCTCCAGATGAAATTGATCGATCACACAGAGTATCTCCCCCTCCACTGAGCAATCCAGATGCAGATCGAGTCCTGCACGCAAAAAGGGCCCTCGTCCAATCATCGTGAAATTTGTTTCTTATCGAGCCAGAGCGATGTTCATTGCTGCCCGCCGTAAGCTGAAGGGGTCGGAGTTCTTTATTAACGAGGATCTCACTAAGAAAAATCAAGCCCTCTTCACTGCTGTCCGAAAAAATCCAAAGGTCATCCGAGCGTGGACCATCGATGGCAGAATCTTTGCGGGTATCAAGAACTCTGAGAATGGTTTGAGTCGCAAACTGATCACATGTGAGGCTGACATTGGAAAATTGTAAAAGATATAGTGATGAACTATTGCAGCACTTCATTTACCTAGTAGTAGTACGGTACTATTACATGTACTCAGTACTTCACATTTCATTTTCAAATACTATTGCCACTCCTACAATGTACATGTATTTACTAATGGGTTTGTTAATTTATTAGTTGTACAGTGAACTCTCATTATAGATTGCTATTGTTGTTGAAATATCCAAATAACAAAGTAATTTTCTTTGCCATGGGCTTGGAATGAATATCTTAATGTATTTTTTTGTTTCTACAACCAAAAGATTTTGATATGGCAAAGAAATGTCATTGGACATATGGTGTTTATTCATAGTGAGGGTCACTATATTGCTTTATATGGCGTGTATGAACATGTACAACATTTTTATTCAAATTCATTATTTTCTTCCGTCGAGATGTTTTCATTGCAACTGATTGACAAATTGCCCTACATCGACGTAAATAAGCACTGAATTAATCAGTGTTTTAGTAGTAGCCATGATAAAAATCATGGGCGTACATACTCGAGCAGGATTTGAACCTACGACCTCCTGATCACCGGACAGGCGTCATCTCCACTAGACCACCGAGCTTTCGCCCTAAAAGCAAGTGTTGGTTCTGATCCTTATAGCATGCAGCGGGTACTGCTTTGTTACTCAAATTCATTATTTTCTTCCGTCGAGATGTTTTCATTGCAACTGATTGACACATTGCCCTACATCGACGTAAATAAGCACTGAATTAATCAGTGTTTTAGTAGTAGCCATGATAAAAATCATGGGCGTACATACTCGAGCAGGATTTGAACCTATACTGATTACCGGACAGGCGTCATCTCCACTAGACCACCGAGCTTTCGCCCGAAAGCAAGTGTTGCAATGAAAACATCTCGACGGAAGAAAATAATGAATTTGAATAACAAAGCAGTACCCGCTGCATGCTATAAGGATCAGAACCAACACTTGCTTTCGGGCGAAAGCTCGGTGGTCTAGTGGAGATGACGCCTGTCCGGTGATCAGGAGGTCGTAGGTTCAAATCCTGCTCGAGTATGTACGCCCATGATTTTTATCATGGCTACTACTAAAACACTGATTAATTCAGTGCTTATTTACGTCGATGTAGGGCAATGTGTCAATCAGTTGCAATACAACATTTTTGTTGAATTTTACGTAGTACTGTATTATTGGTACATTACATTTCAATAATATTTGCCACTCCTACATGTATACAAGGGACATTGTACTAATGGGTCTTGTTTATTTATTAGTTACAGTAAGTAGGGTGGATACATGTACATGTATAAGTATAGTAAGTATAGGGTGGATACATGTACATGTAAGTATTCAATTTCTCCTGGCAGAAAGCCCCCAGGTTTTTATTCATTGCCTCTTTTACCTTTAATGTGTTTGTTCATTGAAGTTTTTGCAAATATCTTATGTTATTGTGTGTGTGTGTGTGTGTGTGTGTGTGTGTTCTTGTGTGTGTATGTGTACCTATGAACCTTTTTAATGCAAGCGTTTTTATACTGTGTACCTTTCTTGCAGCATTGTGCTGACCTTGACGATGACTTAAATTCCACAGTAAGGGAATGTAATTATGTAAGTTGTGATGACTTTCAGGAAAAGCTTGCATGCAGCAAACCTTATGAGAATTTTACTATGCTTCATATAAATGCTAGGAGCCTTGTTAAAAATCATGAGAATTTGCAAGTGAAGAGTTTGTTCGCAAAAACCGATAAGTCCATTTTTGAAGATTACTTTTTTGAAGTACGATCTCTGTCATAAAGTACAAAATAATACCTTTTAAATGATATATTGGTCACTACATATAAAGGTACATTTTTGAAGTTATGGTCAAAAGAATCAAACATTTTCTTATTATTCTCTTTCTTTGACCTTTAATCGCAAATATCTCCATTTGGCAAATATGGACTTATCGGTTTTTGCAAACAAACTCTTCAAGTGTTGCTTGAGTGTTTACACCATGATTTTTTAGGTGATACGCTATCAGCGTATCACCTATTGTGATTGTCAAAATTTCTCTTTTTTAGGTGATACGCTATCAGCGTATCACCTATTGTGATTGTCAAAATCTCTCTTTATTAGGTGATACGCTTTTAGCGTATCTCCTATTGTGTTTGTCAAAATCTTCCTTTCTTTCTTTTTATTCTTCTTTCTTTCTGGCACATTTTGTGTCGTGAATATCTCAACATTGACATGACGGAATAGCATGACATTTTCAGTCAACATGTCTCATGACAATATCTAGCCACAATAAGGTTTTCATGACAGTAACGTATCTATGACGTCATCTAGGCGCCATTTTGTGATTTTCGGACATGTTACATGATCGATCATAACTTCATAACTAAAGGACATTTCTGTATCATTTTCGGTAGACATAAAGTTCAGGTCACGGTCAATCTTACTTTGTAATGCTAATTACCAAGGACATTTTCACGCGCGCGTACGCGCGCGTCAAACTTTTTAAAGGCTCAAAACAACTTCCCAATGGGAAATCTCGAAGTTTCAGACAATTTTAAGCGTTCCGCGCGTTGGCGTCCGTCCGCGCATTTCCGCGCGCAGAGCGCGTAAGCAACACGAAAATGCACATTTTTTGACAGATTTGGATTCCTGATACATTAAGTAACAATATCCATTGATTTCCGATCAATTTCGACCTATAAGAAAGGAATGCGCTGGCCTCAAAGTTGAAATTTCGTGTGCGCGTCTATGTGGAAATATAGCGAAAAACATGTCTTTGTTTAATTCGCCATAGCTCTTTAAAACGTCAGGTGACCCTATGTTTTTATTGCATATTACAAAAGCATATGAATTGAAAATAACGTTTCAAGTATCAATATTTCCCTAAATTCTTTATGACGTCATCATATCATCATCTGAAATCAAAAAAGTGGAATTATTTTTTTTGAGGTACTGTTTCTGACATTCATTTGCTCATATCTCTGTTGTTTAAGCTCAATATTATCCCAAATTCAGATATGTTGTACTTTGAACATTTGCCTTTCAAATCCATGTCATGGTTTTGAAATTTGATGACGTCATCATACCTTAAATTGTGATTAAAGGTAAAGATGCAAAATCGGACAAGTTTACGTGTTATGTCTATGGGAGGTGATTTTTTTTAAAACCATGCATTGACTTGACAACGTTTAAGCACCTTTATCTCAGCTGATTTTGCTTCATTTCCTCTGAAACTTAAGTATGTTGTAGCTGAGACAATAAGCTTCAGTAATCATGCATTTTATTCTTTGAAATCTCATCATCAGGTTGACAATTTTGCAGTTTAAAGCTGAAAATGAGAATGGAATGTGGACAAAACGATTCCCGATTCATCTTTCACATACATAAGTTTACGTTCCTCATATTTTCTCGTCGAGACGTATGGCCGAGTGGTTAAAGGCGACGTCTCAGAGACGTGAGGTTGCGGTTTCGAACCCCACAAGATCACGAAACAAATTACTTAGCTGTTTTACTTGTTTTCTTCAATTTTGTATTACATATTCGTCCATGTAGAAATCACGTTCGTATATAAACGCACCTATACACACACACAGACACACAGACACACACCATATCCCTCTTTTTTGTGTTGGAGACCACATTGCTTCGACTGCTGCAAAATTTTGCAGGCTGACTTTGTCAAACCGATCATAGTATGTAATGACGACGACGGAGGTGTTGTACTTTGAACAATTGTCTTTCAAGACCATGTCATTGTTTTGTACTTTGATGACGTCATCACACTGAAAATTGTGATTAAAGGCAAGGTATCAAAACCAGCCGATTATCGGCTTTATGTCTACGGCGCGTATTTTTCCCAAGTTGCCAGAAATGGCATAGCGACATCAGTCGTTACAAGGCCGCATTTCCGTCTAGCAATGCAATACATGTTCACGCGGCCACGATTGTTGAGTGGGCATTGACTTTTTCCCCCTGTAATATCTATACATTTCTTTTTTGCCTTACCATTTCCGGGGATGTCCCGTGGCCGAGTGGTTAGAAAAACGGTTTTGCATTCACGCTCAATATAACTTCAAGGTGCCTATATCACATTCTTTTCTTTGTCGATCACAGATGACCGACACCTGATGACCCCAAGCGTATCACCTAACTCGTCAGCGTGACGAGTTTCATATCTCGTTTCTTTTTATTCTTCTTTCTTTCTGGACAATTTTGTGTCATCAATATCTCAAGAATGACATTACGGAATAACATGACATTTTCAGGGAACATGTCTCATGACAAAATCTAGCCACAATAAGGTTTTCATGACAGTAACATATCTATGACGTCATCTAGGCGCCATTTTGTGATTTTCGGACCATGTTACATGATCGATCATAACTTCATAACTAAAGGTCATTTCTGTATCATTTTCGGTGGACGTTAAGTTCAGGTCACGCTCTATCTTACATTTTAATGCTAATTACCTAGGACATCATTACGCGCGCGTACGCGCGCATCAAACTTTTAAAAGGCTCAAAACAACTTTCCAATGGGAAATCTCGAAGTTTCAGACAATTTTAAGCGTTCCGCGCGTAGGCGTCCGTCCGCGCATTTTCGCGCGCAGTGCGCGTAAGCAACATGAAAATGCAATTGTTTTGACAGATTTGGATTCCTGATACATTAAGTAACAATATGCAATGATTTCCGATCAATTTTGACTTATAACAAAGGAATGCGCTGGCGTCAAAGTTGAAATTTCGTGTGCGCGTCTATGTGGAAATATAGCGAAAAACATGTCTTTGTTTATTTCGCCATAGCTCTTTAAAACGCTGGGTGACCCTATGTTTTTATTGCATATTACAAAAGCATATGAATTGGAAATAACATTTCAAGCATCAATATTTCCCGAAATACATTATGACGTCATCATATCATCATCTGAAATCAAAAAAGTGGAATTAATTTTTTTGAGGTACTGTTTCTGACATTCATTTGCTCGTATCTCTCTTGTTTAAGCTCAATATTATCCCAAATTCAGATATGTTTTACTTTGAACATTTGCCTTTCAAATCCATGTCATGGTTTTGAAATTTGATGACATCATCATACCTTAAATTGTGATTAAAGGTAAAGACGCAAAATCGGACAAGTTTACGTGTTTTGTCTATGGGAGGTGATTTTTTTTTTTAGACCATGCATTGACTTGACAACGTTTAAGCACCTTTATCTCAGCTGATTTTGCTCCATTTTCTCTGAAACTTAAGTATGATGTAGCTCAGACAATAAGCTGCAGTCATCATGCATTTTATATTTTAAAATCTGCTCATGAGGTCGACAATTTTGTAGTTAAAAACTGAAAATGAGAATGCAATCTGTACGGAACGATTGGCGATTGTTGTTTGCAACTGTATATTGGTCGAATCCACGCGGCCACTTGTGGGAAGTTGAATAGCGCCATCTCCGTCAACAGTCACGATGGTATAATTAAAAATTTAAGTTTCGCAAACGATCTTCAGGACAGCGGTGTGGCGTAATCGCTTAGCGCGCTGGGTGTTCATAACGCCATACGAAAAGGCGAGAAGTTCGACTCCCGCAGGACTTTTCCCTTTTTTTCTTTTTTTTTTCTTTTCGGCTGTTCAGCTTTACTCGATGTCATTTATCGTATTATTTTATCAAGTATACGTAAGCCGTGAACACGGCTGCTCTATTTCCCTTAATTGTTTTGTATCGGAGTTTGGAGATTGGGTTTGCTTCATTAATTTTGTCACACTTAATGTTGTAAATTGCCCCTTGTTACAGTGTCCCGCTTGCCACCTTTCGTTTGCTCTTTCCTTTTCTCTTCATTGGTTCTTGTTATATTGTAACAGGATAGGTAGGAACATGTACGTTTAGATAACTGGCAGGAATGGGAGCTGAATTGATTAACTCTAGTCCAGGTGCATGGCGCCTCGCTCATCTCTTTGAAATTCCAGGTTGTTATTGTTTGACCCAATAACGGAGTTGTAGACAGGTTTTATGTTTCTCTAGAGGTATCTTGTGTCACATGAGTGGAAGGCATCACTGTTTAGTAGTAGTAATGAACTTGTTCATGTTGTTAATGATATTAAGTTATGAATTTCACATCCAATCTTCTGGACAGCCGTGTGGCTTTATAGTCGCTTAGCCCGCTGCATTGTCATTATGCACTACCTTAGGACGAGATGTTCGAGACCCGCAGGACGCTATTATTTTTTTTCTCTCTTTCTTTCTTTGTTTTTCTTTTGGCAGTTCTGCTTTATTCCGATGTCATTTATCGTATTATCTTATCAAGTATACTACCCCACGAGACACAGTCACTCAAGTTCCATTTTATTTTGTCGGAGGCTGGAGGTTGTATTTGCTTCATTTATCATACGTAATGTTGTAAATTGCCCTTGGTATACAGTGCCCCGATTGCCACCTTTCGTTTCTCTTTCCTTTTCTCTACGTTTGTTCCTGTTACACTGCACAAGACAGGTCGGAAAATAATTTACATAACTCAACTGGAGCAGGAATGGCAACTGAATGAATTAACTCTAGGCCAGGTGTATAACGGCGTCTCGCTCATCTCTTTGAAATTCCAGGTTGTTATTGTTTGACCCAATAACGGAATTGTAGACAGGTTTTATGTTGCTATAGGGGTATCTTGTGCCACATGAGTAGAAGGCATCACTGCTCAGTAGTAGTAATGAACTTTTTCATGTCCCTCCATGTCAATTATAGTGTGTTTAAAGGGGTTGTGCGTCTATCTGCCAAAGAAAAGGAAAACCTTATTTTCGCCATGGCTGTTTCTCTATACGTAGCCGTAGGTGGTGAGTGTTGTTGGTATCTGAGCAGTGAAGAACAGAGCATCAGGCTTAAATCCCCCTTAGTTATACGCGCTAAGCGTTCAATGTGATATATCTTTATTTATGTAGTCAATCACTGCTAATGTAGTTACAGAATTATGTTATGACACGTTTCACTGAAAGTTTTTAAAGCAAAGTTTATGGACAAGGCAAGCAATTGTACATGAATAATACCATTGATTTCAGAGGGTAATTATGTTATACCTAAATGTAAGAGTATCACTGCTTTGGAATTGGTGAGACAATATGCTTGGCACGAGGGCTTCCACTTCTAATAGCTGATCCCTTTGAAGATTTGTCGGTCACGGGTGATCGTCATGATTCATCTTTCACGTAGAAGCTTACGTTCCACACTCTTAGTTCGAGAAGACTTACCATCACACTTCAAATTGTGATTAAAGGTAAAGACGCAAAATCGGACAAGTTTACGTGTTATGTCAATGGGAGATGATTTTTTTAACCATGCATTGCCTTGACAACGTTTAAGCACCTTTATCTCAGCTGATTTTGCTTCATTTCCTCTGGAACTTAAGTATGTGGTAGCTCAGACAATAAGCTGCAGTAACCATGCATTTTACTTTTTCAAATCTCCTCATCAGGTTGATGATTTTGCAGCTAAAAACTGAAAATGAGAAAGGAATGTGGACCAAACAATTCCTGAATCATCTTTCACATATAAGCTTACGTTCCTCATATTTTCTCGTCAAGACGTACATGGCCGAGAGGATAAAGGCGACGTCACAAGAGACGTGAGGTTGCACACGTACATGTTCAAACCCCATAAGAGCACGAAGCAAAATACTTACATCTTTTGCTTTGTTTTTTTCTTTTATGGAGTATTCACCTTCGTCCATGTAGAAATCACGTTTTCATGTAAACGTACACACACACACAGACACACACAATATCCCTTTGTTTTGTGTTGGAGACCACATTGCTTTGACTGGCAACTTGGACTTGAAATTACAAATGTTAAAGTGAAGATTACTCTTAAAAGACCGCATGGCCATGTTTGATTTTCTTTTACAATATAAAGACCTATTGGTAAATATTCATTCACATATCCTTTCCAGTCAAATTACTTGGACACGCCGACACCACACGAAATTTTCAATTGGTTGCATGACAGAAACAATTTCATCTGAATTATGTAGGACTGTATAAAGAATTGGACTTCACGAATTTTTCTCAATATTACTTCAAGTCGCAACTTAACATTATTTTCGTTGTCGATCACTGAAAATGAGAATGGAATCTGGTCGAAACGATTCCCGATTTATCTTTGTAACTGTATATTGATCGAATCCACGCGGCCACTCGTGGGAAGTTGAATAGCGCTATCAGTCACTTGACGTATATCGTCAAAAAACTGAATATCAATGTAAATTTGTGTTGTGTATAGCATACATAGATAGATTTAAGTTTCGCACAGGATCTTCGGATTTTCCGTGTGGCAAAATCGCTTAGCACGCTGCGTGTTTATAATGCCCGACCGGAAGGAGGGAAGTTAATCGAGTCCCGCAGGACTCTTTTCTTTTATTTCCTTTTTCTTTTTTTTTTTCCTGCAGTTCAGCTTCACTCTGATGTCATGAACACAGCTACTCTATTTCCCTTGTTTTGTATTGGAGTTTGGAGGTTGGGTTTGCTTCTTTAATTTTGTCACACGTAATGTTGTAAATTGCCCTTGAAACAGTACCCCGCTTGCCACCATTCGTTTTCTCTTTCCTTTTCTCTTCATTTGTTCTTGTTATACTGTAGCAGGATATTTAGGAACGTGTACGTTTACATAACTAACAGGAATGGGAACTGAATTAATTAACTCTAGTCCACGTGCATGCGTCTCGCTTATCTCTTTGGAATTCCAGGTTGTTATTGTTTGACCAAATAACGGAGTTAAAGACAGGCAGGGAAGGAAGTGACTTGATATTGCTTCATAATGAGGAATTTCGGGCAACACCTTTCCAAGTGTAGTGATTATGACGGGGTTCTCTGTCGTTTATTTTCGTCATGGCTGTTTCACTAGTTTAGCCATAGGTGATATGCTGTTGGCATCTGGGAGAATAGAACAGATCAGTACCAAACTGGAATAGCCCTATAAGCAATGTGGTAAGCGTTCAATTTTTGCATTATCTTTCTTCTTTAAAGTCAATCACTACTGATCGTAATACACAATATAATATGACACGTTCCACTGGTAGTTTAGGAAAAGGGAGTTAATGCACGATGCAATGATAAATGTGCTACCATTGATTTTTGAGACGTTATTGTGGTGTGGTACTGGTGATGGTAAGGGAACCATAGATTGCTTTTAAAGTAATGAGACAATCATTGGACCTTTGCATCAAGACCGTATTTCCATCTAGAATACAATGCATGTTCGTGCGGCGTTTTTTTTTTTTTTAATCCTGACGTGGACATTTTCTTTTTCTTGTTTTTAATTTACGAATGTTATATCTAAATTTGTTTCTTTCCCCTAACATTTTTTTTTTTTAATATTAAGTTGGACGTTCCTTTACCGAGTCGAAGAGCAGCGATTTAGTTACAGTTTCAATGCATCTTGTTTACCATCTTCTCTGACATTAAATTGATGGCTTTTATATTTGACATTGTCTGTCTATTTGCCTGTTTATGCTCATAAAACACTGCTATAACAACTAATACATTTGCTTCACTTGTCACACGCAATGATATGGATTGCAGTTGTGCATGCAGTTTACTTCTGCCACCTCTCGTTTTTCTCTCCCCTTTTCCCTCACTTTGGTTTTGTTATACTGCAGATGGGAATGATTACACTAACATAACCCAACTTGAAGTAGGAATGAGAACTGAATAAATTAACTCTAGGCCAGGTGAATATAGCGTCTCACTCATCTCTTTGAAATTTCAAGTTGTCATTGTTCGACCAACGGAGTTGAAGACAGGCTTTATGTTGCTATAGAGGTATCTCGCGCCACATGAATGGAATGCATACGCTGTTTAGTATTAGTAATGAATTTTTTCATGTCCATCCCTGCCAAGAAAAGTGAAGTGTGTTTGACGGGGTTCTGTGTCATTCTGCCTATGAGAAAGCAAAGTTTTATTTTCGCCATGGCTGTTTCTCTATGCGTAGCCGTGGGTGATGGGTGTTGTTGGCATCTGGGCAGTAAAGAACCGAGTATCATGCTATAATACCCCCCCCCCCCCCTTAGGTTCTAAGCGTTCAATACGGTGATATATCTCTCTTCTTTATCATGTCAATCACTGCTGATGGAATTACAGAGTTATGTTATGACACGTTTCACTCAAAGCTTAAAAAACAAAGTTTATGCACGATACAAGTAATGGTGCATGAGTCCTATAGGCCATTGATTTTAGATGAGAAATTATGAAATGCCTATAGTAGGGGTGTCATTGATTAGGAATTAATGACACAATCACTCCTTCCACTTCTAACTCTCCCCTTTGAATGTGTGTCGATCACGTGAGATCGTCATGAATTATCATTCACGTATAAGCTTACGTTCAAAGTGTACTCTTAGTTGGAGGAGACCTATAGTTACATGGTTAAAGGCGATGTCTCTTTCGCTGGAGCCGTACGTTTGGCCCGTTTTTCTTTTGCCCTTTTCTCTTTAATTGAGGTATCACTTTCGTCCAGGATAAATCACATTCTCATGTAAACAGACTCACTTGCTCTATATCCCTTGTTTTGTATCGGAGGCTTCATTGGTTTTACTGCTGGTAAATCTCACAGGCTTGTATATAGCTGTAAGAGCTCTCTGAACTGATCATTATGATAGCAAGATTAGAGGGAGTCATATTGGTTATGTAAATAATGGTCAAAGGTCATGTTTTAAAAGGCCTCTGTTAAAGCCAGGATGGTTATAAACACTTAATTGTCATGTTTTATTTGTACGTGCCGAGGATCCCTTGGACCCCGTTTACAGTGTGAGGCTCGGCCGCGGCTCGGCCGCGCCGAGCCCACCTTCATTTCGGTGTAAACGCGCAAAAGGCCTAATGCGGGGCCAAATTTGGCCTCGCATTAGGCCACGCTCTGGAGGTGGTCTCGGCCGTGGCCGAGCCGCGGTCAGTGTAAACGCAAACTGGGCTAAATGCGCGGCCACTTCTAGTCTGGCTTCCAAACCCTCGCCTGTACTATTTCGCTATTCAGGATATTAACCACTTCAACGTCGAAAACTAGTATAGTTTAAGGTGGTTTTGTCCTGCAAAGGATTTTCTCCTTCGGCAAAGGCCTTTGCCCGAACGGCGACTTCGTCGCCACGGAATTCAGTTGGCAAAGGATCTGAAAACTAGACAATACCAAATTGCGTTTGTTTACAAGTAGAGCGCCACTACGACAAAATATTGAAAGGTTTAAATCAAAAGCGCGGCCGAGTCCGGCAGTGTAAACAGACTAAATTGCGGGGCTCGGCCTCGCAATTGAGGTTGGCCGCGGCCGCGGCTCGGCCGCGGCTCCGCCCAGCCCCGCACCGTTAACGGGGTCTAAGTTTATGCACTGTACGTACTCAAAACGTCCGTAAATCAACTTAGTCGCACACGCACAGAATTTCCACCAAGATTGTGTGACAGAAAAACAAATGTGATCTGAATAATGTAGGCCGAAAAAAGTTCAACTAAGTATGTCATTATAACTTCCAGGTGCTATATTGCATTCTTTTCTTTGTCGATCACGGCTAACCGATATCTGATGACCCCAAGCGTATCACCTAACTCGTCTTTAAAGTGACGAGTTTCATGTCTCGTTTTTATTCTTCTTTCTTTCTGCCACATTTTGTGTCGTCAATATCTCAACAATGACATTACGGAATGACATGACATTTTCAGTCAACATGTCTCATAACAAAATCTAGCCACAATAAGGTTTTCATGACAGCAACAGTCTATGACGTCATCTAGGCGCCATTTTGTGATTTTAGGACCTTGTCACATGATCGATCATAACTTCATAACTAGATGTCATTTCTGTATCATTTTCTGTGGACATAAAGTTCAGGTCACGCTCTATCTTACTTTTTAACGCTAGTTACCCAGGTCATCATTACGCGCGCGTAAGTGCGCGTCAAAATTTTAAAAGGCTCAAAATGACTTCCCAATGGGAAATCTCGAAGTTTCAGACAATTTTAAGCGTTTCAAACATTTTCTCACGTGCGCGTCCGTCCGCGCAACTTCGCGCGCAGAGCGCGTCAGCAACATGGAAATGCAATTTTTCTGACTGATTCGGATTCCTGATACTTTGAGTAACAGTATCCATTGATTTTCGATCGATTTCGACCTATAACAAAGGAATGCACAGGTGTCAAAGTTGAAATTCCGCACGCGCGTCTTTCTGCAAATATAGTGAAAAAACATGTCTTTGTTTATTTCGCCATAGCTCTTTAAATCGTCTGGTTACCCTATATTTCTATTGCATATTACAAAAGCATATGAATTGGAAATAACGTTTCAAGTACTAATATTGCCAGCAAAACTCATGACGTCATCATATCATCATCTGAAATCAAAAAAGTGGAATTAATTTTTTTGAGGTAATGTTTCTGACATTCATTTACTCGTATCTCTATTGTTTAAGCTTGATATCACCAGAAATTCAGATGTGTTTTACTTTGAACATTTGTCTTTCAAGTCCATGTCATGGTTTTGAAATTTGATGACGTCATCATACTTCAAATTGTGATTAAAAGTAAAGACACAAAATCGGACAAGTTTACGTGTTATGTCTATGGGAGGTGATTTTTTTAGAAACCATGCATTGACTTGACAACGTTTAAGCACCTTTATCTCAGCTGATTTTGCTCCATTTCCTCTGAAACTTAAGTATGTGGTAGCTCAGACAATAAGCTGCAGTCATCATGTATTTTACATTTTCAAATCTCATTAGGTCGACAATTTTTTAGTTAAAAACTGAAAATGAGAATGGAATCTGTACGGAACGATTCCTGATTGTTCTTTGCAACTGGATATTGGTCGAATCCACGCGGCCACTTGTGGGAAGTTGAATAGCGCCATCACAAGTCAACGTTCTCACAACAGCATAATTATACATTTAAGTTTCTCATTCGATCTTCAGGACAGCCGTATGGCGTAATCGCTTAGCGCGCTGGGTGTTCATAACGCCATACCGGAAGGAGAGAAGTTCGACTCCCGCAGGAGTTTTCTCTTTTTTTCTTTTTCTTTTTTTTTCGGCAGTTTAGGTTTACTCCGATGTCATTTATCGTATTATTTTATCAAGTATACGTAACCCATGAACACGGCTGCTCTATTTCCCTTGTTTTGTATTGGAGTTGGGAGATTGGGTTTGCTTCATTAATTTTGTCACACTTAATGTTGTAAATTGCCCCTTGTTACAGTGTCCCGCTTGCCACCTTTCGTTTGCTCTTTCCTTTTCTCTTCATTGGTTCTTGCTATATCGTAACAGGATAGGTAGGAACATGTACGTTTAGATAACTGGCAGGAATGGGAGCTGAATTGATTAACTCTAGTCCAGGTGTATGGCGTCTCGCTCATCTCTTTGAAATTCCAGGTTGTTATTGTTTGACCCAATAACGGAATTGTAGACAAGTTTTATGTTGCTATAGAGGTATCTTGTGCCATATGAATGGAAGGCATCACTGTTTAGTAGTCGTAATGAACTTTTTCATGTTGTAAATGATATAAAGATATGAATTTCACATCCAATCTTCGGGACAGCCGTGTAACTTTATAGTCGCTTAGCGCGCTGCATGGTCATTATGCACTACCTTAGGACGAGATGTTCGGGACCCGGAGGACGCTATTATTTTTTTCTCTATCTCTTTCTTTGTTTTTCTTTTGGTAGTTCAGCTTCATTCCGATGTCATTACCCCACGACACACAGTAACTCAAGTTCCTTTTTTTTTTGTCGGAGGCTGGAGGTTGGATTTGCTTCATTTGTCATACGCAATGTTGTAAATTGCCCTTCGTATACAGTGCCCCGCTTGCCACCTTTCGTTTTCTCTTTCCTTTTCTCTACGTTTGTTCCTGTTACACTGCACAAGACAGGTCGGAAAATAATTTACATAACTCAACTGGAGCAGGAATGGCAACTGAATAAATTAACTCTAGGCCAGGTGTATGGCGTCTCGCTCGTCTCGTTGCAATTTCAGGTTGTTATTGTTTGACCCAATAACGGAATTGTAGACAGGTTTTATGTTGCTATAGAGGTATCTTGTGCCACATGAGTAGAAGGCATCACTGTTTAGTAGTAGTAATGAACTTTTTCATGTCCCTCCATGTCAATTATAGTGTGTTCAAAGGGGTTGTGTGTCTATCTGCCAAAGAAAAGGAGAACCTTATTTTCGTCATGGCTATTTCTCTATACGTAACCGTAGGTGATGAGTGTTGTTGGTATCTGAGCAGTGAATAACACAGCATCAGGCTAAAATCCCCCTTAGTTATACGCGCTAAGCGTTCAATTTGATATATCTTTATTTATGTAGTCAATCACTGCTAATGGAGTTACAGAATTATGTTATGACACCTTTCACTGAAAGTTTGTACAAAGCAAAGTTTATGGACAAGACAAGCAATTGTACATGAATAATACCAATGATTTCAGAGGGAAATTATGGTATACCTAAATGTAAGGGTATCATTGCTTTGGAATTGCTGAGACAATATCTTGGCACCGTGCACGAGGGCTTCCACTTTTAATAATTAATCCCTTGGAAGATGTGTCGGTCACGGGTGATCGTCATGATTCATCTTTCACGTAGAAGCTTCCGTTCCACACTCTTAGTTCGAGAAGACTTACCATCATACTTTAAATTGTGATTAAAGGTAAAGACTCAAAATCAGACAAGTTGACGTGTTATGTCTATGGGAGGTGATTTATTTTAAACCATGCATTGACTTGACAACGTTTAAGCACCTTTATTTCAGCTGATTTTGCTTCATTTCCTCTCAAACTTAAGTATGTGGTAGCTCAGACAATAAGCTGCAGTAACCATGCATTTTATTTTTTCAAATATCCTCATCAGGTTGATGATTTTGCAGCTAAAAACTGAAAATGAGAAAGGAATGTGGACCAAACGATTCCTGAATCATCTTTCACATATAAGCTTACGTTCCTCATATTTTCTCGTCAAGACGTACATGGCCGAGAGGATAAAGGCGACGTCACAAGAGACGTGAGGTTGCACACGTACGGGTTCGAACCCCATAAGAGCACGAAGCAAAATATTTATATCTTTTGCTTTGTTTTTTTCTTTTATGGAGTATTCACCTTCGTCCATGTAGAAATCACGTTTTCATGTAAACGTACACACACACACACACACACACACACACATACACAATATCCCTTTGTTTTGTGTTGGAGACCACATTGCTTTGACTGGCAACTTGGACTTGAAATTACAAATGTTAAAGTGAAGATTACTCTTAAAAGACCGCATGGCCATGTTTGATTTTCTTTTACAATATAAAGACGTATTGGCAAATATTCATTCACATATCCTTTCCAATCAAAGCCGACACGCCGACACCACACGAAATTTTCAATTGGTTGCATGACAGAAACAATTTCATCTGAATTATGTAGGACTGTATAAAGAATTGGACTTCACGAATATTTCTCAATATTACTTCAAGTCGCTACTTAACATTATTTTCGTTGTCGATCACTGAAAATGAGAATGGAATCTGGTCGAAACGATTCCCGATTTATCTTTGTAACTGTATATTGATCGAATCTACGCGGCCACTCGTGGGAAGTTGCATAACGCTATCAGTCACTTGACGTATATCGCCAAAAAAAAAAAAATGAATATCAATGTAAATTTGTGTTGTGTATAGCATACATAGATAGATTTAAGTTTCGCAGAAGATCTTCGGATCTTCCGTGTAGCAGAATCGCTTAGCACGCTGCGTGTTTATAATGCCCGACCGGAAGGAGGGAAGTCAATCGAGTCCCGCAGGACTTTCCCCCTTTATTTCTTTTTTCTTCTTTTTTTTCCTGCAGTTCAGCTTCACTCTGATGTCATGAACACAGCTACTCTATTTCCCTTGTTTTGTATTGGAGTTTGGAGGTTGGGTTTGCTTCTTTAATTTTGTCACACGTAATGTTGTAAATTGCCCCTTGAAACAGTACCCCGCTTGCCACCATTCTTTTTCTCTTTCCTTTTCTCTTCATTTGTTCTTGTTATACTGTAGCAGGATATTTAGGAACGTGTACGTTTACATAACTAACAGGAATGGGAACTGAATTAATTAACTCCAGTCCACGTGCATGCGTCTCGCTTATCTCTTTGGAATTCCAGGTTGTTATTGTTTGACCAAATAACGGAGTTAAAGACAGGCAGGGAAGGAAGTGACTTGATATTGTTTCATAATGAGGAATTTCGGGCAACACCTTTCCAAGTGTAGTGATTATGACGGGGTTCTCTGTCGTTTATTTTCGTCATGGCTGTTTCACTAGTTTAGCCATAGGTGATATGTTGTTGGCATCTGGGAGAATAGAACAGATCAGTACCAAACTGGAATAGCCCTATAAGCAATGGGGTAAGCGTTCAATTTTTGCATTATCTTTCTTCTTTAAAGTCAATCTCTACTGATCGCAATACACAATATAATATGACACTTTCCACTGGTAGTTTAGGAAAAGGGAGTTAATGCACGATGCAATGATAAATGTGCTACCATTGATTTTAGAGACGTTATTGTGGTGTGGTACTGGTGATGGTAAGGGAACCATAGATTGCTTTTAAAGTAATGAGACAATCATTGGACCTTTGCATCAAGACCGTATTCCCATCTAGAATATAATGCGGCGTGCGGCTATTTTTAAAATCCTGACGTGGACATTTTCTTTTTCTTGTTTTTAATTTACGAATGTTATATCTAAATTTGTTTCTTTCCCCTAACATTTTTTTGTTGTTGAATATAAAGTTGGACGTTCCTTTACAGGGTCGAAGAGCAGCGATTTAGTTACAGTTTCAATGCATCTTGTTTAGGCCTACCATCTTCTCTGACATTAAATTGATGTTTTTTATATTTGACATTGTCTGTCTATTTGCCTGTTTATGCTCATAAAACACTGCTATAACAACTAATACATTTGCTTCACTTGTCACACGCAATGATATGGATTGCAGTTGTGCATGCAGTTTTAATTCTGCCACCTCTCGTTTTTCTCTCCCCTTTTCCCTCACTTTGGTTTTGTTATACTGCAGATGGGAATGATTACACTAACATAACCCAACTTGAAGTAGGAATGAGAACTGAATAAATTAACTCTAGGCCAGGTGAATATAGCGTCTCACTCATCTCTTTGAAATTTCAAGTTGTCATTGTTCGACCAACGGAGTTGAAGACAGGCTTTATGTTGCTATAGAGGTATCTCGCGCCACATGAATGGAATGCATACGCTGTTTAGTATTAGTAATGAATTTTTTCATGTCCATCCCTGCCAAGAAAAGTGAAGTGTGTTTGACGGGGTTCTGTGTCATTCTGCCTATGAGAAAGCAAAGTTTTATTTTCGCCATGGCTGTTTCTCTATGCGTAGCCGTGGGTGATGGGTGTTGTTGGCATCTGGGCAGTAAAGAACCGAGTATCATGCTATAATACCCCCCCCCCCCTTAGGTTCTAAGCGTTCAATACGGTGATATATCTCTCTTCTTTATCATGTCAATCACTGCTGATGGAATTACAGAGTTATGTTATGACACGTTTCACTCAAAGCTTAAAAAACAAAGTTTATGCACGATACAAGTAATGGTGCATGAGTCCTATAGGCCATTGATTTTAGATGAGAAATTATGAAATGCCTATAGTAGGGGTGTCATTGATTAGGAATTAATGACACAATCACTCCTTCCACTTCTAACTCTCCCCTTTGAATGTGTGTCGATCACGTGAGATCGTCATGAATTATCATTCACGTATAAGCTTACGTTCAAAGTGTACTCTTAGTTGGAGGAGACCTATAGTTACATGGTTAAAGGCGATGTCTCTTTCGCTGGAGCCGTACGTTTGGCCCGTTTTTCTTTTGCCCTTTTCTCTTTAATTGAGGTATCACTTTCGTCCAGGATAAATCACATTCTCATGTAAACAGACTCACTTGCTCTATATCCCTTGTTTTGTATCGGAGGCTTCATTGGTTTTACTGCTGGTAAATCTCACAGGCTTGTATATAGCTGTAAGAGCTCTCTGAACTGATCATTATGATAGCAAGATTAGAGGGAGTCATATTGGTTATGTAAATAATGGTCAAAGGTCATGTTTTAAAAGGCCTCTGTTAAAGCCAGGATGGTTATAAACACTTAATTGTCATGTTTTATTTGTACGTGCCGAGGATCCCTTGGACCCCGTTTACAGTGTGAGGCTCGGCCGCGGCTCGGCCGCGCCGAGCCCACCTTCATTTCGGTGTAAACGCGCAAAAGGCCTAATGCGGGGCCAAATTTGGCCTCGCATTAGGCCACGCTCTGGAGGTGGTCTCGGCCGTGGCCGAGCCGCGGTCAGTGTAAACGCAAACTGGGCTAAATGCGCGGCCACTTCTAGTCTGGCTTCCAAACCCTCGCCTGTACTATTTCGCTATTCAGGATATTAACCACTTCAACGTCGAAAACTAGTATAGTTTAAGGTGGTTTTGTCCTGCAAAGGATTTTCTCCTTCGGCAAAGGCCTTTGCCCGAACGGCGACTTCGTCGCCACGGAATTCAGTTGGCAAAGGATCTGAAAACCAGACAATACCAAATTGCGTTTGTTTACAAGTAGAGCGCCACTACGACAAAATATTGAAAGGTTTAAATCAAAAGCGCGGCCGAGTCCGGCAGTGTAAACAGACTAAATTGCGGGGCTCGGCCTCGCAATTGAGGTTGGCCGCGGCCGCGGCTCGGCCGCGGCTCCGCCCAGCCCCGCACCGTTAACGGGGTCTAAGTTTATGCACTGTACGTACTCAAAACGTCCGTAAATCAACTTAGTCGCACACGCACAGAATTTCCACCAAGATTGTGTGACAGAAAAACAAATGTGATCTGAATAATGTAGGCCGAAAAAAGTTCAACTAAGTATGTCATTATAACTTCCAGGTGCTATATTGCATTCTTTTCTTTGTCGATCACGGCTAACCGATATCTGATGACCCCAAGCGTATCACCTAACTCGTCTTTAAAGTGACGAGTTTCATGTCTCGTTTTTATTCTTCTTTCTTTCTGCCACATTTTGTGTCGTCAATATCTCAACAATGACATTACGGAATGACATGACATTTTCAGTCAACATGTCTCATAACAAAATCTAGCCACAATAAGGTTTTCATGACAGCAACATGTCTATGACGTAATCTAGGCGCCATTTTGTGATTTTCGGACCTTGTCACATGATCGATCATAACTTCATAACTAGATGTCATTTCTGTATCATTTTCTGTGGACATAAAGTTCAGGTCACGCTCTATCTTACTTTTTAACGCTAGTTACCCAGGTCATCATTACGCGCGCGTAAGTGCGCGTCAAAATTTTAAAAGGCTCAAAATGACTTCCCAATGGGAAATCTCGAAGTTTCAGACAATTTTAAGCGTTTCAAACAATTTCTCGCGTGCGCGTCCGTCCGCGCAACTTCGCGCGCAGAGCGCGTCAGCAACATGGAAATGCAATTTTTCTGACTGATTTGGATTCCTGATACTTTGAGTAACAGTATCCATTGATTTCCGATCGATTTCGACCTATAACAAAGGAATGCACAGGCGTCAAAGTTGAAATTCCGCACGCGCGTCTTTCTGCAAATATAGTGAAAAAAACATGTCTTTATTTCGCCATAGCTCTTTAAATCGTCTGGTTACCCTATATTTCTATTGCATATTACAAAAGCATATGAATTGGAAATAATGTTTCAAGTACTAATATTGCCAGCAAAACTCATGACGTCATCATATCATCATCTGAAATCAAAAAAGTGGAATTAATTTTTTTGAGGTACTGTTTCTGACATTCATTTACTCGTATCTCTATTGTTTAAGCTTGATATCACCCCAAATTCAGATATGTTTTACTTTGAACATTTGTCTTTCAAGTCCATGTCATGGTTTTGAAATTTGATGACGTCATCATACTTCAAATTGTGATTAAAAGTAAAGACACAAAATCGGACAAGTTTACGTGTTATGTCTATGGGAGGTGATTTTTTTAGAAACCATGCATTGACTTGACAACGTTTAAGCACCTTTATCTCAGCTGATTTTGCTCCATTTCCTCTGAAACTTAAGTATGTGGTAGCTCAGACAATAAGCTGCAGTCATCATGTATTTTATATGTTCAAATCTCATTAGGTCGACAATTTTGTAGTTAAAAACTGAAAATGAGAATGGAATCTGTACGGAACGATTCCTGATTGTTCTTTGCAACTGGATATTGGTCGAATCCACGCGGCCACTTGTGGGAAGTTGAATAGCGCCATCACAAGCCAACGTTCTCACAACAGCATAATTATACATTTAAGTTTCTCATTCGATCTTCAGGACAGCCGTATGGCGTAATCGCTTAGCGCGCTGGGTGTTCATAACGCCATACCGGAAGGAGAGAAGTTCGACTCCCGCAGGAGTTTTCTCTTTTTTTCTTTTTCTTTTTTTTTTCGGCAGTTTAGGTTTATTCCGATGTCATTTATCGTATTATTTTATCAAGTATACGTAACCCATGAACACGGCTGCTCTATTTCCCTTGTTTTGTATTGGAGTTGGGAGATTGGGTTTGCTTCATTAATTTTGTCACACTTAATGTTGTAAATTGCCCCTTGTTACAGTGTCCCGCTTGCCACCTTTCGTTTGCTCTTTCCTTTTCTCTTCATTGGTTCTTGCTATATCGTAACAGGATAGGTAGGAACATGTACGTTTAGATAACTGGCAGGAATGGGAGCTGAATTGATTAACTCTAGTCCAGGTGTATGGCGTCTCGCTCATCTCTTTGAAATTCCAGGTTGTTATTGTTTGACCCAATAACGGAATTGTAGACAAGTTTTATGTTGTTATAGAGGTATCTTGTGCCATATGAATGGAAGGCATCACTGTTTAGTAGTCGTAATGAACTTTTTCATGTTGTAAATGATATAAAGATATGAATTTCACATCCAATCTTCGGGACAGCCGTGTAACTTTATAGTCGCTTAGCGCGCTGCATGGTCATTATGCACTACCTTAGGACGAGATGTTCGGGACCCGGAGGACGCTATTATTTTTTTCTCTATCTCTTTCTTTGTTTTTCTTTTGGTAGTTCAGCTTCATTCCGATGTCATTACCCCACGACACACAGTAACTCAAGTTCCTTTTTTTTTGTCGGAGGCTGGAGGTTGGATTTGCTTCATTTGTCATACGCAATGTTGTAAATTGCCCTTCGTATACAGTGCCCCGCTTGCCACCTTTCGTTTTCTCTTTCCTTTTCTCTACGTTTGTTCCTGTTACACTGCACAAGACAGGTCGGAAAATAATTTACATAACTCAACTGGAGCAGGAATGGCAACTGACGTCACAAGAGACGTGAGGTTGCACACGTACGGGTTCGAACCCCATAAGAGCACGAAGCAAAATATTTATATCTTTTGCTTTGTTTTTTTCTTTTATGGAGTATTCACCTTCGTCCATGTAGAAATCACGTTTTCATGTAAACGTACACACACACACACACACACACACACATACACAATATCCCTTTGTTTTGTGTTGGAGACCACATTGCTTTGACTGGCAACTTGGACTTGAAATTACAAATGTTAAAGTGAAGATTACTCTTAAAAGACCGCATGGCCATGTTTGATTTTCTTTTACAATATAAAGACGTATTGGCAAATATTCATTCACATATCCTTTCCAATCAAAGCCGACACGCCGACACCACACGAAATTTTCAATTGGTTGCATGACAGAAACAATTTCATCTGAATTATGTAGGACTGTATAAAGAATTGGACTTCACGAATATTTCTCAATATTACTTCAAGTCGCTACTTAACATTATTTTCGTTGTCGATCACTGAAAATGAGAATGGAATCTGGTCGAAACGATTCCCGATTTATCTTTGTAACTGTATATTGATCGAATCTACGCGGCCACTCGTGGGAAGTTGCATAACGCTATCAGTCACTTGACGTATATCGCCAAAAAAAAAAAATGAATATCAATGTAAATTTGTGTTGTGTATAGCATACATAGATAGATTTAAGTTTCGCAGAAGATCTTCGGATCTTCCGTGTAGCAGAATCGCTTAGCACGCTGCGTGTTTATAATGCCCGACCGGAAGGAGGGAAGTCAATCGAGTCCCGCAGGACTTTCCCCCTTTATTTCTTTTTTCTTTTTTTTTTCCTGCAGTTCAGCTTCACTCTGATGTCATGAACACAGCTACTCTATTTCCCTTGTTTTGTATTGGAGTTTGGAGGTTGGGTTTGCTTCTTTAATTTTGTCACACGTAATGTTGTAAATTGCCCCTTGAAACAGTACCCCGCTTGCCACCATTCTTTTTCTCTTTCCTTTTCTCTTCATTTGTTCTTGTTATACTGTAGCAGGATATTTAGGAACGTGTACGTTTACATAACTAACAGGAATGGGAACTGAATTAATTAACTCCAGTCCACGTGCATGCGTCTCGCTTATCTCTTTGGAATTCCAGGTTGTTATTGTTTGACCAAATAACGGAGTTAAAGACAGGCAGGGAAGGAAGTGACTTGATATTGTTTCATAATGAGGAATTTCGGGCAACACCTTTCCAAGTGTAGTGATTATGACGGGGTTCTCTGTCGTTTATTTTCGTCATGGCTGTTTCACTAGTTTAGCCATAGGTGATATGTTGTTGGCATCTGGGAGAATAGAACAGATCAGTACCAAACTGGAATAGCCCTATAAGCAATGGGGTAAGCGTTCAATTTTTGCATTATCTTTCTTCTTTAAAGTCAATCTCTACTGATCGCAATACACAATATAATATGACACTTTCCACTGGTAGTTTAGGAAAAGGGAGTTAATGCACGATGCAATGATAAATGTGCTACCATTGATTTTAGAGACGTTATTGTGGTGTGGTACTGGTGATGGTAAGGGAACCATAGATTGCTTTTAAAGTAATGAGACAATCATTGGACCTTTGCATCAAGACCGTATTCCCATCTAGAATATAATGCGGCGTGCGGCTATTTTTAAAATCCTGACGTGGACATTTTCTTTTTCTTGTTTTTAATTTACGAATGTTATATCTAAATTTGTTTCTTTCCCCTAACATTTTTTTGTTGTTGAATATAAAGTTGGACGTTCCTTTACAGGGTCGAAGAGCAGCGATTTAGTTACAGTTTCAATGCATCTTGTTTAGGCCTACCATCTTCTCTGACATTAAATTGATGTTTTTTATATTTGACATTGTCTGTCTATTTGCCTGTTTATGCTCATAAAACACTGCTAAAACAACTAATACCTTTGCTTCACTTGTCACACGCAATGATATGGATTGCAGTTGTGCATGCAGTTTTAATTCTGCCACCTCTCGTTTTTCTCTCCCCTTTTCCCTCACTTTGGTTTTGTTATACTGCAGATGGGAATGATTACACTAACATAACCCAACTTGAAGTAGGAATGAGAACTGAATAAATTAACTCTAGGCCAGGTGAATATGGCGTCTCGCTCATCTCTTTGAAATTTCAAGTTGTCATTGTTCGACCAACGGAGTTGAAGACAGGCGTTATGTTGCTATAGAGGTATCTCGCGCCACATGAAAGGAATGCATACGCTGTTTAGTATTAGTAATGAATTTTTTCATGTCCATCCCTGCCAATAAAAGTGAAGTGTGTTTGACGGGGTTCTGTGTCATTCTGCCTATGAGAAAGCAAAGTTTTATTTTCGCCATGGTTGTTTCTCTATGCGTGGCCGTGGGTGATGGGTGTTGTTGGCATCTGGGCAGTAAAGAACCGAGTATCATGCTATAATACCCCCCCCCCCCTTAGGTTCTAAGCGTTCAATACGGTGATATATCTCTCTTCTCTATCATGTCAATCACTGCTGATGGAATTACAGAGTTATTTTATGACACGTTTCACTCAAAGCTTAAAAAAACAAAGTTTATGCACGATACAAGTAATGGTGCATGAGTCCTATAGGCCATTGATTTTAGATGAGAATTTATGATATGCCTATAGTAGGGGTGTCATTGATTAGGAATTAATGACACGATTAAGCACTCCTTCCACTTCTAACTCTCCCCTTTGAATGTGTGTCGATCACGTGAGATCGTCATAAATTATCATTCATGTATAAGCTTACGTTCAAAGTGTACTCTTAGTTGGAGGAGACCTATAGTTACATGGTTAAAGGCGATGTCTCTTTCGCTGGAGCCGTACGTTTTGCCCGTTTTTCTTTTGCCCTTTTCTCTTTAATTGAGGTATCACTTTCGTCCAGGATAAATCACATTCTCATGTAAACAGACTCACTTGCTCTACATCCCTTGTTTTGTATCGGAGGCTTCATTGGTTTTACTGCTGGTAAATCTCACAGGCTTGTATATAGCTGTAAGAGCTCTCTGAACTGATCATTATGATAGCAAGATTAGAGGGAGTCATATTGGTTATGTAAATAATGGTCAAAGGTCATGTTTTAAAAGGCCACTGTTAAAGCCAGGATGGTTATAAACACTTAATTGTCATGTTTTATTTGTACGTGCCGAGGATCCCTTGGACCCCGTTTACAGTGTGAGGCTCGGCCGCGGCTCGGCCGCGCCGAGCCCACCTTCATTTCGGTGTAAACGCGCAAAAGGCCAAATGCGGGGCCAAATTTGGCCTCGCATTAGGCCACGCTCTGGAGGTGGTCTCGGCCGCGGCCGAGCCCCGGTCGCGCCCAGCCTTTTTCTCAGTGTAAACGCAAACTGGGCTAAATGCGCGGCCAATTCTAGTCTGGTTTCCAAACCCTCGCCTATACTATTTCGCTATTTAGGATATTAACCACTTCAACGTCGAAAACTAGTATAGTTTAAGGTGGTTTTGTCCTGCAAAGGATTTTCTCCTTCGGCAAAGGCCTTTGCCCGAACGGCGACTTCGTCGCCACGGAATTCATTTGGCAAAGGATCTGAAAACCAGACAATACCAAATTGCGTTTGTTTACAAGTAGAGCGCCACTACGACAAAATATTGAAAGGTTTGAATCAAAAGCGCGGCCGAGTCCGGCAGTGTAAACGGACTAAATTGCGGGGCTCGGCCTCGCAATGAGGGTGGCCTTGGCCGCGACTCGACCGCGGCTCCGCCCAGCCCCGGACCGTTAACGGGGTCTAAGTTTATGCACTGTACGTACTCAAAAAGTCCGTAAATCAACTTAGTCGCACACGCACAGAATTTCCACCTAGTTTGTGTGACAGAAAAACAAATGTGATCTGAATAATGTAGGCCCAAAAAAGGTTCAACTAAGTATCTCATTATAACTTCCAGGTGCTATATTGCATTCTTTTCTTTGTAGATCACGCAAAACCGATATCTGACGACCCCAAGCGTATCACCTAACTCGTCTTTAAAGTGACGAGTTTCATGTCTCGTTTTTTATTCTTCTTTCTTTCTGCCACATTTTGTGTCGTCAATATCTCAACAATGACATTACGGAATGACATGACATTTTGAGTCAACATGTCTCATAACAAAATCTAGCCACAATAAGGTTTTCATGACAGTAACATATCTATGACGTCATCTAGGCGCCATTTTGTGATTTTCGGACCTTGTCACATGATCGATCATAACTTCATAACTAGATGTCATTTCTGTATCATTTTCGGTGGACATAAAGATCAGGTCACGCTCTATCTTACTTTTTAACGCTAGTTACCCAGGTCATCATTACGCGCGCGTAAGTGCGCGTCAAAATTTTAAAAGGCTCAAAATGACTTCCCAATGGGAAATCTCGAAGTTTCAGACAATTTTAAGCGTTTCAAACATTTTCTCGCGTGCGCGTCCGTCCGCGCAATTTCGCGCGCAGAGCGCGTCAGCAACATGGAAATGCAATTTTTCTGACTGATTCGGATTCCTGATACTTTGAGTAACAGTATCCATTGATTTTCGATCGATTTCGACCTATAACAAAGGAATGCACAGGTGTCAAAGTTGAAATTCCGCACGCGCGTCTTTCTGCAAATATAGTGAAAAAACATGTCTTTGTTTATTTCGCCATAGCTCTTTAAATCGTCTGGTTACCCTATATTTCTATTGCATATTACAAAAGCATATGAATTGGAAATAACGTTTCAAGTACTAATATTGCCAGCAAAACTCATGACGTCATCATATCATCATCTGAAATCAAAAAAGTGGAATTAATTTTTTTGAGGTAATGTTTCTGACATTCATTTACTCGTATCTCTATTGTTTAAGCTTGATATCACCAGAAATTCAGATGTGTTTTACTTTGAACATTTGTCTTTCAAGTCCATGTCATGGTTTTGAAATTTGATGACGTCATCATACTTCAAATTGTGATTAAAAGTAAAGACACAAAATCGGACAAGTTTACGTGTTATGTCTATGGGAGGTGATTTTTTTAGAAACCATGCATTGACTTGACAACGTTTAAGCACCTTTATCTCAGCTGATTTTGCTCCATTTCCTCTGAAACTTAAGTATGTGGTAGCTCAGACAATAAGCTGCAGTCATCATGTATTTTACATTTTCAAATCTCATTAGGTCGACAATTTTGTAGTTAAAAACTGAAAATGAGAATGGAATCTGTACGGAACGATTCCTGATTGTTCTTTGCAACTGGATATTGGTCGAATCCACGCGGCCACTTGTGGGAAGTTGAATAGCGCCATCACAAGTCAACGTTCTCACAACAGCATAAATGTACATTTAAGTTTCTCATTCGATCTTCAGGACAGCCGTATGGCGTAATCGCTTAGCGCGCTGGGTGTTCATAACGCCATACCGGAAGGAGAGAAGTTCGACTCCCGCAGGAGTTTTCCCGTTCTTTCTTTTTTTTTTTTTTTCGGCAGTTCAGCTTTACTCCGATGTCATTTATCATATTATTTTATCAAATGTACGTAACCCGTGAACACGGTTGCTCTATTTCCCTTGTTTTGTATTGGAGTTTGGAGATTGGGTTTGCTTCATTAATTTTGTCACATTTAATGTTACTTAATTATTGTATCATTTGATATCACTTGTTAGTTGTGTGTATACGATTGTGATGATAACCTAATTCATACTGTGTTGTGTTTTGTTGGAAAAAGGAGAATGAAATAAAAATGAAATGAAAATGTTGTAATTTGCCCCTTGTTACTGTGTCCCGCTTGCCACCTTTCGTTTGCTCTTTCCTTTTCTCTTCATTGGTTATTGTTATACTGTAACAGGATAGGTAGGAACATGTACGTTTACATAACTTGCAGGAATGGGAGCTGAATTGATTAACTCTAGTCCAGGTGTATGGCGTCTCGCTCATCTCTCTGAAATTCCAGGCTGTTATTGTTTGACCTAATAACGGAGTTGTAGACAGGTTTTATGTTGCTATAGAGGTATCTTGTGCCACATGAGTGGAAGGCATCACTGTTTAGTGGTAGTAATGAACTTTTTCATGTTGTATATGGTATAAAGATATAAATTTCACATCCAATCTTCGGGACAGCCGTGTGGATTTAGAGTCACTTGACGCGCTGTATGGTCATTACGCACCACCTTAGGACGAGATGTTTGAGACCCGCAGGACGCTATTATTTTTTTTCTCTCTCTTTCTTTGTTTTTCTTTTGGCAGTTCAGCTTCATTCCGATGTCATTACCCCACAACACACAGTCACTCAAGTTCCCCCCCCTTTTTTTTATCGGAGGCTGGAGGTTGGATTTGCTTCATTTATCATACGTAATGTTGTAAATTGCCCTTGGTATACAGTGCCCCGCTTGCCACCTTTCGTTTTCTCTTTCCTTTTCTCTACGTTTGTTCCTGTTACACTGCACAAGACAGGTCGGAAAATAATTTACATAACACAACTGGAGCAGGAATGGCAACTGAATAAATTAACTCTAGGCCAGGTGTATGGCGTCTCGCTCGTCTCTTTGAAATTCCAGGTTGTTATTGTTTGACCCAATAACGGAATTGTAGACAGGTTTTATGTTGCTACAGAGGTATCTTGTGCCACATGAGTAGAAGGCATCACTGTTTAGTAGTAGTAATGAACTTTTTCATGTCCCTCCTTGTCAATTATAGTGTGTTGAATGGGGTTGTGTGTCTATCTGCCAAAGAAAAGGAAAACCTTATTTTCGTCATGGCTATTTCTCTATATTGTTGGTATCTGAGTAGTGAACAACACAGCATCAGGCTAAAATCCCCCTTAGTTATACGCGCTAAGCGTTCAATTTGATATACATTGTATCTTTATTTATGTAGTTAATCACTGCTAATGGAGTTACAGAATTATGTTATGACACCTTTCAGTGAAAGTTTGTGAAGCAAAGTTTATGGACAAGGCAAGCAATTGTACATGAATAATACCAATGATTTCAGAGGGAAAATATGGTATACCTAAATGTAAGGGTATCATTGCTTTGGAATTGCTGAGACAATATCTTGGCACGAGGGCTTCCACCTCTAATAACTGATCCCTTTGAAGATGTGTCGGTCACGGGTGATCGTCATGATTCATCTTTCACGTAGAAGCTTCCGTTACACACTCTTAGACCGAGCATCATACTTCAAATTGTGATTAAAGGTAAAGACTCAAAATCAGACAAGTTGACGTGTTATGTCTATGGGAGGTGATTTATTTTTAAAACCATGCATTGACTTGACAACGTTTAAGCACCTTTATTTCAGCTGATTTTGCTCCATTTCCTCTCAAACTTAAGTATGTGGTAGCTCAGACAATAAGCTGCAGTAATCATGCATTTTATTTTTTCAAATCTCCTCATCAGGTTGATGATTTTGCAGCTAAAAACTGAAAATGAGAATGGAATGTGGACCAAACGATTCTTGAATCGTCTTTCACATTATAAGCTTACGTTCCTCATATTTTCTCGTCAAGACGTACATGGCCGAGAGGATAAAGGCGACGTCACAAGAAACGTGAGGTTGCAAACGTACGGGTTCGAACCCCATAAGAGCACGAAACCAAATACTTATATCTTTGGCTTTTTTTCTTTTATGGAGTATTCACCTTCGTCCATGTGGAAAACACGTTTTCATGTAAACGTACACACTTTTTTTTTTTGTTTTTCAACGATGTTTATTCTGTTCCATTCAAAGTAATAGAAAAAAATAACAATTTTCATTTGCTACAATTGAAATGACGAAAATATACATTTGTGATCATAATAGCAAATTTGCTATTGCTGTACATAATGACATAACAAAAATTACATTTTCATGAACAATTATCAATTTACATAGTCACTTCCCCTATGCTCTCAAAAAAAATTGCTTAAATTTAACAGTGATAATTCAATTCTTCTAGCATTAATCTTAATAATCATCCAAATGAATTATGCAGCAAAATTATACAGTAATAAATAATGGAACCATATTATTTATCAACCAATACCCGCCCACCTACTAACTCATATCCCTTACTGAGTCCCTATGACCACCCCCACCAGTTCCCTCCCTTCCTGTTTCCTCCCCCACCCCTATCTGTACACATGCAACACACAAACACACACAAAAAACCCATACACACACACACACATACACATGCACCTAATTTGGTTAACTGCTCTTGCCTACACATCACAATATAGTAAATATAGTTATATAATCAGCCCGCCAACAGGCTGACAGGAACGCATGGGAAAGGAGGGGGAGAAAATACAAAACAACACAAGAGAAAAAAAAAGAAGAAGAAGAAGAAGAGGAGGAGGAATGAAGGAAAGGAAAAAAATGAAGAAAAGAAAGAGTGGAATACTATGGAAACATTACTATTTTCATAAAAGTCACAGACGTTGCACGTAGCTTCAGACTGGTTTATTCAACGAAGTCTCAAAATATTCCCATTTTTGTAAATGTACATGTAGCTTCCCAACCTTGGTCGCAAGGATTTTTTCCTCATTTATTAATTCAACAATAATCTTTTGCATCTTTTCTCCAGTGGGTAACTTATTTCCCGTTCTAGATTTAAAAATGATGTATTTTATTAAAATAATCAAAGTATTTACACATTTTGATCTATTTGAATAACCAGAGATTCCCCCAAATATATCCCTCCAATCCATATTTCTTAACTCATTTATATCAAAATAATTAATTATGAATTCCCATAACGGTTTCACTTTAACACAGTGTAAAAATAAGTGCAGATAAGTTTCAGGCTCATGTTGGCAGAAGGAACAAAGGCTGTCTGTTACAAAACCAAACTTCATTAAACGCTCCTTAGTGTAAACTACGCCATGTAACATCATAAATTGAAATTCTCTATATTTTCTTATCAATGTACACTTACTCGGTTTAATAAAAAGATCTTTTATTTCTTTGTTTGTATAATCATAGCTACTGTGGTCATCTTTAATTTGTAAAACATAAGATGACTGTAAATCTTCCACCATAGCCTCATATATTTTTCTCGATTTTAAAACTTGCAAATTTACTCTCTGACCAGAAAAAAATCAATTTTAAGTCAAAGTTTGTGGAATCAACTTGCTGAAGTGTACCTGCTCTCATAAAGTCCTTCCATTTCTGGGGTATAGCATTAAATATATCATTCAGTTTAAGCAATTCTTCTACCTTAAAACCAAGACCCAAGCTTTGAAAATGTGACTGAGATCTCAAATGACCGTTATCTAATATATCTTGTATTGTAATTATTCCTGCATCAAATAAATCTCTATGAAAAAACATCCTACCTGCTATGCGTACATTCCTATTATTAAATATTATTGGATTTACAACCTCATTTTCCAATTGTCTATATTTATAAATATCGAGCCAAACCTTCAATATTTCCGAATAAAAAGGTGGTACATTATCTGTCATAATAGATGAATCAAAGTCACACATAAACAGGAATCTACCTCCTACAGTACTAAAACAGAAGTCAAAAAATAATTTCCACCCAACTTCTTTTTCTCCATATAGAAGGCGTTTTAGCCACATAATACGTTGTGCCTTAAAGGCATAATTTACCATTTGCAGATGAAAGCATTAGTGCTTTAAAATAGTTCTAAAATGTGAGTTAGGGATAGAAACAACCACTGTCAAAATTTAAATCCATATAATCGATGTTAAGTGTTCTTAAATTCACAAAATGTGAACAATAGTTATAATAAAAATGTTTCCAGACTAGACCGTATACAGTTACAGTTTACTGAGAAAAACCCTGATATCTCCTTATATTTTAGGTTTTATTGCAAATATTTCATATGGTAGGATGTTTTATGATACAACAGACCTACACATATGCATCAAATGTGATATCTTGAACATTTTTGAAATCACTGCTCCCAAAGGTAAACTGGACCTTTAACAAATAACCGAAAGTTCGTCATTCTTAAACCCCCAAACTCATAATCTTGATACATAATATTTCTCTTTATACGGTCTTTGCCATGCCATAAGAAATCAAAGGTAATTTTTTCGACTTCTGAAAATACCCACTGAGGAACAACAATAAGTGATGCTACATAATTTAATTTTGACAAGGCGAATGTTTTCATAAGATGTATTTTCCCCATAAGTGTTAAATCTCTTTCTTTCCACCATCCTAAAAGACTTTTTATCTTACTTAATATTTCTTTAAAATTTAAATTCTCTTTTGCCTTAACATCTAAGGAAAAATTAATTCCTAATATTTTGATTTCTTGAACAAAATTCCCAAACAAATGAATATTTGGCCTATCTTTTTCCTCCCCAAGCCATAAGAAATTAGTCTTCCCTTTATTTATTTTGAGACCACTTATTTTCCCAAATTCATCAAATAAAAATTGTAACCTTTTAATTGAACCCTCATCTTTCACAAACAAAGAAATATCATCCGCGTATGAAATTTGTTTTATTTCATTTTGACCAAATTTAATTCCATTAATATCCTTATCTTTTCTAATAGCTCCAGCTAAAGTTTCCATAGCTAATAAAAATATATATGGAGACAGAGGATCACCCTGCCTCACACCCCGTTTGATATTAAAGTACCCCGTTGAGTTTCCACCGTTCATAACACAGCTACTGATATCCGTGTACAAGACTTTAACCCAAAATTGAAATGAATTCCCGAAACCAAATAATTGCAGAATTTTAAATAAAAAGATATGCGCTAACGAATCAAATGCTTTCTCAAAGTCCACCGCAACTAAATAACCGCAAGGATGATCCAATGCATGAAAAAGAATGTCATCTATTATTCTTACAGCTTCTCCGATATTTCTGTTTTTCATATAGCCTACTTGATCATGATGAATAATTTCCGGTAACACCTTTTGAATCCTTTTAGCTAATATTTTTGATAAAATCTTATAGTCAACATTTAACAAAGTAATAGGTCTATAATTTTGAACATAGGTCTATAATTTTGAACATAGGTCTATAATTTTGAACATACATACAATCTTTACCTTCCTTCTCTATAAGTGTAATTCCTTCTCTATAAGTGTAATTACACACACAGGCACACACACACACACACACACACACACAATATAACTTTGTTTTGTGTTGGAGACCACATTGCTTTGACAGGCAACTTGGACTTGAAATTACAAATGTTAAAGTGAAGATGACTCTTAAAAGACCGCATGGCCATGTTTGATTTTTTTTTAACAATATAAAGACCTATTGGTAAATATTCATTCACATATTCTTTCCAATCAACTTACTTGGACACGCCGACACCACACGAAATTTTCAATTAGTTGCATGACAGAAACAATTTCATCTGAATTATGTAGGACTGTATAAAGAATTGGACTTCACGAATATTTCTCAATATTACTTCAAGTCGCTACTTAACATTATTTTCGTTGTCGATCACTGAAAAGGAGAATGGAATCTGGTTGAAACGATTCCCGATTTATCTTTGTAACTGTAAATTGATCGAATCCACGCAGCCACTCGTGGGAAGTTGAATAGCGCTATCAGTCACTTGACGTATATAGCCAAAAAACTGAATAGGTGATATATGTTGCTGGCATCTTGGAGAATAGAACAGATCAGTACCAAACTTGAATAGCCCTATAAGCAATGTGGTAAGCGTTCAATTTTTTGCATTATCTTTCTTCTTTAAAGACCTAATAAAATGCTTGCAAAATTTTTTAATATGCAAAAGAAATGTAAAATATATGTCATGATTATCAATGTAAATATGTTGTCAGTGTCGTTCTGGTTTTTATCGCTTCTAGAAACTCCCCCAAATATCACATTTTTGGAGGACCCCGTTGCAGCTTTTGCGAAAAAGATAGTCACGTGACCAACACCCCTGAACCGATTGATGACGTATAAGCACGGAGTTGTGCTCGGTTAGCAGACGCCGCTCAGCACAAGCACTCAGATTACTAGCTTGGTACACGCGCGTACACGATAGCTAGCCCGGCCAGGCCCGGGCCCGCGGGATGTGCGCTCCCGGTCGACACACTGACTGTCGACATGTACGCATAATACCACGTACATTATCACTAAGTTAGCTTGCAGAGATACCTGGTACCTCGAGCATAATGTCTTCCCCTATATGGGTAAACTTCGACATTGATGATGATGAAGAAGACTGCAGCTCTGACGATAGCGGAGAGGAAGAGGAGGCACATGAAGTTGAAGGGGAAGATGGGGAGGGAGAGGCAGCCGATGAACCAGAACGTTATCGTAGGGCTGCACCTTACCGATATGAACCAGCTGTATCTCCCCCGCTGCCAGTGCAAGAGCGTATGAACACGGCACCAAGCCCGAGAATAGACCTCACGGAAACGATCGCCTGGGAAATACAGAGTGGTATGTCTGGTATGCCCCCATATAGTTTAACGTTAGAAAGGATACACTGTATTCTACATGACTGACATTGTAAGTTGTAACTGTCTAGTAAGTAGATTAGAAGAACAGGCCCAGCTCGCTCACAAAGTGAGCGGCTACTCCGGCCGCAGCAAGCAAGCGGGAGCGTCCCGGCCGTGGCCTGGCCCGTCGGCCGGCGCTTACAAGTTAAACTACCAGTAGGCCTAGTAGTCTAGTAGTAGATCTAGTAGCAGTCTACTAGTAGTTATAATAGTCAACTAGTAGTAGTAGTCTACTAGTACTACTACTAGTAGTGTACTATTACCACTACGGCACTAGGTCTAGTAGACTAGTAAGTAGTAATTGCAGAATCTTTGGTAGTAGTACAGAGGCTACACTCTAACGCCTAACGGTTAGGGGGATATGTTGTTACAGGGTGGGTCGTGGCCAAAAAAAAAAAAAAAAAAGAAAGAAAGAAAGAAAAAAAGCCTAACCAGTTTCCCATAGTCAGTTTCTGCAATTTGATCAGTAATTTAGATGCGTCATTTTCTAAGAAAAACGATACCAAGAATGATCGTCAATTTTGGTCGAGTAGTTTTTGTTTTATGCTAAAAATCAGACTGTGGAAGGAAGCCCAAACGCCGTGCTTATCTACCGATGAATGCCACGGTGGGGCTGGATTCACGAGTAGGTCTAGGACTCTAGGCCTATAAAGCAGGCGAGTCGCCGTAGTATACAGACACGCAGTGGTGGTGAGGCTATCGTGAAATAGGCCCCACCGCAGTCACGCGTGCACCGTACCCGTGCGTTTATAGCAAGCAAGGGTAGGTCCTCCTATAGGGTTTAGGGTTAGGTAGGGTTGTATTTATGGTTAAATTGGCCGTTAAATTAGTCGAGCCGAGGGCCATATTATGAAGTCATTTCGCCGCATTCACGAGTATTCACTGTGGAAGGCAGCCCCACCGCCGTGCTTACCTACCGAGATGAACGCCACACGGTGGGGCTGAATCAGGCGAGTCGCCGTAGTTAGTACAGACACGCAGTGGTGGGGCCTATTTCACGAGTTCGCCGAAAATGATAGATATCCAAGCGTACCACAGTTGTAATCTGTATTATTGGCAGTATTAAATCCGATACAGTTCATTAAATATTCTTTTGTCTAAAGGCTTAGCCAATGACAATAGTGCAGCGCAGCACCTGCTATGCGCTCGCTAGCTCGCTCCCCCGCCAGCGCTAGCCAGTACAGTGCCGCCGGCCGCGCCCCGGCTGTCGCTGGGCTGCGCTAGCATAGCCTTTCCAGCTCGCTGGCTACGGCTAGACTGGTCGTGAACGACTCCGTTCTTAGACGTCATCACAATTTAAAAGTGATAGTGCGCCGCATGCGGTGAAAGTATAGCAAGTTTTCCAAAACCGAGGAAATTGTATCCATTATGTTAACAAATATAGAACAAAATTCAGAACAGTAAAAAACCCCGCACAACCATAGAATTACTTAGAATTTAACAATTAATATTATTACATCATTGAGAAAAAAATGCCAAAACCATTTTATTAGGTCTTTAAAGTCAATCACTACTGATCGAAATACACAATATGATATGACACGTTCCACTGGTAGTTTAGGAAAAGGGAGTTAATGCACGATGCAATGATAAATGTGCTACCATTGATTTTAGAGACGTCATTGTGGTGTGGTACTGGTGATGGTAAGGGAACCATAGATTGCTTTTAAAGTAATGAGACAATCATTGGACCTTTGCATCAAGACCGTATTCCCATCTAGAATGTAATGCATGTTCGTGCGGTGTTTTTTTTTTTTTTAATCCTGACGTGGACATTTTCTTTTTCTTGTTTTTAATTTAAGAATGTTATCTAAATTTGTTTCTTTCCCCTAACATTTTTTGTTGTTGAATATAAAGTTGGACGTTCCGTGAGCGACTAGAAGAGCAGCGATTTAGTTACAGTGTCAATGCATCTTGTTTACCATCTTTTCTGACATTAAATTGATGGTTTTTATATTTGACATTGTCTGTCTATTTGCCTATTTATGCTCATAAAACACTGCTATAACAACTAATACATTTGCTTCACTTGTCACACGCAATGATATTGATTGCAGTTGTGCATGCAGTTTTCCTTTTGCCACCTCTCGTTTTTCTCTCCCCTTTTCCCTCACTTTGGTTTTGTTATACTGCAGATGGGAATGACTACAATAACATAACCCAACTTGAAGTAGAAATGAGAACTGAATAAATCAACTCTAGGCCAGGTGTATATAGCGTCTCGCTCATCTCTTTGAAATTTCAGGTTGTCATTGTTCGACCAACGGAGTTGAAGACAGGCTTTATGTTGCTACAGAGGTATCTCGCGCCACATGAATGGAATGCATACCAGTACGCTGTTTAGTATTAGTAGTAAACTTTTTCATGCCCATCCCTGCCAATAAAAGTGTGTTTGACGGGGTTCTGTGTCATTCTGTCTACGAGAAAGCAAAGTTTTATTTTCCCCATGGCTGTTTCTCTATGCGTAGCTGTGGGTGATGGGTGTTGTTGGCATCTGGGCAGTAAAGAACCGAGTATCATGCTATAATACCCCCCCCCCCCTTTAGGTTCTAGGCGTTCAATATGATGATATATCTTTCTTCTTTATTATATCAATCACTGCTGATGGAATTACAGAATTATGTTATGACACGTTTCACTCAAAGCTTAATAAACAAAGTTTATGCACGATACAAGTAATGGTGCATGAGTCCTATAGGCCATTGATTTTAGATGAGAAAGTATCTATCGTGGCATATTACAAAAGCATATGAATTGGAAATAACGTTTCAAGTACCAATATTGCCAGGAAAACTCATGACGTCATCATATCATCATCTGAAATCAAAAAAGTGGAATTAATTTTTTTGAGGTACTGTTTCTGACATTCATTTACTCGTATCTCTGTTGTTTAACCTCAATATTATCCCAAATTCAGATATGTTGTACTTTGAACATTTGCCTTTAAGTCCATGTCATGCTTTTGATATTTGATGACGTCATCATACCTTAAATTGTGATTAAAGGTAAAGACGCAAAATCGGACAAGTTTACGTGTATTGTCTATGGGAGGTGATTTTTTTCAAACCATGCATTGACTTAACAATGTTTAAGCACCTTTATCGCAGCTGATTTTGCTTCATTTCCTCTGAAACTTTAGTATGTTGTAGCTGAGACAATAAGCTGCAGTAATCATGCATTTTCTTCTTTGAAATCTTCTGATCAAATTGACAACTTTGCAGTTTAAAACTGAAAATGAAAATGGAATGTGGACAAAACAATTCCTCATGTATCTTTCACATACATAACTTTACGTTCCCCATATTTTCTCGTCGAGACGTATGGCCGAGTGGATAAAGGCGACGTCTCAGAGACTTGAGGATGCGGGTTCGAACCCCACAAGATCACGACACAAAATACTTAGCTAATTTACTTTTTTTTCTTCAATTTCATATTACATATTCGTCCATGTAGAAATCATGTTCGTATATAAACGCACATATACACACACACAGACACACACACACGCCATATCCCTCTTTTTTGTGTGTTGGAGACCACATTGCTTCGACTGCAGCAAAATTTTGCAGGTTGACCTTGTCAAACCGATCATAGTATATAATGACGACGACTGAGGTGTTGTACTTTGAACAATTGTCTTTCAAGACGATGTCATTTTTTTTGTAATTTGGTGACGTCATTACACTGAAAATTGTGATTAAAGGCAAGGTATCAAAACCAGCCTATTATAGGTTTTATGTCTGCCGCGGGACGTACAGTTGTATTTATCCCAAGTTGCCAGAAATGGCATAGCGACCTCAGTCGTTACACGGCCGCTTTTCCGTCTAGCAATGCAATAGATGTTCACACGGCCACATTAGTTGAGTGGGCATTGACTTTCCCCCTGTTATATCTATACATTGGTGTTTTTTTGTCTTACCATTTCCGTGGATGACCCGTGGCCGAGTGGTTACAGAAACAGTTTCGCATGCACGCTCAATATGACTTCATGGTGCCTATATCACATTCTTTTCTTTGTCGATCACAGATGACTGTCATCTGATGACCACAAGCGTATCACCTAACTCGTCCTCAATGTGACGAGTTTTCATGTCTCGTCTTTCATTGGTGTCTCTGAAGTGGGTGCGTTTATCAACTCCTTTTCTCGGCAGAAACGGGTTATCCAAACAGCTTTCAGGGAATTTTTACGAGTTGATAAACGCAAAGCTGTTTTGATAGCCCTTTAGGAAAGCCTTTTACGAAAGGGTGCGTTTATCAACTCTCCTTTCTCGGCAGAAACAGGTTATCCAAACAACTTTCAAGGAATTTTCACGAGTTGATAAACGCAAAGCTGTTTTGATAGCCCTTTAGGAAAGCCTTTTACGAAAGGGTGCGTTTATCAACTCTCCTTTCTCGGCAGAAACAGGTTATCCAAACAGCTTTCAAGGAATTTTTACGAGTTGATAAACGCAAAGCTGTTTTGATAGCCCTTTAGGAAAGCCTTTTCGATAGCCCAAAATTTGTGACGATCCAAACAGGTTTCCTAAACAGGTTATCAGATACCTGTTTGTAAAAGCCTTTCGAAGTTGATAAACGCAAAGCTGTTTTGAAAGCCCTTTAGGTCGCCCTATTGACTGCGGTTACGCAACCATGCGTTTCCAGTTTCTGAAAAGACGCGCGCCACGTAAAGTGCACACGTCGAGTACGTGTACACAGGACTGGTGTATAAATACAGCTGTGTGTAATGCACGCATATGCTTGGAACAAGGAGGTGTTTCTCTCACCAACAAGGTTTGAGAAAAAGAGTAACAACAGTCTCATTCCCTTTGATCCCATGTCTCATGCCGCCACTCAGAAATATTTGAAGTATGTGCTAAACTGGAGCTGCCTCACAGATAGGAAGACAATTGATTCATGTGGCATTGTATCATGACTCGTCACTCTCAAAGGAAGATGTGTCTTTATGATGGTAATTGCTTTTCGCCGTCCCGTCTTAGAAAACAAGCGGCACATTAATAGTACTTCAGTCAGGGCTTTGGGAAGGGCTCTCGAAAGGGCTATGGAAAGGGCTATCGAAAGGGCTATCGAAAGTTGATAAACGCAGCCGACGAAAACAAGCGGCACATTAATAGTATAGGGAGTAGACAGGGCTTTCGAAAGGGCTATGGAAAGGGCTTTCGAAAGGGCTATGGAAAGGGCTATCGAAAGGGCTATCGAAAGGGCTTTCGAAAGTCGTTTAAATTGGGGAAAGTTGATAAACGCAGCCTGTGACGATCCAAACAGGTTTCCTAAACAGGTTATCAGAAACCTGTTTGTAAAAGCCTTTCGAAGTTGATAAACGCAAAGCTGTTTTGAAAGCCCTTTAGATCGCCCTATCACTGCGGTTACGCAACCATGCGTTTCGGGTTTCTGAAAAGACGTGCGCCACGTAAAGTGCACACGAGTACGTGTACACAGGTGTATACATACAGCTGTGTGTAATGCACGCATATGCTTGGAACAAGGTGTTTCTCTCACTAACAAGGTTTGAGAAATAGAGTAACAACAGTCTCATTCCCTTCGATCCCATGTCTCATGTCGCCACTCAGAAATATTTGGTATGTGCTAAACAGGAGCTGCCTCACAGATAGGAAGACAATTGATTCATGTGGCATTGTATCATGACTCCTCACTCTCAAAGGAAGATATGTCTTTATGATGGTAATTGCTTTTCGCCGTCCCTTCTTAGAAAACAAGCGGCACATTAATAGTACAGGCACTCAGGGCTTTGGGAAGAGCTCTCGAAAGGGCTATGGAAAGGGCTATGGAAAGGGCTATGGAAAGTTGATAAACGCAGCCGACGAAAACAAGCGGCACATTAATGGTACAGGGAGTGGACAGGGCTTTCAAAAGGGCTATGGAAAGGGCTATGGAAAGGGCTATGGAAAGGGCTATCGAAAGGGCTATCGAAAGGGCTTTCGAAAGTCGTTTAAACTGGGGAAAGTTGATAAACGCAGCCACTGTCCACTAAACCTAGGATGACACAAATTGATGACATACAACTGTTCTGATGGCACTGAATCTTGTGTTGAATATTTTGAGAGAAGCTCAATATTTGTAGATAGTAAAATGACTAAATGTTATAAACTATTTTACGAATAAACCCAACAGAAGAATGCATTTAAGAGTAAAAAAAAAAAAAGCTTCACTCCTCATAGAGACCTTGAATATGTTTGAATATATACCAAGATGATTTAGGTGTGTAAGTGCATTGTAATTCTCAGTGTGTAAAGATGAACAATTTTGAAAGTCTTTTTAAATCAAAACATGGAAGTATCAAACCCTATCTACAAGTTTACAAAAAAAGCTTACAATCTGTTATAAATTCAAATACTATATTTGTGAGAAGTGAAAACTAGTTCTTTTCTTTGCAACTGATCGACAAATAAACCAGTTCGTAATTCCATTTTGCGCATGAGCAGAATAAGGTCATTTGTACCAACAGGCATTTTGGTTTGTAAATTCACTGAGATAAGAATCTGTGATGTGATGATTATTCGTGAGATCCTTATCTAAAACTTGTCAATATCCGCCTGACAGCAAGAATGGTATTTTTCAATATAAAAGGAAATAAGCTGTCACCGCATTCAATACAAAACAATGAAATGGATGCCTGCTAGATTATAAATTGATGAGAGTATTCTGATCCCCTGATCTAAATGCATGTTCATCTTTTTTTTTTTTTTTTTTTTTTGAAAGTGAATTCCATAAATTGTTATGTCTGGGAAACGTATGCATTATGCCGCTTTGGAAACAAGTGAAGTGCCAAACCAACTGAGAAAAAAGGTAATTTGTAGCAATGTGTACATGACCTACGACCTACGAAAGCAGAAAGGTGTCTCTACAAAAATACTTCTCGCTGGAACCCAGGTTGAGCTAAAATGGAAAGAAAAGACTGCGTCGGACTGGAATCTATATCATGAGTAATATCCTTTCATTTATTTCGTCTTTTTCATTCACGCATTTTGTACTTAAAATCTGCCATTTCTGAGTTCCTATAAAAACAATACACTGTGTTATTGTTTTATACTCTTTGGCTATAATTGTATACAAAGGTGATGATGATACCCACATCATTATTGTTACAATAATGAAAAAGAATTGAATCATAACTTTGTATTGATAAATTGTATTTTGATATTTTACCGATATATGCATCGGTTACGGGTCGAAGAAATAGACCGACCGCCATGTTGTTTTAGAACCAGGCTTTGCTTGCGGGGGTTGCGGGTTTGGCGGCCTAGCTGCGACTCCGTGTATTGTGTGTGTATAGGTTGGGAGGCTTTCGGGTGATTTAAAGCAACAGTTAACTGAATGTTTAATAACTGCGTGTTACTAGCATTATGTATTCGTTGTCTGTTTTGCTCCTCTTAGAAAGGAAAGACTCCCATACCATGCGTGTTCAAGGCATGCATTTGTATAGTACATTTTTCTTCCACGGCTACCGGAGTATATTCCCCCCATCTTTTAAACTCATGTGACATGCACAAGGTATAATGTAATGAGTCCCTCGTTTGGAGAGTGTGATATTTCATTTTTTATGCCGCTATGTACTACATAATGAACGTTATCATAAACTGTGATAATATAGATTTTAATAATCTATTTTATATCATGGATTAAAACTTAAGAGAAGAGGGTGGGTTGGCTGTCGATATCTTATGATTCGAAAGAAATGTGTAGATTGATATTCTTTGTCACTTTATTATCATTAGTGATGTGCTCTAAGGTAGAGCTAGTGTGGTACATGCTTATTTTTTCGTTTGTCTCTGCATTGATGTTTAAATGTTTCATCCTTGTATTCATTAGCAACGCCAAATGTGCACGTCTGCTCTTAAGGAAGGTCACATGTTTGCAATTTTTAATTGAACGTACCGAAGTGTCATCCGCACAGGTTGAACCTATGCATCCCTATGTTCTCATATTTACCTCTGGAAAATTGTTTCATGCATTATCCCACCTAGTGTCACATTCCATTCGCATTTGCAGTGCCCGCGTACTTCTTAATTGTTCACTTGTTATTCGCATTTCCGAATTCCATGCATTCACGCTGGTGTATTTTTCCTCCTTCTTGCATAAACATTTTTTTTTTCCAATGTCGGCATCAACTGTCCAGGTGCATGTATGTCTCAAAGACAAATATGTTTACGTGTCTTCTCCCATTTTGTGTCCAGGTCAACGGCAATGTGGCTTGTCCAACATTGCTCTACATTCTGTTACATTTCCCAACGAAAATAGGATGAATTGCTTTGAGTTTTATCACAATGAATACGAGTAATGCTTTTGTAGATGTTCAGTCATTGGAAGGTGAAATTTCTGTAACCATTACAAATAATGAGAACGGTGATAATTGTGACTTAAATTTTTCTTCAACCACAGAAACCGAAGAGTTCAGTTTTATGACAGAATTTTTTGAAAGTATTTTCATTGAGATAAAAGCACCAAATAATAAAGGAAATGTAATTGTTGGAGAAATTTATAGGCCATCAAACTCTAATTTACTGAATTTAGTAAATTACTCCACGGTATTTTGTCGAATAAGTATTTCAAGAATAGATCATGTTTCCTTATGGGTGATTTTAATTTAAATCCTTTAAGTTATGGTAATCATAATTGTCAAGAGTTTCTTAATCAACTGTTGTCTAAGTCTTTTATTCGTCTCATAAGAAGACCTACAAGAATCACCGACCTTTCTTCTACTTTAATAGATAATATATTTGTTAACAAGTCATTTTCTGATATTTCATCTGGTATTGTTGTTACGGATATCTCTGATCATTTTCCTGTGTATGCACTTATTGGTAGTATCCACCCTCTGGACTTGCTGACAGTGTGCATAAAAATTCCGGTTTTCGTGTTATGTCAGACTCAAACATGAATAGTTTTAGAGAAAGGTTGAAACTCGTTGATTGGTCGATTGTATATAATCAAAATGACGTAAATCTATCTTTTGATATTTTTATAGATATTTTGATAACTCAGCTGAATATTGCTATCCCTTGTCGTAAATTCCCTAATTCAAATCATAAAAAAGTACCCCGGCAGCCATGGGTTACAAAATCACTTTTAATATCAATCAATAGGAAAAATAAACTTTATCATAAATATCGCAAAGTACCCACAGTTACACATAAGTCCAGATATACTCAGTATCGTAATATCCTCACTTCTGCATTACGGTCAGCCAAACGGATATATTTTATGAATCAATTCGACAAATGTAAATTTGATGTGAAGGGTACGTGGAGGGTGATAAACCGAGCGTTGAAACGTAATACTGATAATAACGCGCCTAGTTATATTCAAGAGGACGACGTTCGTATTGATGACCCCATAGATATAGGTGAAGTTTTTGATGATTTTTTTTTTTGTAAACATTGGGCCAAATCTAGCTGATAAAATTCCTGAAGAGCAGCGAGAATTTCACTCTTTCCTGGGTGGTAGGAATATGGAATCTTTATTTTTTGTCCCAATTGTCGAAGATGAAATAATAAAGATTGTTGATAAGTTAAATAATAAAAAAAAAGTTCGGGATATGATGGAATCACAAACTTCTTGGTAAAAAATGTGATTCATGAAATAATTTCGCCTCTTACTTATATTTTCAATCAATCTTTATCTACTGGTAAAGTTCCTTTAAAAAAATGAAAGTAGCCAGAGTTGTTACCATTTTTAAAAAAAGGGCGAAAAGACCTTGTCAATAATTATCGCCCCATTTCTCTTTTAACTTCCTTTTCAAAGATACTTGAAAGACTTGTGTATAAACGCACCCTTAATTTTTTTTTCTTCAGGCAAAAAATATTTACTGAATCTCAATTTGGATTTCGGAAAAAAAAACATAATACAACTCACGCATTACTCAAGTTTATTGATAAGATAGCTCATGCTATAGATGATGTTTCTCAGACTGTCGGTGTTTTCCTTGACTTCTCCAAGGCGTTTGATACAATAGACCATGACATTTTACTTTATAAGTTAAATCATTACGGAATTCGGGGAAGGGCGCTAGAATGGTTCACTGATTATTCAACGAATAGAAAACAATTTGTAAGTATTCACGGACACGATTCCCAACCAAAACTGATTTCTTGTGGTGTTCCACAGGGTTCCTTGTTAGGCCCACTTCCCTTTATCTTATATATTAACGATATCCAGAACTCCTCTAAAATTCTTTCCGTCGTTTGTTTTGAAGATGATACAAATTTGTTCTTCTCTCATCAAAATCCTGATGCGCTTATAAACATAATAAATAGAGAACTTGTTTCTGTTCAATCTTGGATTTTTGCGAACAAATTATCCTTAAACATTGATAAAACTCAGTACATGTTATTCAGTAATTCGCCACCTGTGTTACCTCTCTCTGTCAAGATAAACAACATTGATCTGTCACAGGTCAACAGTACAAAATTTTTGGGTCTTCATATCGATAGTGATTTATCTTGGAGAACCCATGTAAATTATGTAAGCAGAATTATTGATAGAAATACCGGGGTTCTTCACAAACTTAGCTATTATTTTCCACGTAATATTCTACAGAGCATATATTCAACTTTGATATCTCCCTATCTCAACTATGGGATTCTGGCGTGGGGAAATGCTTCTAAAAACCTTATTGATTCGTTATTTCTTGTACAAAAACGCGCTGTTAGAATTTTTAACCACACTGGATATTTATCCCACACGAACGAACATTTTGTTAGTAACAAAATTTTGAAAATTCCCGAGTTATTTTATTACAACGTTGGCCTGTTTGTGTTTCAATTTTCAACTGGCCAATTACCGGATGTATTTTCCCAAATGTTTACAAGAAATTATACAGTCCATGATTATCCAACTCGTCAACGTTACGCATATTACCTTCCACGTACCCGAACAATTTTCGCGAAAAAAAAAAAATATGTTCGCTGGGCCCAAATATTGGAACGACCTCTCTATGGAACTTGTAAGTTGTACCACTGTAACCTCATTCAAACGTAAACTGAAGGAATATCTTCTTAGCAGCTACATTGTACGGCATGCGTAGTGTATAGTTCTTGTTGTTCTTTATGTTACCCCTTGTCTATCCCTTATTAGTAGTCCGGCGGGATCCCAACCATGAACACTATTTTTGATCAGTCTGCCTGTTGCGCTTTTCATGCACCTATTGTTCCACTCGGTTATCGAAATTCTCGCGCGTGACAGCTGTCGGTTACTATGATCACACGGAATGCTTGGTTTTAGGACCCATGCTGGAATGTTACTCCTGAGCTTTATTTCCCTAATACACGGTATTGTTTACATTCACGACAAATCTCATTATTCCACCTTCTACTTATGTATTTATGTCATACAATTACGCCATTTTCTATACTCTGCAACACACCCCTTGAATCTCTGCAATCCCAGTTGTTGTTCTACCAATGTCATTACCAAGTATACTGCTGCAACATGTGACCTTTCTGTATTTTTATTTAGTGACATATATTTAAAACGATTTTTGTTTTGTTTGTTTTAATCGGTTTCCCCAGTCATAGAAGGTCTTTAAAAAAATCCACATTTTAAACTTCCCCTAATCTGATTACTCACGGGACCTGCGGCTGTACAAGCTATTGCTTTTACGCAGGCCCCATCATATTTTTTCGCATTATGACCACAGTTTAATTCGCATGCATACAGACCTTGCGTTTATATCAAATCAAACTTCTCTACACTCCGATGAAGTCTGATCTAAATTATGTTTTGCATAATTTTCGTATTTATGTACTTTATTGTGATATATGTGAGAAATATGAAAATAAATTGAAATGAAATGAAAATGAGCTACAGTGTAATAACAAACTGGCTTACAGTATTACCCTATATACATCGACGTAAATAAGCACTAAATTGATCAGTGTTTTAGTAGTAGCTATGATAAAAAAGTCATGGCATACATACTTGAGCAGTATTCAAACCTAAGACCTCCTGATCACCGGATGAGCATCATCTTCACTAGACCACCTACTGCGAGTTTGCTTTGACAGCAAGTGTTGGTTCTAATCCTTATAGCATGTATTGTAGCGGGTACTGCGTAATTATTCAAAGTCATGAAATTCTTCCGGTAAGATGTTTTCATTGCAACTGTTGACAAATTGCCCTGCATCAACGTAAATAAGCACTGAAATGATCAGTGTTTTAGTATCAGCCATGATAAAAAAAAAAAAAAAAAATACATACAGGCATACATACTCAAGCAGGATTCGAACCTATCACCTCCTGATCTCCGGACAGGCATCATCTTCAGTAGACCACAGAATAAGGATTAGAACCAACACTTGCTGCTTTATAGCATTCTGTAATAAAAAAAAAAAAAAAAAAAAAAAAAAAAAAAAAAAAATCTGTATTAGGCCTACTGATGCCGGAAACTCCGAAGATAAGTTTGATGTATTCATTCACTGGTGGCAACAATGTACATGTACACATGCAGTGAAAGCCTGGCCAGACTCTTCAATGTGGCATGTGATCAGTGGCCTTGATTCTAGTATTATACAATCACAGTTTATTTTGCTTCCCTCCCTTGTTTCAGTTCAGCATAACTTTTAACACTGCATTTGATTGTTTTCACCACAATCTAGCTCAACTGAGTGTTAAGATTTGCTTATGTTGGGGGAAACTAGTGTTTATAGTCGGTAACTCGCGTTACACTTTTCATTGACATTTTTTAATGTGATAACAGTGTTTATTCAAGTCAACATCCTGTGTACATACAGTATCAGGGTGTGATGAATTTAGACAATTTTGATTCCAAACAAATTACCTCCAATGCTTCCTTCAGAATGAAAAAAAAAAAATATTTCTTGTTTCCGTAACTCGCGTTACATGGCTCAAGGGCTAAACTTTCATGTGGCGATTAAATTTTTTTGAAGATGCCATAAAAATTTCCTCATTGGACACTGAAGTAGAACCAATTCGCTTCTTTAAAATAAATTAATTGAAGTGCTAGCAGAATTGTTCTATAAAAAATATATATTAAGTTTAGCATGCATTTTAGCAAATTGGATGACTGAAAAATTGTGTTCAACATTTGCAGCTGTTTCTTGGGAAATGTTTGACCGATTGATATAATTCTTTTAGTTTCTTTAACTTCCATATATGGGTAATACACAATGAGTAAATCCTCAAAACAAACAAAAAGTCGCCAGACAATAATTTTTAGGTAAGACCATATTCTGAAAGAACAGACTTTAAGCTTTAAAATGATGTATAACTCAAAACAAATGAACTCTCCAAACCTATCTAAATATTGGAAAGAAAGCACAAACTCCGGAAAAGTGTGAACTGAGAAAAGAGGCTCTGAAGTACAGTGTCTATTCAAGCGCTTAATCTTTACCAAACCGTGCTGGCTGTGCAACGAATGGGGCAAAAAACAGGAAGTAAACCACCAGAGTAACAAATATGAAGGGCTTATCAGATTAAACTGAAATTAAGCATGCCTCATTAACACATTCTGTCCATAATTAATGCCAACTTTCAAAGCAGTATCACCATCCTTTCAAAAGTTATTAGAGTTGAAAGTGTTCGAGATAAACTGCTGAAAAATACACTTTCCTGCCCGTTTTAGCATAACGATTAAATATGATCGAGCGGAGCGAGCGAGCTTGAAAATTTTGACATTTCACAGCCAAAATACTGCCGTTTGTAGCTATACTCGCTTTGGAAATTAAGAGAGGGGCCAGAGGGGCGCCCACGGTGCACCCCCCCCCCCCCATCCGCCGCTGGTAGTCAAGGGTGTCGGTCTATGTTCATGATTTGGGGAGATATGACCAGCGAGGGGGCGTCGAAGTGACCAAGCGGAGGGAGGATATCCAAAATCTGCACTTTAGAGCATCCCCTATTTAATATTGTTTGTGTTTGTTTGTGTGTGTGTTTGATATACATGGAAAAGTTAGGAAATAGCCCAGGTCAAGTCTTATTACTGGCAATGCAAGACATTTTAATATAGACTAGTATGTAAAGCAACACTGCAAAATCAATGATCTATAGATTTGATATAACGAAGCGTAAGGTACAAAGGGGTACATTCTACATCACGTGGCGCAACATTGCAGCGACTCTTTTTGCCGTTCGGATGTTCTGAGTACACTGCTCACGTCCTGCTTATATTCAGATTGCCAACAAGGACTCACAATGAATCACAATTTGTTGTCGGCTCCGGGCTTTTTGAACAATGTTTCACACTATATACCTCTTTAATTACGGTTAAAAGAAATCTTAGAAAAATATGTTATTTCTTGATCACCCTTTCATGTCGATTTAAAAGGCAGTTTACTAACCCTTGAATCACCATTTTGGTATTTTTTTCCCCCAGCAGATGGGGGTGGGGGGGGGGGGGGCACGTGCCCAATGCCCCCCCCCCCCTCCCTCCGTAGTTACGCCACTGTCCATGACTATAACATTACACAGTACACATGTACATGACAAAAAAGATATTGTGAAATACTTCTGCGTGTATCAGTACTGGCTATGTCGTACTTCCTTTTGGATTTTCTATGATAGCCATCTTGGTAATGCGACCTGAGTACCATATAATTGGCATTAAATGTTGGCCTTCTTCCGCTGAGGAGTCCTGGGTTCACCGGAAATCAGGAAATTGAATTAATTTAAAGGTATACCTCCAGTGTGTCCTTGCGTGTTTTGTGTGTGAATGTTTGTGCGTCTGTGTGTTATCAGAACAGCAATGTTACATGTAGTTGCTTGAAGGGTTTAAGTGTCATTAATAATATTATTCTGATAATATTATTACGTTGTTAAAAAAATACTTGTAAAAGAACAAACTGAGAAAAGGATATTGTGTATACAAACAACGCAAGAGTTAATAGTGCCACTTTATCGAAGTCGTATTGATCATCCCCACAAAGAAACACAGCGTCTCATGTGGGCGTGTTATGGGCGAGAATATTTTGAATAGACCAGCTGGTAAGATCATCAGGTTGAATTGTATCTAAACGAAAAGACAGGATGTAGATACAAAAACATTCCTAGATATACGCACTCGCAGGAGAAATGGAAGGTCGGGGATTATGAACATTATAAGAGGTCATGGGTCGATTAGTGAAAGTCTCTAGGCCTACAGAAAGCATTATAGTAACCTGCTTCGTATGTATACGTAACCTCTTTTATTCCCAATGATTTTATAGTTACGAGTCGAAATTGCAAATTCTGACGCTCTTGTTACCAACGTATTTTAGAAAACAAACTTGCGACAACGAAATATGCTGCAATAAAGCGAGGGGTTTTGGACTTACACTATTTCTTTAACGATGCCATTTTTTTTTTCATTTCGTATCTATATATCATTAATATTTACAAGTTCCATGCCAGTTGAACGGATGTGGACATTTCATGATTAGCGAACAAATCGGGATAAGAAAATTCTCAGTCATAGTTTCACTCATAGCCAGTACAAGTGTAAAGGAGGAGTACTCCTCCGGGGGAGACGTCTTCCGGGGGGAGTTGTCAGGTGGGAGTAGTCCCCGGGGGAGTTGTCCTCCGGGGGACAAGTCCTAGACCCTAATAAAGCATAGGATCATTTTAGGAGACGTAATCGTCACGTTACCAAAAAGGACATAACGATGCTCCAGAAATCGCGTCACAATCATGTTACACAGGAATCGTTTCCCGCCGTATTAATAATCAATCCATTAATATTGAAATCAACTTGCAAGCACGCAATGCTTACATTGCAGCTGTCGTAATGTATAACCTTTTTTACTCTGTTAAAGCTTATTTCCTATTCGCAGAACTCAGACTCCCATTAATTTTGGGGACTTATACTCGATTATAAGTTTTGATAAAAAAAAGGGCCCGGGTCATTTTATCTCAATTGGGAGGGACGTAAACCAGGAGAACGTGTACTTAATCAAACTCTCCCGGGATATGGTCGTCAAGATATACATAATAATTCTGGCTAATATGAGATTCTCTATCCATGACCAGTGGTGTACCGTTGGTCAAGACATGGGGGGGGGGGGGGGGCACCTCGTGGAAAAGTAATTTTGAAGGTGTATATGCTTGTGAGTGCGTGCGTGTGTATGTGTGTCGCGCATGTGTGCGTGCGCTGTAAGTCTGAAACTTAATGGGGACTACCATACATAACGGAATGTGATACATTCCACAGCGCAGTCATTGAGCAACATTGTAAGTTTTCCTTACATGGATTATGGAATGACGGTGTGAAACGACAAATTACTGGCAGCGACATCAGGAGAATGGCATAACAATTAAATGCGAGCGAGCGAAGAGATTGGGCTTGAAAATGTTGACATTTTACAGTCCCAAAGCTGCCCTTTGTAGCTATAATACTATTTTTTTCGCTTTGGAAATTAAAGGGGCGCACCGTGCACAACTGCTGGCAGCAACATCAGGAGAATGGCATAAAGATTAAATATGAGCGAGCGGAGCGAGCGAGCTTGAAAATTTTGACATTTTATAATCCCCAAACTGCCGTTTATAGCTATATTATTTTCGTTTCGGAAATTAAGGGGGGGCGCTACACCGGGTGCAACTGCTGGAAATTACTGGCAGCAACATCAAGAGAATGGCATAACAATTAGGCGAGCGAGCGAAGCGAGCGATCTTGAAAATTTGGACATTATATGGTTCAAAAACTGCCGTTTGTAGCTACATTTTTTTTTTTGCTTTGGAAATTAAGGGGGCGCACCAGGCACAATTTAACTGCTGGCAATTACTAGCAGCAACATCAGGAGAATGGCATAACGATTAAATGCGAGCGAGCTTGAAAATTTTGACATTTCACAGCCCAAATACTGCCGTTTGTAGCTATACTCGCTTTGGAAATTAAGAGAGGGGCCAGAGGGGCGCCCGCGGTGCACACCCCCCCCCCACCCCCCCCCCATCCGCCACTGGTAGTGAAGGGTGTCGGTTTATGTTCATGATTGGGGGAGATATGACCAGCGAGGGGGCGTCGAAGTGACCAAGCGGAGGGAGGATATCCAAAATCTGCACTTTAGAGCATCCCCTATATTGTTTGTGTGTGTGTGTTTTATATACATGGAAAAGTTAGGAAATAGCCCAGGTCAAGTCTTATTATTGGCAATGGAAGACATTTTAATATACTTAGTAGACTAGTATGTAAAGCAACACTGCAAAATCAGTGATCTATAGATTTGATATAACGAAGCGTAAGGTACAAAGGGGTACATTCTACATCACGTGGCGCAACATTGCAGCGACTCTTTTTGCCGTTCGGATGTTCTGAGTACACTGCTCACGTCCTGCTTATGTTCAGATTGCCAACAAGGACTCACAATGAATCACAATTTTTTGTCGGCTCCGGGCTTTTTGAACAATGTTTCACACTATATACCTCTTTAATTACGGTTAAAAGAAATCTTAGAAAAATATGTTATTTCTTGATCACCCTTTCATGTCGATTTAAAAGGCAGTTTACTAACTCTTGAATCACCATTTTGGTATTTTTCCCCCAAGCGGATGGGGGGGGGGGGGGTGGTGGGAGGGGGCAGGTGCCCCATGCCCCCCCCCCTCCCCCTCCCCCTCCCCCCGTAGTTACGCCACTGTCCATGACTATAACATTACACAGTACACATGTACATGACAAAAAAGATATTGTGAAATACTTCTGCGTGTATCAGTAGTGGCTATGTCGTACTTCCTTTTGGATTTTCTATGATAGCCATCTTGGTATAATGTGACCTGAGTACCATAATTGGCATTAAATGTTGGCCTTCTTCCGCTGAGGAGTCCTGGGTTCACCGGAAATCAGGAAATTGAATTAATTTAAAGGTATACCTCCAGTGTGTCCTTGCGTGTTTTGTGTGTGAATGTTTGTGCGTCTGTGTGTTATCAGAACAGCAATGTTACATGTAGTTGCTTGAAGGGTTTAAGTGTCATTAATAATATTATTCTGATAATATTATTACGTTGTTAAAAAAAATACTTGTAAAAGAACAAACTGAGAAAAGGATATTGTGTATACAAACAACGAAAGAGTTAATAGTGCCACTTTATCGAAGTCGTATTCATCATCCCCATAAAGAAACACAGCGTCTCATGTGCGCGTGTTATGGGCGAGAATATTTTGAATAGACCAGCTGGTAAGATCATCAGGTTGAATTGTATCTAAACGAAAAGACAGGATGTAGATACAAAAACATTCCTAGATATACGCACTCGCAGGAGAAATGGAAGGTCGGGGATTATGAACATTATAAGAGGTCATGGGTCGATTAGTGAAAGTCTCTAGGCCTACCTGTCTATAGAAAGCATTATAGTAACCTGCTTCGTATGTATACGTAACCTCTTTTTTACCCAATGATTTTATAGTTACAAGTCGAACTTGCAAATTCTGACGCTCTTGTTACCAACGTATTTTAGAAAACAAACTTGCGACAACGAAATATGCTGCAATAAAGCGAGGGGTTTTGGACTTACACTATTTCTTTAACGATGCCATTTTTTTTTTTCATTTCGTATCTATATATCATTAATATTTACATGTTCCATGCCAGTTGAACGGAAGTGGACATTTCATGATTAGCGAACAAATCGGGCTAAGAAAATTCTCAGTCATAGTTTCACTCATAGCCAGTACAAGTGTAAAGGAGGAGTACTCCTCCGGGGGAGACGTCTTCCGGGGGGAGTTGTCAGGTGGGAGTAGTCCCCGGGGAGTTGTCCTCCGGGGGACAAGTCCTAGACCCTAATAAAGCATAGGATCATTTTAGGAGACGTAATCGTCACGTTACCAAAAAGGACATAACGATGCTCAAGAAATCGCGTCACAATCATGTTACACAGGAATCGTTTCCCGCCGTATTAATAATCAATCCATTAATATTGAAATCAACTTGCAAGCACGCAATGTTTACATTGCAGCTGTCGTAATGTATAACCTTTTTTACTCTGTTAAAGCTTATTTCCTATTCGCAGAACTCAGACTCCCATTAATTTTGGGGACTTATACTCGATTATAAGTTTTGATAAAAAAAAGGGCCCGGGTCATTTTATCTCAATTGGGAGGGACGTAAACCAGGAGAACGTGTACTTAATCAAACTCTCCCGGGATATGGTCGTCAAGATATACATAATAATTCTGGCTAATATGAGATTCTCTATCCATGACCAGTGGTGTACCGTTGGTCAAGACATGGGGAGGGGGGCATCTCGTGGAAAAGTAATTTTGAAGGTGTATATGCTTGTGAGTGCGTGCGTGTGTATGTGTGTCGCGCATGTGTGCGTGCGCTGTAAGTCTGAAACTTAATGGGGACTACCATACATAACGGAATGTGATACATTCCACAGCGCAGTCATTGAGCAACATTGTAAGTTTTCCTTACATGGATTATGGAATGACGGTGTGAAACGACAAATTACTGGCAGCGACATCAGGAGAATGGCATAACAATTAAATGCGAGCGAGCGAAGAGATTGGGCTTGAAAATGTTGACATTTTACAGTCCCAAAGCTGCCCTTTGTAGCTATAATACTATTTTTTTCGCTTTGGAAATTAAAGGGGCGCACCGTGCACAACTGCTGGCAGCAACATCAGGAGAATGGCATAAAGATTAAATATGAGCGAGCGGAGCGAGCGAGCTTGAAAATTTTGACATTTTATAATCCCCAAACTGCCGTTTATAGCTATATTATTTTCGTTTCGGAAATTAAGGGGGGGCGCTACACCGGGTGCAACTGCTGGAAATTACTGGCAGCAACATCAAGAGAATGGCATAACAATTAGGCGAGCGAGCGAAGCGAGCGATCTTGAAAATTTGGACATTATATGGTTCAAAAACTGCCGTTTGTAGCTACATTTTTTTTTTTTGCTTTGGAAATTAAGGGGGCGCACCAGGCACAATTTAACTGCTGGCAATTACTAGCAGCAACATCAGGAGAATGGCATAACGATTAAATGCGAGCGAGCTTGAAAATTTTGACATTTCACAGCCCAAATACTGCCGTTTGTAGCTATACTCGCTTTGGAAATTAAGAGAGGGGCCAGAGGGGCGCCCGCGGTGCACACCCCCCCCCCCCACCCCCCCCCCCCCCCCCCATCCGCCACTGGTAGTGAAGGGTGTCGGTTTATGTTCATGATTGGGGGAGATATGACCAGCGAGGGGGCGTCGAAGTGACCAAGCGGAGGGAGGATATCCAAAATCTGCACTTTAGAGCATCCCCTATATTGTTTGTGTGTGTGTGTTTTATATACATGGAAAAGTTAGGAAATAGCCCAGGTCAAGTCTTATTATTGGCAATGGAAGACATTTTAATATACTTAGTAGACTAGTATGTAAAGCAACACTGCAAAATCAGTGATCTATAGATTTGATATAACGAAGCGTAAGGTACAAAGGGGTACATTCTACATCACGTGGCGCAACATTGCAGCGACTCTTTTTGCCGTTCGGATGTTCTGAGTACACTGCTCACGTCCTGCTTATGTTCAGATTGCCAACAAGGACTCACAATGAATCACAATTTTTTGTCGGCTCCGGGCTTTTTGAACAATGTTTCACACTATATACCTCTTTAATTACGGTTAAAAGAAATCTTAGAAAAATATGTTATTTCTTGATCACCCTTTCATGTCGATTTAAAAGGCAGTTTACTAACTCTTGAATCACCATTTTGGTATTTTTCCCCCAAGCGGATGGGGAGGGGGGGGGGGGGGGGGGTGGTGGGAGGGGGCAGGTGCCCCATGCCCCCCCCCCCCTCCCCCTCCCCCTCCCCCCGTAGTTACGCCACTGTCCATGACTATAACATTACACAGTACACATGTACATGACAAAAAAGATATTGTGAAATACTTCTGCGTGTATCAGTACTGGCTATGTCGTACTTCCTTTTGGATTTTCTATGATAGCCATCTTGGTATAATGTGACCTGAGTACCATAATTGGCATTAAATGTTGGCCTTCTTCCGCTGAGGAGTCCTGGGTTCACCGGAAATCAGGAAATTGAATTAATTTAAAGGTATACCTCCAGTGTGTCCTTGCGTGTTTTGTGTGTGAATGTTTGTGCGTCTGTGTGTTATCAGAACAGCAATGTTACATGTAGTTGCTTGAAGGGTTTAAGTGTCATTAATAATATTATTCTGATAATATTATTACGTTGTTAAAAAAAATACTTGTAAAAGAACAAACTGAGAAAAGGATATTGTGTATACAAACAACGCAAGAGTTAATAGTGCCACTTTATCGAAGTCGTATTCATCATCCCCATAAAGAAACACAGCGTCTCATGTGCGCGTGTTATGGGCGAGAATATTTTGAATAGACCAGCTGGTAAGATCATCAGGTTGAATTGTATCTAAACGAAAAGACAGGATGTAGATACAAAAACATTCCTAGATATACGCACTCGCAGGAGAAATGGAAGGTCGGGGATTATGAACATTATAAGAGGTCATGGGTCGATTAGTGAAAGTCTCTAGGCCTACCTGTCTATAGAAAGCATTATAGTAACCTGCTTCGTATGTATACGTAACCTCTTTTTTACCCAATGATTTTATAGTTACAAGTCGAACTTGCAAATTCTGACGCTCTTGTTACCAACGTATTTTAGAAAACAAACTTGCGACAACGAAATATGCTGCAATAAAGCGAGGGGTTTTGGACTTACACTATTTCTTTAACGATGCCATTTTTTTTTTCATTTCGTATCTATATATCATTAATATTTACATGTTCCATGCCAGTTGAACGGAAGTGGACATTTCATGATTAGCGAACAAATCGGGCTAAGAAAATTCTCAGTCATAGTTTCACTCATAGCCAGTACAAGTGTAAAGGAGGAGTACTCCTCCGGGGGAGACGTCTTCCGGGGGGAGTTGTCAGGTGGGAGTAGTCCCCGGGGAGTTGTTCTCCGGGGGACAAGTCCTAGACCCTAATAAAGCATAGGATCATTTTAGGAGACGTAATCGTCACGTTACCAAAAAGGACATAACGATGCTCAAGAAATCGCGTCACAATCATGTTACACAGGAATCGTTTCCCGCCGTATTAATAATCAATCCATTAATATTGAAATCAACTTGCAAGCACGCAATGTTTACATTGCAGCTGTCGTAATGTATAACCTTTTTTACTCTGTTAAAGCTTATTTCCTATTCGCAGAACTCAGACTCCCATTAATTTTGGGGACTTATACTCGATTATAAGTTTTGATAAAAAAAAGGGCCCGGGTCATTTTATCTCAATTGGGAGGGACGTAAACCAGGAGAACGTGTACTTAATCAAACTCTCCCGGGATATGGTCGTCAAGATATACATAATAATTCTGGCTAATATGAGATTCTCTATCCATGACCAGTGGCGTAACGTTGGTCAAGACATGGGGGGGGGGCACCTCGTGGAAAAGTAATTTTGAAGGTGTATATGCTTGTGAGTGCGTGCGTGTGTATGTGTGTCGCGCATGTGTGCGTGCGCTGTAAGTCTGAAACTTAATGGGGACTACCATACATAACGGAATGTGATACATTCCACAGCGCAGTCATTGAGCAACATTGTAAGTTTTCCTTACATGGATTATGGAATGACGGTGTGAAACGACAAATTACTGGCAGCAACATCAGGAGAATGGCATGACAATTAAATGCGAGCGAGCGAAGAGATTGGGCTTGAAAATGTTGACATTTTACAGTCCCAAAGCTGCCGTTTGTAGCTATAATACTATTTTTTTCGCTTTGGAAATTAAAGGGGCGCACCGTGCACAACTGCTGGCAGCAACATCAGGAGAATGGCATAAAGATTAAATATGAGCGAGCGGAGCGAGCGAGCTTGAAAATTTTGACATTTTATAATCCCCAAACTGCCGTTGATAGCTATATTATTTTCGTTTTGGAAATTAAGGGGGGCGCTACACCGGGTGCAACTGCTGGAAATTACTGGCAGCAACATCAGGAGAATGGCATAACAATTAGGCGAGCGAGCGAAGCGAGCGATCTTGAAAATTTGGACATTATATGGTCCAAAAACTGCCGTTTGTAGCTACATTTTTTTTTTTTTTTTTGCTTTGGAAATTAAGGGGGCGCACCAGGCACAACTGCTGGCAATTACTAGCAGCAACATCAGGAGAATGGCATAACGATTAAATGCGAGCAAGCTTGAAAATTTTGACATTTTAAAGTCCCAAAACAGCCGTTTGTAGCTATATTTTTTCGCTTTGGAAATTAAGAGGGACGCAATGGGTGCAACTGCTTGCAATTGATGGCAGTAACATCAGGAGAATGGCATAACGATTATATGTGAGTGAGCGGAGCGAGCGAGCTTGAAAATTTTGACATTTCACAGCCCAAATACTGCCGTTTGTAGCTATACTCGCTTTGGAAATTAAGAGAGGGGCCAGAGGGGCGCCCGTGGTGCACACCACCCCCCCCCCCCATCCGCCACTGGTAGTGAAGGGTGTCGGTTTATGTTCATGATTGGGGGAAATATGACCAGCGAGGGGGCGTCGAAGTGACCAAGCGGAGGGAGGATATCCAAAATCTGCACTTTAGAGCATCCCCTATATTGCTTGTGTTTGTTTGTGTGTGTGTGTTTTATATACATGGAAAAGTTAGGAAATAGCCCAGGTCAAGTCTTATTATTGGCAATGGAAGACATTTTAATATACTTAGTAGACTAGTATGTAAAGCAACACTGCAAAATCAGTGATCTATAGATTTGATATAACGAAGCGTATTTCAGGGTACATTCTACATCACGTGGCGCAACATTGCAGCGACTCTTTTTGCCGTTCGGATGTTCTGTGTACACTGCTCACGTCCTGCTTATGTTCAGATTGCCAACAAGGACTCACAATGAATCACAATTTTTTGTCGGCTCCGGGCTTTTTGAACAATGTTTCACACTATATACCTCTTTAATTACGGTTAAAAGAAATCTTAGAAAAATATGTTATTTCTTGATCACCCTTTCATGTCGATTTAAAAGGCAGTTTACTAACTCTTGAATCACCATTTTGGTATTTTTTTACCCCAGCGGATGGGGGGAGGGGTGGTGGGAGGGGGCAGGTGCCCCATGCCCCCCCCCCCCTCCCCCTGTAGTTACGCCACTGTCCATGACTATAACATTACACAGTACACATGTACATGACAAAAAAGATATTGTGAAATACTTCTGCGTGTATCAGTACTGGCTATGTCGTACTTCCTTTTGGATTTTCTATGATAGCCATCTTGGTATAATGCGACCTGAGTACCATAATTGGCATTAAATGTTGGCCTTCTTCCGCTGAGGAGTCCTGGGTTCACCGGAAATCAGGAAATTGAATTAATTTAAAGGTATACCTCCAGTGTGTCCTTGCGTGTTTTGTGTGTGAATGTTTGTGCGTCTGTGTGTTATCAAAACAGCAATGTTACATGTAGTTGCTTGAAGGGTTTAAGTGTCATTAATAATATTATTCTGATAATATTATTACGTTGTTAAAAAAAAATACTTGTAAAAGAACAAACTGAGGAAAGGATATTGTGTATACAAACAACGCAAGAGTCAATAGTGCCACTTTATCGAAGTCGTATTGATCATCCCCATAAAGAAACACAGCGTCTCATGTGCGCGTGTTATGGGCGAGAATATTTTGAATAGACCAGCTGGTAAGATCATCAGGTTGAATTGTATCTAAACGAAAAGACAGGATGTAGATACAAAAACATTCCTAGATATACGCACTCGCAGGAGAAATGGAAGGTCGGGGATTATGAACATTATAAGAGGTCATGGGTCGATTAGTGAAAGTCTCTAGGCCTACCTGTCTATAGAAAGCATTATAGTAACCTGCTTCGTATGTATACGTAACCTCTTTTTTACCCAATGATTTTATAGTTACGAGTCGAACTTGCAAATTCTGACGCTCTTGTTACCAACGTATTTTAGAAAACAAACTTGCGACAACGAAATATGCTGCAATAAAGCGAGGGGTTTTGGACTTACACTATTTCTTTAACGAAGCCATTTTCTTTTTCATTTCGTATTTATATATCATTAATATTTACATGTTCCATGCCAGTTGAACGGAAGTGGACATTTTCATGATTAGCGAACAAATCGGGATAAGAAAATTCTCAGTCATAGTTTCACTCATAGCCAGTACAAGTGTAAAGGAGGAGTACTCCTCCGGGGGAGACGTCTTCCGGGGGGAGTTGTCAGGTGGGAGTAGTCCCCGGGGAGTTGTCCTCCGGGGGACAAGTCCTAGACCCTAATAAAGCAGAGGATCATTTTAGGAGACGTAATCGTCACGTTACCAAAAAGGACATAACGATGCTCAAGAAATCGCGTCACAATCATGTTATACAGGAATCGTTTCCCGCCGTATTAATAATCAATCCATTAGTATTGAAATCAACTTGCAAGCACGCAATGTTTACATTGCAGCTGTCGTAATGTATAACCTTTTTTACTCTGTTAAAGATTATTTCCTATTCGCAGAACTCAGACTCCCATTAATTTTGGGGACTTATACTCGATTATAAGTTTTGATAAAAACAGGGCCCAGGTCATTTTATCTCAATCGGGAGGGACGTAAGCCAGGAGAACGTGTACTTAATCAAACTCTCCCGGGATATGGTCGTCAAGATATACATAATAATTCGATATTTTGCTCACACATCTGTGACCTCATAGTATAGTTTCCGCACCAGTTTTTGTTCATGTAGATGCAGATCCTGCCCCCTTTCGTGTTTCGTGTCGCCTCCTGTGATCTGTCCATTAGGATGAGCTAAAAGCCGTCGATGTCGATTTCGTCGCTAGGGATCTTGGGTGACAGCAATGTTTCTGTGAAACACAAGAGACTGGACTTCCGAAAAGCGTAATTGCATCTCGCTAAGCCTCTTATCTCGTCAATTTTGTTATAAATACACCTTACATTCGCCATAGTGATTGTCGGTATCTGAGGCTTGTTGCTACGGCGACCGACGCGCTGCCTGACGCCGCCTTTCTTCCCGCGTTTTCGTCGGCTCTGCTTGGATGCACAGCCGGTGCTTTCATTTCGGTCTCCGCGAAGGGGCACACATGCCGGTAGATCTGGCGGTTGGATCTCAGGCGCTTCCGCTGGCTCATATGAGATTCTCTATCCATGACCAGTGGCGTACCGTGGGTCAAGACATTGGGGGGAGGGGAGGGGCACCTCGTGAAAAAGTAATTTTGAAGGTGTGTATGCTTGTGAGTGCGTGAGTGTGTATGTGTGTGTGCGCATGTGTGCGTGCGCTGTAAGTATGCAAACTTAATGGGGACTACCATACATAACGGAATGTGATACATTCCACAGCGCAGTCATTGAGCAACATTGTAAGTTTTCCTTACATGGATTATGGAATGACGGTGTGAAACGACAAATTACTGGCAGCAACATCAGGAGAATGGCATAACAATTAAATGCGAGCGAGCGAAGAGATTGGACTTGAAAATGTTGACATTTTACAGTCCCAAAGCTGCCGTTTGTAGCTATAATACTATTTTTTCGCTTTGGAAATTAAAGGGGCGCACCGTGCACAACTGCTGGCAGCAACATCAGGAGAATGGCATAACGATTAAATATGAGCGAGCGGGGCGAGCGAGCTTGACAATTTTGACATTTTATAATCCCCAAACTGCCGTTTGTAGCTATATTATTTTCGTTTTGGAAATTAAGGGGGGGCGCTACACCGGGTGCAACTGCTGGAAATTACTGGCAGCAACATCAGGAGAATGGAATAACAATTAGGCGAGCGAGCGAAGCGAGCGATCTTGAAAATTTTGACATTATATGGTCCAAAAACTGCCGTTTGTAGCTACATTTCTTTCGCTTTGGAAATTAAGGGGGCGCACCAGGCACAACTGCTGGCAATTACTAGCAGCAACATCAGGAGAATGGCATAACGATTAAATGCGAGCGAGAGGAGCGAGCGAGCTTGAAAATTTTGACATTTTAAAGTCCCAAAACAGCCGTTTGTAGCTATATTTTTTCGCTTTGGAAATTAAGGGGGACGCAATGGGTGCAACTGCTTGCAATTGATGGCAGTAACATCAGGAGAATGGCATAACGATTATATGTGAGTGAGCGGAGCGAGCGAGCTTGAAAATTTTGACATTTCACAGCCCAAATACTGCCGTTTGTAGCTATACTCGCTTTGGAAATTAAGAGAGGGGCCAGAGGGGCGCCCGCGGTGCACCCCCTTCCCCCCCCCCCCCCCCATCCGCCACTGGTAGTCAAGGGTGTCGGTTTATGTTCATGATTGGGGGAGATATGACCAGCGAGGGGGCGTCGAAGTGACCAAGCGGAGGGAGGATATCCAAAATCTGCACTTTAGAGCATCCCCTATATTGTTTGTGTTTGTTTGTGTGTGTGTGTTTTATATACATAGTGGAGCGGCATAGCTTGAAAAATTAGAGGAATTGTGCATTTTATGATAAAAGCACCAAATTTCGCACACATGTTAACAATGACATTTGAAATAAATTCAGATATTGGGCCATCGCAAATGGCGCCCTCAGCGGCCAGGGCAGCCGTTTTTTCAAAATGGCCGCCATAACTGCCATTTTTCGTGAAGATTTACAAATTTCAGAAGGGAAAAATCAATAAGATTTTGCAAACGAGTTGGAAATAACATTCAAAATAAATTTAGATATTCGGCCACCGGAAATTGCGCCCTCAACGGCCATGGCAGCCATTTTTCAAAATGGCCGCCATAAATGCCATTTTTCGCAAAAAATTAAAAATTTCAGCAGGGAAAATCAGGAAGATTTTGCAAACGAGTGGGAAATAACATTCAAAATAGATTCAGATATTGGGCTATCGTAAATAGCGCCCTCAACGGCCATAGAAGCCATTTTTTTTTCAAAATGGCTGCCACAAATGCCATTTTTCGTAAAAATTTACAAATTTCCGAAGGGAAAAATCAATAAGATTTTGCAAACATGTCGGAAATAGCATTCAAAAAGGATTCAGATATTGGGCCATCGCAAATTGCGCCCTCAATGGCGATGGTAGGGATTTTTCAAATTGGCCGCCATAAATGCCAGTTTTCGTAAAATCTTACATATTATAGAAGGGAAAATCTATAAGATTTTGCAAACGAGTGGAAAATAATATTTAGCCATCGAAAATTGCGCCCTCAACGGCCATGGCAGCCATTTTTTTTTTTCAAAATGGCCTCCATAAATGCCAGTTTTCGTAAATTTTTACAAATTTAGAAGGGAAAATCAATAAGATTTTGCAAACGAGTGGGAAATAAATTTCAAAATAAATTGAGATGTTGGGTCATCGCAAATTGCGCCCTCAACGCCTAAGGCGGCCATGCTTAAAATTGGCTGTCATAAATACCACCTTTTTTCTGAATTTACTAATTCCAGAAGGAAAAGTCAATAAGATCTTGCACTCAATCTAAAAATTTCGTTTGAAATATATCTTGCGCCTATGTATTACATTATTATAGATAGCGCCCTCAGTGGCCATAGCAGCCATTTTTCAAAATGGCCACCATGGATTCCATTATTTTTTATTTCCTGATTTCACAAAAGGAAAAGTCAATAAGATTTTTACACATTATTTGAAAATTATGTTTGAAATAAATATTTGTGTTAGATTATTATAATACTGCCCTCAACGGCCATGGCCGCCATATTCCAAAATGACTGCCATTGTCATAATCATTTTATTTTAAAAAATGGTAATTTTAGAAAGAAAAGTCATAAAATGTGTACATAAATTGAAAATCATGTGTAAAATCAAACAATGTGTCTAGATTGCATTAACTCTAGAAATTGGTCCTTCGCAAATTTTCAAGAAGAAAAAAATTGCTAATAACGGTTATTGCAGCAATTTTACAGAATGGCTGTCATAGATGCCATTTTTCTTTTATGAAGATGTCCTAATGCCGGAGGAAGACAACAAACATTTTTTTTTCCTTTTGCGCAAGTTGACAATTACATACAAAGAAGTTTAGACATTGAGCCATCATAAGCTGTGTTCTCAATGGGTATTTCAGCTATTTGTCAAACTGGCTACAATACACTCTTCTTTTTTTTGTCTTGAAAATTTGCTAAACTTCAGAAGGAGAAGACAGTAGAATACTCACAGAGACATTATATAATCTGAAATATGGTGTTAAAGAAATCACTTGAGGAACAACTGAAATAAACACTGCAAATGCTTAGCGATTATATCTCACTAATGATGAATGCATATTTTAGGTGGCAAACATGAAAAATTTCCGAAAAAAAGTAACATGAATATCCAGGGATAATGGCGCCATGTATTAACTTTGACAGTAACACCACCATATCATTGAATATATGGGACTATATGACGTGTATCTTTTCTAAAATATAACTTCCTAAATATTCTTAAGATAGATACGAAAAAATGGCCTTTCATTTTACGAAAAAAGTTAATTTACTTGATATGCTTCCATAAAAACACATACCTTTGATATCCATACTGTTAGCCGTCACACGCGAAATACTGCAATTAGAACTAAACTGAAAACACCAGATTGCATTAGATATAATGGCTGTATAGCATTATTCTATTGCTTTCTCCTTCTGGAATAAGCAAATGAAAATAAAGGAGTGTGTGGAAGCCATTTTGAAAAAGAGCTGCCATAGCCGTTTGGGGATAATGTTTAAATAGTGGCTCAATATCTTCATTTCAAATTCAAATTCAAATTCAAACTTGAATTTAATCGAATATCTTTTGTCAATTTGCACAAGAAATTGTATTGTCTTCTTCTGGCATTATCATATTTTCAAAAAATTAATAGCATCTAAAGTGGCCATTTGGAATATGGCTGCCATTGTCGTTGATGGTGCCATTTCTAATGACCTCATATATTATTTTCTTTTCAATATGGTGCCCATTAAAAAAAAAGAAGAAAGAAAATGGCTGCTATAGCCATTGAGAGCGCACCTATCTGGATTTATTTTGGATGTAATTTCCCGCTTGTTTGCAAAAAAGAAAACAAAAATGGCTTTCCCTTCTGAAATTTGCATTTTTTAACAAAAAAATGGCATTTATGACAGCCATTTTGAAAAAAATGGCTACCATGGCCGTTGAGGGCGCAATTTCTGATGCCCCAATATCTAGATTTATTTTGAATGTGATTAACATTTAGGGGCAAAATCTTATTAACTTTTCCCTTCTGAAATTTTCAGAATCATTGAAGAAGTGGCACATTAGACAGCCATTTTGAAAAATGGCTGTCGTGGACGTTGAGGGCGCAATTAACAATTGCCAAATATTTAAATTCATTTTGAATGTAATTTCCCACTTGTTTGCAAATCTTACTGGCTTTCCCTTTTGAAGTTAGCAAATATTTTGAAAAAATGACATTTATATGGCGACCATTATGAAAAATGGCTGCCATGGCCGTTGAGGGCGCTATTTCTGATGGCCCGATATCTAGATTTATTTTGAATGTAATTTCCCATTTGTAACTAAAATTTTGTTGACTTTTCTCTCCTAAAATTAGCAAATTTTACGAAAACATGGCATTTATGGCAGCCATTTTGAAAAATGGCTGCCATGGACGTTGAGGGCGCTATTTACGATGGCCCAATATCTAAATTTAATCTGAACGTGATTGTCAACCAGTGTACGAAATTTGGTGCTTTTATCACAAAATGCACAATTGTTCGGCTATGCCGCTCCACTAACATGGAAAAGTTAGGAAATAGCCCAGGTCAAGTCTTATTATTGGCAATGCAAGACATTTTAATATAGACTAGTATGTAAAGCAACACTAGGTTGCGCCAGGCGGTGGTCACGGACGCCGGACGTGTCCACCTCTAGCTCCGAACTTGGAATCTCTGTTATTTGGATAATTTTGATATTTTGATATTTTGGACTCACTTTGCATGTTTTTTGGGCCATAGTTGAGGCATATGGAATATACGTCTTTCTAGAAGCACGCCGTCGAACAGTTTTAAGGTAAGCAAACATCCGGAATTTCGCACTTCGCACCAATATAGACATAACTCAACTTTCCCGCCAATTGGCGTCTTGTGAAACCATGGCGGTGGCTGCCGCCTCACGAGAATACGATAGAGCTGTAGACTCCAAAGGGGCTTTTGACCCCAAGGGGACAGACAGCGACACTAGCTATGATAAAGTTCATGAAGAAGATTACAGAGTTGTTTCAGGCAGGCGTAAGACACGAAAGTACAGAGAAGGCTCAAGTACGGTGGAAGAGATAAGCACCAAAAGGGACTCTATGTCAAATTCCACAGATTCCGAAACGGACTATGACAATTACGAAAACGTCTTTCGTACGCCAAAAGCAAATCCTCCAGATCTGAAAGTGTTTATCACCCCCATCGAGCGTTCCAAATCTCTTCGCAACATAAGTTTACTGGTAATTGCCAAATCAATCCAAAACGTGTCAGGAAGCCCGCCAGAATTCATGAAAAGTATGAACGCAGGAATCTTAGTTAAATGCCGCAACGAAAAACAACTCAGACAAATTTCCGATATTCAGCAAATCGGTAATGTCCCGGTCAAAACACAAAAGCATCAGAGCGCCAAAGGAGTTATCTCAGGGGTACCCATAGAAATGGGAGAGGAAGAGATCAAGTCAGAACTTAAAAGACAAAAAGTGATTAATGTAAAGAGAATAACTAGAAAAACCTACAACCAGGAAAAGAAAGATACTTTCTACACCCCAACACGCAGTGTCATTTTAACATTTGACTCAAAACAAATCCCTGAAGAGGTAATTCTCTGCTTTCAATCATTTAATGTAAAACAGTGGATTCCACCTGTTGTAAGATGCTTTAAGTGTCAGCGTCACGGTCATACGGCAGCCAACTGCCGTTCAAAGACCCGATGTGTCAGATGTGGGGAATCTCACTCTTTTGAGGAATGTCCCAGAAAAGAAAATCCCAAATGTGTTAACTGTGGCGACGACCACTCGGCGGCTTACAATGGATGTAAGATGATAAAGAGAGCGAAAGAAATACAAAAGCTAAAGACCGTACATAGTTTGTCATATACGCTGAGGCCGTAAGAACGTATCGGGCAAAAGAAGAACAAACAAAAGAAAAGACACAGAAAACTCCTCTTCCCAATCGAGTTAGTCTAGCTTCTGGACTCTTTTTACTCGTAGCCGTGATTGTACGCGACAAGCCGTATGAGGGCGTGACACCCGAGGATTGCGATACGCCGAGAACTGCGATACCCGAGACCACAGTCTCTCGATTATCGCAATCAGAAAATTTGCGCCCTCTCTTGGTCGCACCAAGGAAAAGGGGACGGAGCCCAGACTACACAATCGAGTGAGCTACGCCTCAGCGGCAACCATGGCAACCAATAGCGGCAATCTGCCGGTAGCCGGTGCCGAAGGGTTGGCAAGAACAAAACCACAGAAACAAACGGCGCCACGCATTCTCCCATCTCTCCCTTCCAGTACTGTAAGCCAAGCTGTTGAAACTATCAGCAATCTGATGGTGGGAACAGACAGGAAAACAGATACAAATAAGGGTAAGGCAGTGGAAAGCCAAGCATCGAACTCAACTACTGACAAAACTGAACAAAAATCAATTCAATTCAATTCAATTCAATGGAGGTTTATTGACAATAAAAAACATGCAGCTCATTAGCTGAAATTGTTCATTTTACAATTAAAACAGAAAAACAACATTGTACAAAATAAATAGATATATTTGTGAAATTGGCTATCGATATGAATCGATGACGGAAACACTGTACAAACGATATGACGGAAACACTATACACAAAGATAAAAAATTGATATTTTAACCCGGCCTCAAATCCCTGAATTTTGAACCAAGACCCTAAAATTCCCATGGAGATTATCAACAAACAATACATGCATAAATATTTTCTTTTTCGTTGATTAAAACCTTTGACCTCTTAACCTTCAATGAAAATGCATGTATTAAAATCATCAATAATGGAGTACGAATACTGAAAAATATTGCACATGTAAAGAAACAAATGATTGTACAAAGGTGTAAAAATCATTGAGTAACTGAACTGAGCAGGGAGTAATTAAATTTCTGAACAATAAAATAATTGAGCTTAATTATCGATACGCATCATAAACACAATCATATGAATGTAAACAAGGAAATCCACCTGGAAGTAACTTTCTTGTGAATGCTTCAAACGAGGAAATAATTTCCTTTGTGGTCAAAATTGTTCTAATTTTCGTAAGTGAGCAAACGGAACCAGAGATACTCGCACTCATTCGTTCTCTTGTGGAACAGGTATTGATCGAAAGATCAAAATGCAGCAGTTAAACAGAAACATTTTCATGACTGCGCTGGTCATTCTCCAGTGGAACGCCCAAGGGATGAATGCTCATGGAGGGGAATTGATTAGATATATAAATTCTGAACATGTAGGAGCAATTCATTTGATATGTATACAAGAATCTTGGTTTGCGGAAAATACTGAGTTAAATATTCCCCAATACACCACACTGTCAAGAAACAGAAAAAATGGACAACGTGGTGGAGGGGTAACTATATACGTTCATGACTCAGTAAGTTTTGAGGAGGTTCGAATTTACGAAGAAATAGAGATGCAACTGATTGATATATATTTGGACGATTATGTGTTGTCGGTAGTGAATTATTATAATCCTTGCAAGAAATTGAATGATGATACTCTGAATATGTTACTTTCGAAGGTGAGAGATGCATCGAAAGTATTAATAGTCGGTGATTTTAATTCTCATAATGTATTATGGGGTAGTTTACGAACAGACCTCAACGGTAAATTACTTGAAAAGTTTATGATGTGTAATAACTTAGTTGTTTTAAATGATGGTTCTGGAACAAGACTGGATAGTCACACCGGCAAGACATCTTGTTTAGATCTGTCTATCACATCGGCAACCCTGGCCGGTAAATGCATGTGGCAAGTGTTAACAGAATCACTTGGAAGTGATCATTATGTAGTATGCACTCAGTTACACATTAGCGCAAATCCTTTTCATTTACGTGAAATCAACACAGGAGATGAAAACCAATCTTTCAGAAAGATCAACTGGAAGAAATTTGCCTCCTTATGTAATGATCAGTTAACTGTTGATTGTGTTGACAAATTCGAGAAAGACGCCTCTTCAACAACGTTGTTTGAAGAATTTATGGTACGCTTAACCAAAATATTAGGAATATCAAGCTACCGCCCAAAAGACATAAAGCGTAACCCTGTCCCATGGTGGACGAAGGATTGTGCGGACAAAATAAAACAGAGAAACAAAATACAGAGAAAGTTAAGGAGACAATGGTCAAAGGCTTTGCAAAACGAATTCATACGAAGGAAAGCAGAAGCACAGAGGACCATCCGTAAAGCCAAACACGACTACTGGCAGTCCTTCAATGCGAAACTAAACCGCTTCTCCTCAGTTTCAAAGGTTTGGCAAACAATAAAGAGGTTAAACGGAATACCTGTGAAACAAAAAAAAAAACATGCCTGCTTTACACTCCGAAGAGGACATTATCATCAACGATAAAAGCAAAGCACATGTTTTAGGAAAATATTTCGGTAGTGTAGGCGGGAAAGAGGAAAATGATGAGAATTATAAGGATATATGTGAAGTTTGGGGATCGGTGAGGACAGATTCTGACAGCAGTCGTGAATTAGTTTATAATGAACCTTTTCAGTTCCGGGAATTAGAGAGAGCACTTAGTTCAAGAAAAGGCACAACGCCTGGATTTGATGGAATAGGATATGAGGTTTATTGCAACATGCCCATACATTCTAAAGAACTTTTACTATTAATTTACAATCGAATTTGGGAAACTGGTCTTATACCACAAGCATGCAAACACTCAATTTTTATCCCAATCCTGAAAGCAAATAAACCCCCCACAGAATTGAGTTCTTACCGACCAATTACATTATTACCCTGTTTTATGAAAATTTTGGAAATTATGGTTAAAGAGAGGATAAACTTCTTGGTGGAAAAGAATGATTTATTATCTCCGATACAGAGTGGATTCCGTAAAGGCAGAAGCTGTGTGGATAATATAATTCACCTGGAAAATGAAATACAGAAAAATTTGAAAGTGAGTATTAAAACAGTCGCAGTATTTATTGATTTAGTTAAAGCATATGATAGACTGTGGCCCGAAGCCGTCCTGGTCAAACTGTGGAAGGCAAACATTCGAGGGAATTTGCTACATTTTATAGCAAACATGCTGTCAAAGCGCACCTTTCAGGTGCGTGTGGGCAATGCAATATCTGAAACAATGGAGATGGTTAACGGATTACCCCAAGGAAGCCCTTTGAGCCCCATTCTGTTCAACCTGATGCTCAGGGATATTCCAGTTGGGCCTAACCCCAAAGTCCTATTATACGCCGACGATTGCGTAATTTGGCAATCAGGTAACGACATCACCGAGGTTGTGTTATGCTTACAAGGATACTTGAATATACTTAACGAGTGGTTCAAAAGATGGGGCATGCTCATCTCATCCCTCAAAACAGTACCAATACTGTTTTCAAGATCCAACAAAGAAGAGCCCATTTTACTCTATCTAGACAAACAACCACTTATTCAGAGAAAAGAACACCGATATCTCGGAGTTATTTTAGACAAGAGGTTAACGTGGAAATCTCATATACAAGACTTAGCATGTAGAAGTAAAAAGAAAATAAATATACTTAAATGTTTGGCATATGTAAAATGGAGTGATGGAATAAAGGATTTGATAACAGTATATAAATCCCTTATTCTTTCTTTATTGGATTATGCATGTGAAGCATATGACTCGGCATCTGATTTTGTCAAAAATATACTCAATTCAGTTCAATATCAGGCTCTGATAATATGTTTGGGTAGCAAAGTCGGAACCTCCCTGAGAACTCTCCAAACAGAGTCAGGAGAGATGCCCTTAGATATGCGGAGAAAATTACTGAGTGCAAGGTATATCAAGAGAATTGAAACAACTCCCGACCACCCCTTGCTGGAAGATGTAGGGGATTGTTGGCAATATAGATTTTATGATAACAAAACTTGTTCAAGTAACTCCTTTGGAAACAGGATAAAGCAGATGAAAGAGGAAGTCTACCTCGATATGCCTGTTGAACCGGTAACTCCTTTAACTATCCCACTTTGGCATATCCCAAAAGTGAATGTCTCAACTGAGTTAAGTGGATTAATATCGAAGTCAGATAATCCATTGTTTCAAAATCAAATGAGTTTAGAAATTACACAAAAGAAGTGGAGTCACTACTTGCATGTATACACGGACGGATCCAGAAGTCAAACAGGCATAGTGGGAGCTGCTTTTTTCGCACCCTATTACAAATACAGTGAATCGAAAAGACTGCAGGATTTCACGTCATCATATAGGGCGGAACTTGCTGCAATTTTTATGGCACTAACCTGGTTGAGACAACTTAGTAATGTGTATACAGGAGTAGTGATTTTTACTGACAGTTTAAGCGCTCTCCGGGCCCTTGAAACATGTAAATTCGAAGATGCTTTTGTGAAAGAAATACACGTTCTTTCGATGCACCTGCTGTTCAGGGGTATGATAGTACACTTTGAATGGGTGCCCGGCCACTGTGGCATCACGGGCAATGAGACAGTAGATAAAGCGGCAAAAACAGCCCTACAAGAGAAACATATCGGAATCAATAATGGACTCAATAAGATGGAAGTTAAATGTGTTTTGAGTAGTTATTTTGATAAGAAGTGGCAAAAAAGATGGGAAGAAACACAGTCCCCTTTAAAAGAAGTACAGAAGTATGTAAGTGGAAAATATGAATGCAGATTAAAAAACAGGAAAGAACAAATACTTATTCATCAAGTCCGTATGGGTAATATTGGACTGAATTATGATAAGTGGAAAGTAAATTTGCATGAAACAGGCAACTGCCCCTATTGCCCCGAAAAGGAAAATTTAAGTCATTTTTTATATGATTGTCCGAAATATTTGATAGAGAGAGCCATGTTGATCGCAGACATTGGAGGCAAAGATCAACGGGATATCAGAAAAGTATTATCCACAAAAAATGTTGATCATTTGAGGGCATTAATCTCATATGTGAAGAGAACAAGAAGGTTTTCTAAAAGACTTATATAAGTCTTCTAGAGTTATACAGATTATCTCTTGAGTTTTATTTAATTTAGATTTGCACACTGCACAACCGGATGTTTGCTTATTATATAATGAAAAAAAAATGAATTATTGTAAATTATATGTTTATGTAATGGACAGTATATATGAAATAATATCATAATTTTGATGTTTATATATCGCATTCGGGAGTCTGCTTGTGCACCATATATGCGTTGGGCAGAGGGTCCTGAGTGCGGCAAATGAGGGATCTAGGTCTGTGTGCGCGACCGAGAAGCCTGCTCAATGTAACGAGCCGGGCTGATCAGAGTTTGCTATCAGCATGCACCAGAACGTATTTGTCTCAACCGTATAACAGCAGACACATAGCGCGCATAAAAATGATAGTAAAGATTTATAATTTTTCATTGATTTATTATATGTAAAATAATTATATTATAAAGATAAAGGCGTAAATATTCATATTTGAATGACGCGCCTCAAATACAAAAACAACAACAACAACTGCAAAATCAATGATCTATAGATTTGATATAACGAAGCGTAAGGTACAAAGGGGTACATTCTACATCACGTGGCGCAACATTGCAGCGACTCTTTTTGCCGTTCGGATGTTCTGAGTACACTGCTCACGTCCTGCTTATATACAGATTGCCAACAAGGACTCACAATGAATCACAATTCGTTGTCGGCTCCGGGCTTTTTGAACAATGTTTCACACTATATACCTCTTTAATTACGGTTAAAAGAAATCTTAGGAAAATATGTTATTTCTTGATCACCCTTTCATGTCGATTTAAAAAGCAGTTTACTAACCCTTGAATCACCATTTTGGTAATTTTTTCCCCAGCGGAGGGGGGGGGGGGGGGGCACGTGCCCCATGCCCCCCCCCCCCTCCCCCGTAGTTACGCCACTGTCCACGACTATAACATTATACAGTACACATGTACATGACAAAAAAGATATTGTGAAATACTTCTGCGTGTATCAGTACTGGCTATGTCGTACTTCCTTTTGGATTTTCTATGATAGCCATCTTGGTATAATGCGACCTGAGTACCATAATTGGCATTAAATGTTGGCCTTCTTCCGCTGAGGAGTCCTGGGTTCACCGGAAATCAGGAAATTGAATTAATTTAAAGGTATACCTCCAGTGTGTCCTTGCGTGTTTTGTGTGTGAATGTTTGTGCGTCTGTGTGTTATCAAAACAGCAATGTTACATGTAGTTGCTTGAAGGGTTTAAGTGTCATTAATAATATTATTCTGATAATATTATTACGTTGTTAAAAAAAAAATACTTGTATAAGAACAAACTGAGAAAAGGATATTGTGTATACAAACAACGCAAGAGTCAATAGTGCCACTTTATCGAAGTCGTATTCATCATCCCCATAAAGAAACACAGCGTCTCATGTGCGCGTGTTATGGGCGAGAATATTTTGAATAGACCAGCTGGTAAGATCATCAGGTTGAATTGTATCTAAACGAAAAGACAGGATGTAGATACAAAAACATCCCTAGATATACGCACTCGCAGGAGAAATGGAAGGTCGGGGATTATGAACATTATAAGAGGTCATGGGTCGATTAGTGAAAGTCTCTAGGCCTACCTGTCTATAGAAAGCATTATAGTAACCTGCTTCGTATGTATACGTAACCTCTTTTTTACCCAGTGATTTTATAGTTACGAGTCGAACTTGCAAATTCTGACGCTCTTGTTACCAACGTATTTTAGAAAACAAACTTGCGACAACGAAATATGCTGCAATAAAGCGAGGGGTTTGGACTTACACTATTTCTTTAACGAAGCCATTTTCTTTTTCATTTCGTATTTATATATCATTAATATTTACATGTTCCATGCCAGTTGAACGGAAGTGGACATTTCATGATTAGCGAACAAATCGGGATAAGAAAATTCTCAGTCATAGTTTCACTCATAGCCAGTACAAGTGTAAAGGAGGAGTACTCCTCCGGGGGAGACGTCTTCCGGGGGAGTTGTCAGGTGGGAGTAGTCCCCGGGGAGTTGTCCTCCGGGGGACAAGTCCTAGACCATAATAAAGCATAGGATCATTTTAGGAGACGTAATCGTCACGTTACCAAAAAGGACATAACGATGCTCAAGAAATCGCGTCACAATCATGTTATACAGGAATCGTTTCCCGCCGTATTAATAATCAATCCATTAATATTGAAATCAACTTGCAAGCACGCAATGTTTACATTGCAGCTGTCGTAATGTATAACCTTTTTTACTCTGTTAAAGATTATTTCCTATTCGCAGAACTCAGACTCCCATTAATTTTGGGGACTTATACTCGATTATAAGTTTTGATAAAAACAGGGCCCAGGTCATTTTATCTCAATCGGGAGGGACGTAAGCCAGGAGAACGTGTACTTAATCAAACTCTCCCGGGATATGGTCGTCAAGATATACATAATAATTCGATATTTTGCTCACACATCTGTGACCTCATAGTATAGTTTCCGCACCAGTTTTTGTTCATGTAGATGCAGATCCTGCCCCCTTTCGTGTTTCGTGTCGCCTCCTGTGATCTGTCCATTAGGATGAGCTAAAAGCCGTCGATGTCGATTTCGTCGCTAGGGATCTTGGGTGACAGCAATGTTTCTGTGAAACACAAGAGACTGGACTTCCGAAAAGCGTAATTGCATCTCGCTAAGCCTCTTATCTCGTCAATTTTGTTATAAATACACCTTACATTCGCCATAGTGATTGTCGGTATCTGAGGCTTGTTGCTACGGCGACCGACGCGCTGCCTGACACCGCCTTTCTTCCCGCGTTTTCGACGGCTCTGCTTGGATGCACAGCCGGTGCTTTCATTTCGGTCTCCGCGAAGGGGTACCCATGCCGGTAGATCTGGCGGTTGGATCTCAGGCGCTTCCGCTGGCTAATATGAGATTCTCTATCCATGACCAGTGGCGTACGGTGGGTCACGACATGGGAGGGGGGGGGGGCACCTCGTGGAAAAGTAATTTTGAAGGTGTGTATGCTTGTGAGTGCGTGCGTGTGTATGTGTGTCGCGCATGTGTGCGTGCGCTGTAAGTCTGCAAACTTAATGGGGACTACCATACATAGCGGAATGTGATACATTCCACAGCGCAGTCATTGAGCAACATTGTAAGTTTTCCTTACATGGATTATGGAATGACGGTGTGAAACGACAAATTACTGGCAGCAACATCAGGAGAATGGCATAACAATTAAATGCGAGCGAGCGAAGAGATTGGGCTTGAAAATGTTGACATTTTACAGTCCCAAGGCTGCCGTTTGTAGCTATAATATTATTTTTTTCGCTTTGGAAATTAAAGGGGCGCACCGGGCACAACTGCTGGCAGCAACATCAGGAGAATGGCATAAAGATTAATATGAACGAGCGGAGCGAGTAAGCTTGAAATTTTTGACATTTTATAATCCCAAACTGCCGTTTGTAGCTATATTATTTTCGTTTTGGAAATTAAGGGGGCGCTTCGCCGGGTGCAACTGCTGGCAATTACTGGCAGCGACATCAGGAGAATGGCATAACAATTATTTCATTTTCATTTCATTTCATTTATTTATTTCAACACGACACATGATTCAGCCAGACGGCTGTTCTTCCTCATGTCCGTGCATCATGAGGTAAAAATGACATACTTTTTTTAAAACATATGGTCATTGTTGAATGTTGTGGGCGAAAACCTGACTGGTGTTTGTTAATGGCGTCTACTGAATGCAAATAGGAATAAACCTGATTGTACACAATCTTTTCAAGTATCTTCACAGTGATCGGCAGAATGGAGATTGGTCGATAATTATTGACATCTGTCTTCTTTCCCTTTTTATGAATAGGGTTGATTTTTGAACATTTCAGTGAAGTCGGAATTTTACCAGTTTTAAAGGACAAATTGAATATAAAGGCTAATGGTGCAATGGGGTGCACGTCACGAGACCGACACCCACGAGTCATACAGCCCACAAGTTATACAGCTCACAAGTCATACAGCCCACGAGTCATACAGCTCACAAGTCATACAGCCCACCAGTTATACAGCCCACGAGTTCGACACTGAGTAAATAAAGCCCACGAGTTCGACATCAAGTAAAATAAGCCCAGGAGTTATACGGCTCACGAGACCGACACTGCGCACAAAAGGCTCATGAGACCGACAGTAAGCAAATAAAGCCCACGAGACCGACACTACACTTAAAAGGTCCACGAGACCGACGCTACGCATACAAGGCTCACGAGACCGACATTACGCAAAAGAGGTTCACGAGACCGACAGGATGAACAGCGCCACCTATCGACCAATAAATTGTATAGGGTGTCCTGATACCTGTAATAGCATAGGAAGATATGAGAGATGAAAAAGAAGAGTTGCCATCTCCGGCAGGGTGTTACCCCATCAGTTGCCCCCCCCCCCCCCCCCCCAAATGATCAGGATCTTTAATTGTGTTTGCATGGGTGTGTGTTTGTGAAAAAAAAATGAACACAGTACAGTAAAAGTGTGTAACAGATCTTTCTACAATAAACCTGCGAGGGTGTTGATTTAGTATCAATAAAAAATAAAAAATAACGTAATTGTCTATTAAGGTAGCGTTAGGGATTCGGAAAAAAACCAGATGCATCCATGAAAACAGCTATTGTATTTCACGATAAAATGTACTGTTCGGAGGAGAATAAGACAAGCCACAAAATTGAGATGAATCCCTGCGACATACATCATAGTTACAGAGAAAATTATAAATAGATCTTACTGCAAAACGTCAAAGCAGGAGGGTAGAATATCTAAAACAGAATAAGTAACTAGTGAATCGGGAAAGAGAAGAGTTAAAATTTATATCTTGTCCATTTTCTAGCTGAAAACTGGTAAAGCCTATCAAAAATAGCACGATGGCATTATCAATGCTCTAAATTAATCCATACATCGTTATTGTCCTCTTTTAAATTCATTTGTGTTATTTGTCTCTTTTTTTTGGGGGGGAATGAAGAATACTAATTCTTCTTTTTTTTTTGGGGGGGGGGGGAGCGGGGGCATGAAGAATACAATTCAATTTGTCTACTTGATAACAATGTCGCTCCCTGACACACTTGCCCCCCCCCAGTATGTAGAAATACATATTTGATGACGTTCATAATCATGTAGATGGTCACCATCTTTCAATTGATAGCGTTACGAAATTACACCCGCCAGTATGTTATTTTTCCGTTCATGGAACACCCTGTACAGGTGATTGACATGTAGATGGCGCTGTTTATCCTGTCGGTCTCGTGGGCCTTCTTTGCCTACTGTCGGTCTCGTGGGCTTTCTTTGCTTAGTGTCGGTCTCGTGAGCCTTTTTAGCTTATTGTCGGTCTCGTGGGCCTTTTTTTGCCTACTGTCGGTCTCGTGGGCTTTCTTTGCTTAGTGTCGGTCTCATGAGCCTTTATTGCTTAGTGTCGGTCTCGTGGGCTATGTTTGCTTAGTGTCGGTCTCATGAGCCTTTTGTGCGTAGTGTCGAACTCATGGGCTGTATGACTCCTGAGCCGTATAACTCGTGGGCTGTATGATTCATGGACCTATTATTGATGTCGGTCTCGTGGACCGTATGACTCGTGGGTGTCGGTCTCGTGGGATGCCCCCGGTGCAATGATATACTCAGAAACGGCTTTTAACAGACTCAGAGGTAGCGTACCCCCTTCACTGGATTTTTTGTTCGGTAGAGTCCGCAAGGCTTTTTCAACATCTGATTCAGAGATTGGCTGAAAACTAAAGTTTGGTTGATTGACTGGTACATACTTCCTGTAGCCAAAATTACTATCGTGTGTGACGCTCCTCTGTATGATTTGACCAACTTCACTGAAATAAACATTAAATCGATCTGCAACCTCTTCTGAACTCATCAATGCACCATCTTTTCCTTGTAAATACACTGGATCTTGATCTTTCTTCTTCGATGGCATAACATGCTTCAATGATTTCCATACCTCATGAGAATTCCTATCATTTGTTTCAACAGTCTTAGTGATATACTCAGATTTAGCCTTTCTTATTTCTGTAGTGACCTTATTTCTTAATATTCTATACTCACTCCAATCTCTGTCTTCTTTCGTTTTCTTTGCTGTTTTCTTTTGTATATTTCTTACATGAATCAACTCTAATATCCTTCTTGTCATCCACGGGGATTTTTTCTTTCTTACTCAATGCTTTTTAATGGGAGCATATTTATTAACAATAACCGCTAACGTATTTTCAAAATAACCATAAGCATCATTTACATCATCTTTAGTTCTCAATTCATGCCAATCAATATCAGCAATTTCTTTAACGTACGCTTCAATATCTATACGCTTTACGTTACGTACCATAATATAGTTGTGTTGGTTTGGGGGGTTGGCGTTTGATCTGTGTTCTGATCCCCACGTACAATGGATTAAATAATGATCACTTAGAGCTACATGAATAACTCCACTCTGTCTTATTTTATCAGGATTATTTGTAATAATAAGATCCACTAATGTTGAAGTCACATTTGTTACTCTAGTTGGTTCAGTTATGACTTGCTTCAAATCAAAATTATCCAATATCTGACAAAACCGTTTCGACTGCCATAAATTTCGATCTAACATATAACAGTTTATATCACCAATAATAACTACGTCCATGTTGATATCGTCAATTCTGTGAAAAAATGCCTCAAAATTCTGAAAAATTTCTACACCAGAGTTTGGCGGTCTGTACCATACCAACACAAGAATATTTTTCATGTATGTAAACTTCATTTCAATCGGTAATATCTCCAACCTTTCATCTACTAAGTCTAAACGTAATTCGTAATTAACGCTCGACTTAATATATGCAGCAACTCCTCCTCCATTTCTGTCTCTGTCTTTGCGTATTAAATCATAACCATCTATTTTGAGTTCAGTATCATCAATGTTTTCATTTACGTGCGTTTCACTTAGTGCGAACACATCAGGGAGAATTTGTTCATGTAACAATCGAATCTCTTCAATGTTTTTCAACAAAGACACGCAGTTGAGATGAGTGAATGTGAATCCTTTACACTGACGGACTTTTTGAATCTGAACATCTGTATGGTCATCTTTACAAGGACTTACGTAACAATCTTTCTGCTCGTTTACAACGCCTGATATTGATATTGGTCCTGCACAGGTATCATCTGACAAGGAATGAAACGGAATTTCTCTAAACAAACACAGATCACAAATCCAGTCGCAGTCAGATTCAAATATTTTTATGCCTCCGCCACGAAGTGGTGCCGGAGGCATTATGTTTTCGGGTTGTCCGTCCGTCCGTCCTTCCGTCCGTCCGTCCGTCCGTCCGTCCGTCCTTCCGTCCGTCCGTCCTTCCGTCCGTCCGTAATGAATTTTGTGGACAGGGTAACTACCAAAACCTTTTGAGGTATCCTAATGAAACTTGGCATGTATGTGTATTAGGGGGTGAAGTTGTGCCTATCAACTTTTGGGTGCACATGCTCAAGGTCAAAGGTCAAAAGGTCAAGGTCAAATGATTAAAATTTCACTATTTCCCCCATATCTATGCAATGGCTAAAGATATTTTCTTGAAACTTAGTGTATACATGTATTACCTAATTAAGATTCTCTGGTGAAAGTTTGGGGTCTTGAGGTCAAAAGGTCAAAGGTCAAAAGGTCAAGTAAAGTGTTAAATTTTACTTTTTTCTCTGTATCTTGGAAATTGTTCAAGGTATCTTCATGAAACATAGTATATATGCATGTACTGACTGGCAGTGGTTATCTAGGGAATTCAGGGTTCATTGGGTCAAAGGTCAAGGCAATACTTCAAAATTTTACTATTTTCCTTATATTTATGCAATGCCAGCAGGATTATTTTGTTTAACTTGATGTATGCATGTATAACCCAATAGAAATTATCTGGGATCTTTTTTTTTTTGCCAAGAAGGTCAAAGGTCAAATGGTCAAAGTGAAAGTGCTGAACTTTCTTCTTTCTCCATATCTCGGAAGTGGCTCAAGTTATCTTGAAACTTGGTACATATTTATGTATGTTCTGCCTGACAGTGATTCTCTTATAAATCAAAGGCCAGATGAAAATGATAACAATCTACTGTTCAATACAGAAATTGCACTTTTTCTCCATACATTGAAAATTACTCGGTGCATAAACTTATGAAAGGGTCAAAGTCAAGTTAAAGTCCTTAAATCCCCAAATACATGCTCTCCTCCAATTCATCCAATTAAACATACACGTGTAGGTCAAGGAAGGTAAACATTCAATACATTTGTGACAAACATGTCATTTTGATATTTTGCCAATTTTGTGAAAATGTAATCACACATTGTCCACATGTACTATAGACCCATTAGGAGAATCATGCATTATGGCGGAGGCATACCAGTCGCCATAGCGACATTTCTAGTCCTATGTACATTTGTGCACTTTAAGTGACACCACTTCTGGCAATATGCACACATCAAACCATTTTGATTATTTCTAACCTGAGTGCTACATGCAATACATGGAAATCGAACCGGCATATTACAGAGATACGGAGTATATCTCTCACTTGATTCTCTTACAGTCAGTTGTGCCTGCGTTCCAGCTTCTCAAGATCTGCAGTTGTGGTTATTGGGACTTTCCTGTCGTCGTTCGTCAGAGCCGTGATTCTGCCATCCAGGGTCCAAACTCGTTTGACCTTCACATGCTTTCGCACCTCATTGATGAGTCGTTGTCTGGTCGTCGTCAGGTCCTCGTGTATGTAGACACGCGTACCTTTGAGATCGGCTCGCTTCTTGTATATTTCCGCTCTCTTGTTGTGGTTCGCGAACTTCACTATGATCGGCCTCGTCTTCTGCCCATCCCACTCTCGCGGAGTGACGCGATGACTCCGATCGATGTGCAGCGGCGCGATGTCGATCTTGAGCTTCTCCCGGACGACGTCGATGACCAGCTGATCCGTGTCCTCGTTTTTACGTTCCGAATTCCTGCGACTGTATTGTTCTTGCCCTTCACAGACTCGTTCGAGGTGATCAACCTTTTTCTGCAGTTTGTCGACTGTTTCGGCGAGTGACGTGATCTTTTGTTGTTGTTGAAGGAGGTTCATTTCAATTGCCCTGTATACCTCCTGGGTTACTTGTTCCCGGATTGCTGCCACAATAGCCTCCACCAGTCGACTACGTGTTTCGTCATTGTTCAGAGCTTTGTCGACATGGTCATGTATAGTGTGCAGGAGTTTGGGGTCTGGCTGGACGGTTGACTGACCAGCAGGACCATCGTCACTATCTATGGCTCCCGATGCACCCGTGTCTGCCGGCAAGACCACTGGTGAAGGTCCGGTCCTCCCTTTGTTACGAGTCATCGGCATATCTGGGGCTGGTTTCCGTGTTGATTTCTCAGGCTCCATATAACGATATCATTCCAGAATGTGTCGAAATATGTCACCGATGATCGCAGGGTTTGTTCTATGTTCAAACTTTGGGTGCGTTTATCAACTCCTTTTCTCGGCAGAAACAGGTTATCCAAACAGCTTTCAGGGAATTTTTACGAGTTGATAAACGCAAAGCTGTTTTGATAGCCCTTTAGGAAAGCCTTTTACGAAAGGGTGCGTTTATCAACTCTCCTTTCTCGGCAGAAACAGGTTATCCAAACAGCTTTCAAGGAATTTTCACGAGTTGATAAACGCAAAGCTGTTTTGATAGCCCTTTAGGAAAGCCTTTTCGATAGCCCGAAATTTGTGACGATCCAAACAGGTTTCCTAAACAGGTTATCAGAAACCTGTTTGTAAAAGCCTTTCGAAGTTGATAAACGCAAAGCTGTTTTGAAAGCCCTTTAGATCGCCCTATCACTGCGGTTACGCAACCATGCGTTTCGGGTTTCTGAAAAGACGCGCGCCTCGTAAAGTGCACACGAGTACGTGTACACAGGTGTATACATACAGCTGTGTGTAAGGCACGCATATGCTTGGAACAAGGTGTTTCTCTCACCAACAAGGTTTGAGAAATAGAGTAACAACAGTCTCATTCCCTTCGATCCCATGTCTCTTGCCGCCACTCAGAAATATTTGAAGTATGTGCTAAACAGGAGCTGCCTCACAGATAGGAAGACAATTGATTCATGTGGCATTGTATCATGACTCCTCACTCTCAAAGGAAGATATGTCTTTATGATGGTAATTGCTTTTCGCCGTCCCTTCTTAGAAAACAAGCGGCACATTAATAGTACAGGCAGTCAGGGCTTTGGAAAGAGCTCTCGAAAGGGCTATGGAAAGGGCTGTGGAAAGGGCTATCGAAAGTTGATAAACGCAGCCGACGAAAACAAGCGGCACATTAATGGTACAGGGAGTGGACAGGGCTTTCGAAAGGGCTATGGAAAGGGCTTTCGAAAGGGCTATGGAAAGGGCTATCGAAGGGGCTATCGAAAGGGCTTTCGAAAGTCGTTTAAACTGGGGAAAGTTGATAAACGCAGCCAGTGTGATATGAAGTGTGCACTCACCAAATAAACCACGAAAATATTGCGAAGTTCCGGGGCCGGTCGCTAACCATGGCTAACCATGGCAATCTGGTGCACACTTTGAGTGAAATGTATGGGAGCGAGCGAAGAGAACGAGCTTGAAAATTTGGACATTATATGGTCCAAAAACTGCCGTTTGTAGCTACATTTTTTCGCTTTGGAAATTAAGGGGCGCACCAGGCACAACTGCTGGCAATTACTGGCAGCAACATCAGGAGAATGGCATAACGATTAAATGCGAGCGAGCGGAGCGAGCGAGCTTGAAAATTGTGACATTTTAAAGTCCCAAAACAGCCGTTTGTAGCTATATTTTTTCGCTTTGGAAATTAAGGGGGACGCAATGGGTGCAACTGCTTGCAATTAATGGCAGTAACATCAGGAGAATGGCATAACAATTATATGTGAGTGAGCGGAGCGAGCGAGCTTGAAAATTTTGACATTTCACAGCCCAAATACTGCCGTTTGTAGCTATACTTGCTTTGGAAATTAAGAGAGGGGCCAGCTGGAGAGGGGCGCCCGCGGTGCACCCCCCCCCCCCATCCACCACTGGTAGTCAAGGGTGTCGGTTTATGTTCATGATTGGGGGAGATATGACCAGCGAGGGGGCGTCGAAGTGACCAAGTGGAGGAAGGATGTCCAAAATCTGCACTTTAGAGCATCCCCTATATTGTTTGTGTTTGTGTGTGTGTGTTTTATATACATGGAACAGTAAGGAAATAGCCTAGGTCAAGTCTTATTATTGGCAATGCAAGACATTTTAATATAGACTAGTAAGTAAAGCAACACTGCATAATCAATGATCTAGCTTTGATATAACGAAGCGTAAGGTACAAAGGGGTACATTCTACATCACGTGGCGCAACATTGCAGCGACTCTTTTTGCCGTTCGGATGTTCTGAGTACACTGCTCACATCCTGCTTATATTCAGATTGCCAACAAGGACTCACAATGAATCACAATCTTTTGTCGGCTCCGGGCTTTTTGAACAATGTTTCACACTATATACCTCTTTGATTACGGCTAAAAGAAATCTTAGAAAAATATGTTATTTCTTGATCACCCTTTCATGTCGATTTAAAAAGCAGTTTACTAACCCTTGAATCATCATTTTGGTTATTTTTTTCCCCAGCGGATGGGGGGGGGGGGGGCACGTGCCCCATGCCCCCTCCCCCCGTAATTACTCTCTAAAAAAAATCGAGTGAAAATTTTCACTCTAAAAAGAGTGAATACAAAAAGAGTGAATTTCGAGTGAAATTGGAGTGAATTTTGAGTGAAAATGTTCATTTTCACTCATTTTGGAGTGACGTCAGGGATCACTCGAAGATTTTGGAGTGATCCCTGACGTCACTCCAAAATGAGTGAAAATGTACATGACAAAAAAGACATTGTGAAATACTTCTGCGTGTATCAGTGCTAGCTATGTCGTACTTCCTTTTGGATTTTCTATGATAGCCATCTTGGTAATGCGACCTGAGTACCATTATTGACATTAATTGTTGACCTTCTTACGCCGAGGAGTCCTGGGTTCACCGGAAATCGGGAAATTGAATGAATTTAAAGGTATACCTCCAGTGTGTCCTTGCGTGTTTTGTGTGTGAATGTTTGTGCGTCTGTCTGTTATCAGAACAGCAATGTTACATGTAGTTGCTTGAAGGGTTTAAGTGTCATTAATAATATTATTCTGATAATATTATTACGTTGTTAAAAAAAATACTTGGAAAAGAACAAACCGAGAAGAGGATATTGTGTATACAAACAACGCAAGAGTCAATAGTGCCACTTTATCGAAGTCGTATTCATCATCCCCATAAAGAAACACAGCGTCTCATATGCGCGTGTTATGTGCGAGAATATTTTGAATAGACCAGCTGGTAAGATCATCAGGTTGAATTGTATCTAAACGAAAAGACAGGATGTAGATACAAAAACATTCCTAGATATACGCACTCGCAGGAGAAATGGAAGGTCGGGGATTATGAACATTATAAGAGGTCATGGGTCGATTAGTGAAAGTCTCTTACCTGTCTATAAAAAGCATTATAGTAACCTGCTTCGTATGTATTACGTAACCTCTTTTTTACCCAATGATTTTATAGTTACAAGTCGAACTTGCAAATTCTGACGCTCTTGTTACCAACGTATTGTAGAAAACAAACTTGCGACCACGAAATATGCTGCAATAAAGCGAGTAAGCAAGAAAATACATGGCAGAAGTTTTTTCTCCTACACGCTCACAGCAAATGAGAATCAGAATTATCATTTCTGTGTGCAGATTGGAATCAGATGTAAAATGATACTGCATGATAAACGAGGGTTTTTGGACTTACACAATTTCTTTAACGAAGCCATTTTTTTTTTCATTTCGTATTTATATATCATTAATATTTACATGTTCAATGCCAGTTGAACGGAAGTGGACATTTCATGATTAGCGAACAAATCGGGATAAGAAAATTCTCAGTCATAGTTTCACTCATAGCCAGTACAAGTGTAAAGGAGGAGTACTCCTCCGGGGGAGACGTCTTCCGGGGGGAGTTGTCAGGTGGGAGTAGTCCCCGGGGAGTTGTCCTCCGGGGGACAAGTCCTAGACCCTAATAAAGCATAGGATCATTTTAGGAGACGTAATCTTCACGTTACCAAAAAGGACATAACGATGCTCAAGAAATCGCGTCACAATCATGTTACACAGGAATCGTTTCCCGCCCTATTAATAATCAATCCATTAATATTGAAATCAACTTGCAAGCACGCAAATGTATAGTAGTACATAGGCTCTGAATTCCCCATTTATTGCAGGAGTAAAGCCGAGAAAATTAAAAGAAAATGAAACATATAAACAGCATTGGTCTCAGGCGAAACAGGGACAAGTCCTAGTAGAGGCAGGTCGCAGACGGAACTACAAATTATCATAGGTGTAAAATAGCATCGACTTCCCCTATCGTGTGTTTCGCATTTTGCACCATTTCGCACATAATCGTAAATGTTATTTTGTTACAGGCACATGGACTTGCGTGACACGCGTCATCTATAAAGTTATTGAGATATAAAAAAAATATAGTGATAAGAGCCTTACTTTATCCAAAAAGAAAAGAGAAATGACAAATGGATGGACTGTATCTGCAATGTGATAACGCTAATGAAGAAAAAAAAATAGGCGTGCTCACCTTTCGCCCGATATTGTCTATGAAATAATGATAATTGGTATGTGACGTTTCCGTACTTCAAAGAAGCAGATAAAATAAATTTAATGTCACGTTGATTGACCACTGTCGTTATTGACGTAACGACAATGGTGATATCTACTGTTTAGTATTTCTTTTTTGGTTTTAGCTTTGTTTGAACTTTTCATAATATGCTGATTTTCCTTGTTTTATGGCTAAGTCGCTCTGTCAATTATTCAGACGTGTAGATTTTTTCAGTCTATTTCTTTCGTATGTTCGATTTTTCGATCATTGAGTTACAAGGAGCTTAGCCATACTTGATTGTTTTGTAGTTCAATACACTTTCAGTCAGTCGAATAGGACAACTCATGCAGACAAAAAACAAACAAACTAACAAACAAACGATTTTTTTTTCATTCAGATTCGTAGAAAGCGTTCCAAATTTGCGAAACGGTCATTCAAACCTGCGAAAGACGGAGATGTGATTACGAAGCGCTTCAATTGTAATATTCTACCTTTTTTGGAGCAAGGTATTAGGAGCAATAAAAGTGGGAAATGTTTTTCCCTTGAATTGATATAAATTAATATTCATATCATGCCAATATTAGAGTGGTTTAAGCACTTATTGTGCCTGTGTCTTATCGATATCTATCTCTGCATTGAAGTGTCACAAAAGGAGTGGCTAATGGCCAAGCACATGTTTTGAGTAGTCTCCCACATTCCCTTCCGGTCCCATAGATTTCCTTGGATAAATGCGCTTGAAATACAGAGCAACATTGGTGTAATGACATACAATTGGTGGGTCATTGCTTTGGTTCAGATCATTTACAAGATTGCTTCTTTCAACATCAAAACATGTGTCATCAAATCTAGCATAAAAAGCAATGAGTTAATTAGCAGTGTCAAGAGGAGACCTTGAGTCAGACACCACGGGAGATTTCTGCTTCTTTTTGTAACCCGTCATTGTTTGCATACATTTCCAGGCATCCCGCGTATTATGTGATCTGAACTTATTTCCCAGTTGATCTTAGTATTTTTCTTTTAGCACTGGCAATTTCTTTCCGAATGTTTTAATTCATATATCAAGCTGTTATTAAGCTGTATTTGTATTAATGTTTGAGTTTGTTTGTATACTTGTTTTGGTGTAGCGGTTGATTTGTAGTATAAGTTATTTCATTGTTTGTACTTTGCTTTGATGTTCATGACATTTTTATCAGTACATAATGGTAGCAGGGCCCCTTGGTAGAACAGTTAACCAACTGAAAGGGCTACCCTGCTAAAAGAATATTGAAATAAATAAATAAATAAATAAACAAATAAATAAATAAACAAATATTTCTAATTTCATCAGAATCATTGTATGAAAAAGCTTGATTTCTTTGTACAAACGTATTCTTCAAATTCTTTCTGACACATGGTTATTGATTTGGGAACACCTTTACGACCTTATCAATATGCAGATTTTGACAAAGCAATGTGTAACCGTTATTGATTTCAACCGCTTCATCTATTAAGTTTGAGGCACTAGAAATAAGACGATCTCAATTTGTGATATCATAGCACGTCTGAAGATTTTCACACGCTTCTTTGTCCCACAGTTTGATTTTCTTTGTCATGACCTTCTCCATATTAATCACTTGCCTATATTTCGGTAAAAGATGTACGGTCAAAAGGTCTGACTTGCCAATACCATGGCGCACATTTGCCTTTTACGCGTCGGGTACGGAGCAGTAGAAGGACGTTCTCATCTCGTGTTGGACGGTCGACAACCTGCTGATAGTTCGGTAGCGTGCTGTCCAGTCGGCAGTTGTTAAAGTCTCCCAGTATCATAATAGGTGCGTCCGGGAATGATGTGGCTAATGAGTTGACCTTGTCCAAGATCGTACACGAAGCACTCTCTGCATCTCCATCGGGAGGGACGTAAACCAGGAGAACGTACGCGGACTTGGTCAAACTCTCGCGGGAGATATGGTCGTCAAGATATACATAATAATTCGATATTTTGCTCACACATCTGTGACCTCATAGTATAGTTTCCGCACCAGTTTTCATTCATGTAGATGCAGATCCCGCCCCCTTTCGTGTTCCGTGTCGCCTCCTGTTATCTGTCCAGTAGGATGAGCTAAAAGCCGTCGATGTCGATGGCGTCGCTACGGATCTTGAAACACAAGAGACTGGACTCCCGAAAAGCGTAATTGCATCTCGCTAGGGCTGTTATCTCGTCGATTTTGTTAGAAATAGACCTTACATTCGCAAAAGTGATTGTCGGTTGCGGGGGCTTGTTGCTACGGCGACGGACGCGTTGCCTGACGCCGCCTTTCTTCCCGCGTTTTCGTCGGCTCTGGTTGGATGCACAGCCCGGCCGTAACCTGGCAGAACTGCGTATCTCCTTTAACACATTACGCCAGAAATCGGTTTTAAAGATTCAATGTTATACCTTTCTAAACTGGGATATGATGAGTTGCATTTTTCCTCTTTTCTTGGTCATAATTGGTCTTCAGAATTTATTTTCAGCAAAAAATGACAATTTGACCTTTTTAAGTAGTAATAATTACCAATTAAAAAAAAAATACGCAGTTCTGCCAGATTAATCGTCGCCAATTTTTTTGCGATCGTAATCTGGCAGAACTGCGTATCTCTTGTCACGTGCCCGGGTTGATCAGCCAGAACGGCGTAAATCTTTGGCCATGCGGAGTTTTTTTTTTTTTTTTCAGGCAGAACTACGTACTAGATGTTTCAAAAAACATTTCCCACTTTTGATTCTTAATAATTCATAAACTATATATCAAATAACACTGTCATTGATATGAGTAATAGCTGAATAGTGTACAATTTAGTTGAAGGTGGTTTGAATATGAAAACATAAATCAGTTTCATGAAATCCATGATTAATTTCACAGTTAGGTTCCAGATTTTGCTCTATTTTCAACCCTCTGTACAAAATTTCACTTTGCACAGGGGTCAATGGGTGTGTATGGGAGTGTGTGGTTAACACCCTGACAATGGTCCTAAACAATGGTTAGGGTTTGAATGCTTCATTATTTATTCATGAGAAATTCCACTATCACAACTAGTCTTTATTCAGCCTCTGGCAGTATCTGTGTAAAGTCAAATGCCTGCCGATACTGTCGTTTGGTCTCGACAGTGCTCTCCCTACTTCTGAAAAACGAAATTACAATGAATACCTTCTGTTCTATCGTAAACATGGTGACAGGAAGCAAAGAAAATCAATTAGAGTATACACTTGTGTAAATGGAGCCTTGAATAAATCTACTGTGAAACATATTGCCCCTATGATAAATGCTGCTGAACTCTTACACCAAAAATGATTTCTTTTTATCAAAAAGGGAAAAATTTGTCAGACTATTCAATTAGTAGACAGTTGTATTAAAATGAGGAACTTTAGATCATTATGCTTATTTATATCCCAAATTTAGTGATATGTGAAGCAAAAATTGAAAATGATTGCCAGCTGGAAAGGAATGTGGTGTTTGCAAGCACATGGAAACGTGTGCTTCCTTTTTCCATGCACATGCAGTTTACCCTTTACCGTGCATGAATCCAGACTAGCAGTGCCCAGGGCAATCCACATGAATTATTGATTAAGCATTCATGTGCCTGGGAGCTCGAGACTGACGCCTCGTCAACAGGTGGTTCAGGCATGTCCATTGTTCAGGGCCATTGTCAGCACACACTCACATACACATCATTGGTTCCTGTGCAAGGTTCAATTTTTGTGCAGAGGGTTAAAAATTGACCAAAATCTGAAACCTTACTTTAAAATCAATCTTAGATTTAATGAAACTGATTTATGCTTTCACATTCAAATCACCTTTAACCAAATTGTACACTATTCAGCTATTATTTATATCAATGACAGTTTTATCGGATGAATAGTTTTTGAGCTATTAATGATCAAAAGTGGGAAATGTTTTTTGAAACACCTAGTATCTCTTTTCGTCGTCAACCACGTGCTTATCAGCCAGAACTGCGTATCTCCTAGAGATACGCAGTTCTGGCTGATAAACACGTGGTTTATCAACCAGAACTACGTATCTCGGTCTATTTTCTGCGGGTTGTCTATCGGATTTTACCATCCACCCCCTTACTATTCAGCGGATGCAATGTCAAAACAATGAATATTTGAGATCGAGTACAATTTTCTGAAATATTTGTATTGTATAAAGTCATCATTATTAATTCACATTCAATTTCATTTTATCCATTCATTCGTATGTGGAAAATAACTTGCTTTCCCCAAATGTTGTCAGTCTGTGTTCATGTTTCAGTATTAATTAGTGGCACAAGAAGTACCACTACATCAAACGTCTGGCTGCTGTCTGGGTTATTGTCGATCTCATGAAGCATTGCATTTGGATTAAGAATAATATTAGACTAGATGTTAAGCTATGTGACCCGCTACAACAAAAAGGTCCTAAAGTCGCGCACGGTCGAAGCCGTGAAAATCAAGTTTGAAGTCAGCGCATTAAAATTGGTCAAAACTTACGATTTTCTGATTTTGATATATTATTGGAGTCTGACATGTCCTCTATCAGCTGTCGAAATGTTGAAGCAAAATGATCAAAGGAAAGATAAAAAAATAGCGTTTTTCTGAGCCATGTTTTTGGCGTTTCAACGAAGCAGAACCTGGTTCCAAAATTCGGATTGAGCGCCACAGATAGGTTCCGCCCCTAACAACGACCAGCGTGATCTCATTGGTCAGTTTGGTGCTTGCTGTTAACCGAAGCGTGAAACTGTCACACTGCCCAGTAGACTGGTGCGTGCGGGCGGAATGCGCTATGCTCAGCCGCTTCTCACATCCTGGTCACTGATTGGTTGGTGAGGATACACTGATGTGCTTGAATGAACTCTTCGGGGGTTGCTAGGGCTAACCTTCTATTGTCCAGAGGTGAAAACTGACTTGCGTGTCCCTTGATCGCGATTGCGTCGAAAGGAAAACTTTTAGGGCGCTTTTCTCGAAACAGTGATTTTCCAGACGTCTCGACATGCTCTCTTTTAAACATTGATATCTCCGCAGCCGATTATTTTTATAAAATGTGTTATATGTCAACTTAAAGCAGAAAGATTAGGGGATTATATCATGCAATTTTCAAATAATCGACATCGCGCGACTTTGTTGTAGCGGGTCACATATTGTTCATCAAGACTACAGGTCCTACATTGTAGACCTCCTAGACCGTAGTCTATTCAGGCCTAACGATACACTAGACATCTAGAGACTAGTAGAGCGGTACGTAGGGATCTGCATACGATAGGCCTACTGATCTCATCATTCCTACTCTATGCCCAAAGTATAATAGTAAGAGTATGCCTAGACCCTTTTGGCTGAAGGCCTAAACTCTATTTAAACTAAAGAATACTAGGAGCCAGGACTGACTAAAAGTTTATTTACAACTTTATTGGAAATTAAGAAAAAAATAGACCCTAGGTCTCGTTTGTGTCGACTCCTACTTTAGGCCTACTACAGTACTAACGTTAGGGTAGTAGTGTTCTAACCGTTACTCTCTCTGCAGGCCTAAAACGTACTAGAACTCTCGAACCCTTTCTACTCGATTGTCTAGGTCTATGTAACATCCAGACGTCTATTTTGGGGCGTCATTAACAGACTAGTATGTAGTAATATCAATGAAAATTAGTTTCTAGTCTAGACTCTAGATCTAGACTCTATATCCAGGTAGGGGTTAAATCTAGAGCTAGACTGTTTATTGAGGATCTAGGCCCAGTACTAATGTTACTGTTGTAGTAACGGTAGTAACGGTACTTACCACTGTTACCGGTGAGTTGCAAACTGTCTTGTACTTGAGTTCAGTCTGTAGCTTCTTTCAATGTCAGGTTCCAATTCACAACTGAGGGATGCGCACACAGGCAACCCCTTTTATACCTCCTCTATAGACAGGGGGTTAGGGTGAAACCGCAAGGGGGCGCTACTACTACATTCTCCCCCCCCCCGCGTTTTAAAAAACAAGGGGCATAATAACAAAAAAAAAATCCGGCCAAAACAAAGCCGTAAAGACACTCCCACATCCCGCACAACCGGGGATCCTCGCAGAACCCCACCCACCTTAACTTACAATCTGACCGGTCCTTGGGGGTCTGCCAAGGACATTTTAGCGGGCCGCCGCCTAGGTCACTCATGTACTGAGTGGGGGTGCAAGGGACCGTTGATGTTGGGAGGGAGTAAAAACCCTATAGCCCCAACTAACATTAAAAAACACCTTAAACCGGGGGAAACACCCCTCTCATGGGATAACCTAAGTCGCAAAAATTTAAAACTGTTCCTATGACAAGGAACACTAATATACAAATAAAAACCCGCCACAGAAAACATTCCGAAAACAAATACGTGCATAGAATGCAGCAGAAGCTGGCAAACCATAGCAAATATGTGATTTCGGCCACCAAAACTCTAATAAAACCTTAATATGCGACCAAAATAAATAATACAATTTCATAGCCTTGCAGCTGATGAAAAATGAGACCAATAAACCAAAAATCTTTTAAACATTATTTCAAACAGATACCTAACCAACTTTTTCTTACAATAAAAAGTCCTATACAAAATATAATTTATCCTTACGTGGGGGTCTGATCCTCCCATTAGGTTATAGGTCTAATATTTAGTGGTGGCAGCCACCACTCTCTTTACAGGTATTGGGCTGAGTCATCTCCAAACAGGCATGGGTGTACTTCTTACACCCAAGAAAGGTAATGGGTTCTTCCTCATCGCCTTTTAAAAAAAAACATTCATACTCCTCCCTTGTGTCCTAACCACCAGGGAAGCTACTCACCCAGTATACTGGGGAGCAATGCAGGGTAAACCCCTACCTGGTAGGTGTGATAAATCCACCTTCCACAACCACAGGAAAAAGCGTAGAGGTGGTATGTTACTCCTCTGTTAACTCCTTACAGGGGGACGGCCCTGGTATCTGTGCCTCTCCCATCACTTACCTTACTGCATAAGTAGCGTGGGATACCGCCACGCATACACCTTGGGTAAACTTAATCCCAAAATCTTTCTCTGGCTGGTGTATCACACCAGTTAACCTCTTCAAGGTGTTTGGAGGGATGATTGCGCGTTTCAACAAGCACACGCAAGAAGCTATATGGTGACTGCTCACCATGCATCATTGGGATGCGAACATTCCCAATTTCTAGCCGTGAGTGTTGTAGGTGCAGTATAATTCTATACTTACGGAGGAGACCTAACCCCAACAGCATTTCACCTTCGATAGGGGCCACATAAACCTCCGTCAAGAACTCACAACCCCCTAGCTTGATCAGAATGGGGTCTACAATCATACCAGGCATCCTCACATGACGGCCATCTGCAGAGATAAACACATCCCTGCTCTTTTTTGGACAAGGTTGTAGCTTTTCATACACCTTGTTGGACGTGATTGATATTTCCGACGCAGTGTCCACCACGGGGTCATCCCACTAGACCGACACCAACGAGTCATATAGCCCACGAGTTCGACATTGAAAACAGGTCCATGAGTCATACAGCTCACGAGTCATACAGCCCATGAGTTCGACACTAGGTAAAAACAGCCCACGAGTTCGACAGATACAACACGCCGCGTAATGTGTCGGTCTCGTGGGCCTTGTTGGCTTAGTGTCGAACTCATGGGCTGTATGACTTGTGAGCTGTATGACTCGTGGGCTGTATGACTTGTGAGCTGTATGACTTGTGGGCTGTATGACTCGTGGGTGTCGGTCTCGTGACGTGCACCCTCCACCACGGCCTTTAGAGAATGGTTACCTATCTCTACAGGTACTGCAAACAAGGGAGTTGGTCTCACCTTGCATACAGCCACCTCATCTAGGTGTGTGTGAGGGTCCAACTCCCTCAATGGACTCACCCCAACGGATTTATCACCATCTCTTGAAATACATGTATTTCCTTTCTGACTAGAGGGTGCATCTCCTACCTGGTTTACTCCCTCTATGTCTGGTGACAATATAGGAAATACAGGGATAAATTCAGGCTGGCTGCTGCCATCCTCATCTCCAGCACTGTGCTGGATATTAGTGGAAGGTTGGCCCTCAATTGTGCAGGTCGGAGCAGGGCCTAATCCTCCGACCCTGAGGAGTTTGACTCCTCGGCTTTCCTGATTGGCGCCTTCGTATTGTTAGATCTGGACATTTTGGGGCAGTTCCTTTCAACATGCCCTTCCTTTCCACAGTGGACGCAAAGGGGTTGTTGTCCTGGAGAGTTTGGAGCTCCCCCAGAAGTACGGGGGTTCTGTCTCTCCATTTGTTGATTCAACTGTTTTCCTAAGTAGGACAAGTTGTCTAGCTTCCTTCCCATGGATCCCAACATGTTTTCCATGGATGATAGGCGATCCAAACTCTTACTCAGTCGTTCAACAGAGCCTTCTAAGTTTGATAATCGGCTCTCCATTGTGGGCAAAGGTTGGCCATTTCGTGTACCTCCTTGACCTGAATGGAAGGGGGCATTTTCCACCCTACAGTCCTGGGTTTCTCCCTCATCTTCTGGGTTGAGGGCAATGGTCTTGACTTGGTGTGGCCTACCATACACTGCTATACGGGAGTGTTGATACCACCGTATAGCTTCCACTGCGTCGTCTACATTCAGGGGATGTCGGTCAAGGGTATTCCACCCTACCTCCTTGTCAGTACACCTCTGACGTAGATGGAGTACCAGTTGTTGCTTCACCGCTCTCTCTGGGACTTCTGGAATGCGCGGCTAGCCAGTTCGTTCAAACAATCCGCCCATTCACACAGAGATTCCTCCGCGCTTTGACGGGCAGTGCTGAACTCTAATTGCGCGGCCTCCGCTGGCTCCTGATGATCGAACCGTTTTACAAACCGATAAACGACTTCGCAATATTTGAGCTCCGGCTCGCGACTCATCAGAAGCTCAAAGAAATTGCTAGCCTTGCCCAACAGGCACCAGGTATTGATCCAAACGCTGGTCTGGGCTCCAGTTTCTCGCATTAGCGAAAGCCTCAAATTTACGGCAAAGCGCCCTCTAATTACCTGTTCCATCAAATTAAACAGACTTTGGGAGGGATTCGTATCCCCAGTGGTGTGGTGGGTTCATTCCCATGCATATCATTGGAGAAGTCATGGAAGTCACTTCTCCTGGCAGAGCTAGGAGGGTACCCCTCCTGCCTACCCCACTGGGTTTCAATGAAATCCCATCGCGGTACCCTGTCACCCATATGTGTGTATGAATGCTCTTTGGGTAGGGAGTGAATATTTTCCCTCTCTCCAGAGTATTCCTTATCATTCCAACTCCTCCCTCTAGGAGCTCCATATCGCTGAAACCTTCTCTGTCCGATTGCTACACCCTCAAATTCTTGGGAGTCAGAGGCAGAGGTGTCATAATCGAAAGCACCTCCATATGACTCATCGCGGAGCTTCAAAATGTCACTGACTTGGATTAACGACAATCCAAGACGTACAAAATCACTACAAGATAAATAATTAATAGGCATCGCCATGGCTAGCACCCATGCAAACAACATATTCGCTCAACGAATATGTTTAAGACAGGTACCAATAACTAAACTAAATCAAACTAAATATCAAAATCAGATACGGTGTACTCACCGGAATGAACTGGTGCAGAATGAGCTAAGTTGTAGCAATAAAACTCAGTCAAAGGACTGTCAAAACACAAGCAATTATGAATCACTGTGTAAACGGTTGCAATTCCGCACAGCTAAAGGAGAAATAAAATCAACTCCTCCCAAGGAAGGGAGAAAATAATGACAGGCCCTCCTCCTGAAGAGAAGTGAATGGTGCACACCAACTTCCTCCCTCCTTCCCAACCGAAAAGAAGGATGTAGCACTTCCTCACATAGAGGGGGATACCTCCCACAAAAGGTGGGGAAATGCACAGACTTCCGCTGCCACGAACTAATCGCGGGGTAAAATACTTCCGCGAAAATAGATAAACACGAACGTTCCACGAGTAAGACAGTTTACAGAGAGGAGAGCGCTGGAAAGAGCAGAATGGAGGTAGCAAGAAAAGTCAGAATGACAGGAGAAAATGAAAATGTCGACGCAACAAGCAAAGAGAGAATGAGGAGTGCGACAATAGAACACGCGATCGAGAAAGGAAGAATATCTCGCTTCAAATCTCGCAGGCTGCGTAAAGTAGGAGAGAGCGCCACAGGAAAAACACGAAGAAGGAACACGAATAGCCGCGCTATACGAATACACACTGAAAAGGAAACGCGATGCCAGGAAGATCCAGCACAACAAGCGTGTAGCTCACCGCAGGGAAATACCCTCCCTCCTTACACACGATGGAAAAGTGGAGAACCGTGCACGCCGGAGCCTGAACACACTGGAAGCTTTGACAGAACGGCTAGCAAGTGCAATGAATACACACCGCACACACAAGCTATCCGGCAACGCTATCACGCGAGATATCAGGCATGTTAAAACTCGCCTAAACTGGGACACAAAGGTATGCACAGAGATACAACACGCAACGAATACCGTGAAATCACGCAACGAATGGGGCGAGGGAGGTCTACCTACCCAAGATACCGAGACACACGTACAGAACGAAACACGTGAAACAAATATGACAAATGTAGATCTAGCACGCAGATGACCACCACGCAAATACACGTAACGCGTATACAGGGCTAGACCGAGATCTAGACCTGAACCACATTTACTAAGAAAAACGTACCACGCAAACAATGACACGCATTCACAAGCTGAAACCACGCCAAAGAATAATTTCAGCAAACACCACCGACAATCAAACTAACAAAACGAAACACGCTTGCAACTAGAACAATCAGAAAAGATGATATTTCAATGAATTTGGGCTCCCTGAAGACAGGTGGGCCTGGTCTAGTGCAAGATGTTAAAAATCACGCACTGTCACTCTAACAATCGGCGCACGCTCCTCCTCCCCAACAAGCAAAATTACCAATGAAAACAATTACACCAAGACAATTAGACAAAACAACAGCAAGACAAGTTACAGGAACAATCGACAAAAGTGGACAACCGCCAAGCTCCCTCGCGCTGCCAAGAGCTTTCACCTCGGCTCCGTTGCATCTGCACCACCCTTCGCGTATCGGTGCGTTATAGGAGTGCAACGCCTGTTGGCAAAAATAATAGCCGCAGCGGAGTCAGCTTAAAATGCGGCTCTAAGTCCACGAAAACAATGGCACAGGAAGTAGGACAATTGTCCGTGACACCATTGTTGTAGTAACGGTAGTAACTGTACTTACCACTGTTACCGGTGAGTTGCAAACTGTCTTGTACTTGAGTTCAGTCTGTAGCTTCTTTCAATGTCAGGTTCCAATTCACAACTGAGGGATGCGCACACAGGCAATACCTTTCATACCTCCTCTATAGATAGGGGGTTAGGGTGAAACCGCTACGGGGCGCTACTACTACATTACTAATGTTATAGTAGATCTAAGAACATCGTAAAGCCTAACCTGCCTATCTAATGACTAACGGTAAGGCTATAAAGTCTATAACCTATTATGTCTAGTAATAGTAGTAAAATGGTATAGATCACAGATCTAGATCTAAGTTTCAGATCTATTTTCAGGGCTAAATGGTTATAATTTAGCTTTTAACCTGTAGATTCTAGATTCTTCTTATTACAGACTTAAATAATGTCTATGCCGAATCAAATCTAGAAAGATAGGAAAACTGAGTAAAGACAGAATAACCGGCGATTCAGCCTAAGTTAAGTAACGGTAGGCCCCAGTAGTCTAGTAGGCCCCTACTGCACAACTCTACTGGGAGTACCGGTACGGTACCGGTATTAAAAAGTAAACTTGTAAAACTAAAAGTGTTAGCAGTCAGGCACAGGCGCAGAAAACTGCGCCTGTCGAAAAGAGCCGAATTCTGCTATCATGAATATTATAATGACAATACCCATCATGCAACGGGATGCTCATAGTGCAAAAGGCATGGGGAAAGTTTTGGTGATGAAGACACCAAATCGATACTAATTTTGTAGCAAAATTTGAACCTTGACACTTTTCTGATTTTTCATCTGTAGTAAGCCAAATACCTAATCTTGCATAGGAATCCTTTCTAGGGGAAAAAAACCTTGACATCTGGAGTAATTCTGGTCGGAATACATAATTAGGTAAATGTTTTTTGAATGACCAACGGTTTGCTGTCTTATTAGCCTTGCGCAACAGGCAATTGAATAGTATAACAGAATTGTTATCTTAAACAGCTGGTAGGGGCACTCTTTCCCTTTCTCTCCCCCAGCACAGCCACCTCCCATGTCTTAACACATCATCTCTTTCCCCCTCTCTCTTCTGCCTGGTACTCTCTCCGGCAGGTTGGGTTCTTATCGGTGTTATGTAAACATAGGGCAGCAGTTTAAAACAAAGAACGTTTTGTGAAAGTACGCCTCACATCTCTGTAGGGCCTATACCTCCCTGGTGTTGAACTGACCATGGGCAAAGAACAGAGGCAGGGGCTATGCGATGGGTATGAACTAGGCTGTTACACTGCAGTTTTAGATGAGATTCCACAGAGACAGAGTTATACCAGAGATCCCATAGTTTTACCAGAGTTATCAGAGTTATTTGCAGATGATTTTGCAATCAAAGGCAGCATAACAGCTTAACAGCAAGGTAATCACAATTTCTCCTACTTTTCATTCTTACTATAGCATGAATGAGCTAAGTATGGTCAATGTGGTGAGAGCTACATATTTTGTGCATGGCGTCTGTTTGTGAGAGCGTGTGGCTCTGTGATATGCCTTATGACGAATGCCGTATTTCGATAGATGGTGATACAGTGCAATATACATGGTATACTATCGTGTTTTTTATTGTAAGGACGTTCAAGACCTGTCACTTTGACTGTCTTGCATACAGTAGTGCACTGCACATCAGTGGAACAGGCTGGGAGGATGGGGGGGGGGGCGGGGAGGGGTGGGAGGGAGAGATATGTAGGAATCAGTAACGAGCGCCTGGCACACAGACGGTATCAATGTAACCGACTGTTCGCAGAAACTACGAAAATCGATTGTAGCGGGCACACTTGCTCGGCGCTCGGGCGGATAACCCCAAAGTAGCAGTTTTCTGCGCCTGGTGGGAGGCGCAGTTTTCTGCGCCTGGGCCTGACTGGTTAGTATTGGTCAATTTCTGACGTCTGTAGGATTGGATCGAAAATGCCATCGTTACGGACGGTAGCCTAGATATTCATTAAACTTCTCGAGATCAATCCCATAGATCCAAGCCAACTACCCGCTTATTACAATGAGAAACAAAATAAGAAGCTATGGATTACAGATTACAGTTGTTCGCGTGACCTACGCTACCGCACAGTACATGATTTCACGTACACTAACAATGGACAAGTGCTGCAGCAGTACTAGTAGGTCTAGCGTTAAAGTTGACTGGAGCGTGATGTCAGACAAGATGCAAACTATAACGTTTGTTAGATCTAGAAATGCTCTAGGCTTAAAAAAACACTACATTGTAGCATAACTTAATAATAAGGCATACCGCATATTGACCTGTTTTGAAGCCTGCCAGTCTATGAAGGGAATGAAAGTGGCAATCCCCCCCCCCCCCCAAGAGTAACGAGGGTTATTGCTTTTGGATCCATTGCTACAGCGTGACTGTCGTCAGCGTGTACAATACTCCGTATATGTGACCATGCATGACAAAACAAACAAAAAGTCACCAGATATGAATTTTTAGTTAAGACCATATTCTGAAACCAGCAGACTTTAAGCTTTGAAATGATATATAACTCAAATCTAATAAACTTTTCTAACTTATCTAAATATCGGAAAGAAAGCTTTGATATGCAAGCTCACTCATTGACTGGAAAGCTGTGAGTTTCAGCCTTCAGTATTTACTGAAAGTGCATTATTCAAAAGATTGACATTCTAGATACATTCATACCATAACCATTGTTCAGAACTTGACTTACTCCTGTGGGAGGAAACAACAACTTTATTTTGGAAGTGATGGTACATGTGCTGTACCGTACCTGATAATTCTAATTACAACACAGGTACATTTTTTGTATGTCACCTAGAACTAAAGAGTGAACTTAACTTAAGAGTGAAATTTCTGTGAAGGCACATCTTTTAATCTTTACCCTGCCCCTTCATTGCAAGGAAATGTACATGTATGTAGATTCTTTATAATAATGGCAACATCCCATACATTTGGCACATATCACAATATGCAGCATGTACCAATCAATCATTTTAATAGTGTATATTATAGTGTACCATAGGTGCCTAGGTCAAGTAATTGGCCCATGCCAATTTAATCAGTTTCGGAGGACATGAAAAATGCAAGTCATGTATGACTTTGAATGTAAAATTGTCTGTCACTTTTATTTTATTAATATTTAGTTTTTTTTTTGGGGGGGGGGTGGTCCAAAAAAATGACGTTAGACAAAGTTACATTTCTTTGCAAAGATAGTTGTGGTTTGTAATTAAGCTAGACATGGAAAGAAAAAACCCAAACAAATATCACCATGAAGGCCAGAGGTGTGAATTGTTCTGTTGTGATCTGTAGCTTTCTTACAGGCCTGTACTACCTCCCCTCCTCCTTCTGAAACAATTTTGCCCCCTGTTTCCTGATATCATGTTTGACTCACTCCTGTATGTGCATAGTAGATCTTCAGCATTAAAGCATGACCTTCTAATCTTGGTCACTCTTCCTCCTAGTTTGCTGGAGTTGCTAGTGAATATATGATACAAAATTACTGAAAATACATGTATCATGTGTATAAAGGTGTAAGAAAATAATGCACATCAATATGTCTTCAAAATGTTTACACTGTTTTCATATATGCTTGCTTTTTTCGTTCTTCCAGGAAGGACTGTGTCTGTTTTAACTGCTCATATGTGGTCGACACAGAACATCCGCAGTCACAGCCCTTCATCCTTCTTATTGGAGAAAGCAAATTATACCCTCTTCAGGTACATGTATCTGCAGATGTGGAGCACAGGGCACAGTCTTGTCAAGGCCTTGTGGCTGCAGCTGATCTTGTCTTCAAGTTGATCTTCGTTCTAAATCTCAACTGCTGGCCACATTGCATGGCAGTGAGACCATTTTAAAAGGGACTCCTGTACAAACAAGGATGATTTGTAACTTTGGCATCCATCCCTTATCAGGGGCTTCACCAGCTTTTTTCAAGGGGGATGCGTTTTGACCCCAATGTAACGAGATTTTTTTTTTGGACAGACATCTGGAATATAGGAAGCTCTCAATCCCTAGACTATGCCCTGTTACTGTTGTTGGGGAATTCATGGAGCTACTAACAGAGATTTACGCCTGTTAGTAGCTCCATGGGGAAACCAAGCGGGGAAAGGGCACCGGCGCAGCTTCATCGGTGGGGGGGGGGGGGGGGGGTGTTAGTCTGCGAGGGAGCGAGCAGGGGGGGGGGGGAGGGTGTGGAGGTGGCCGTTGTCCCCCCCTCCCCTCCCACGGTGAGAACTTTTTGCATTTTGATGTTGTAAACGGTGCAATTTGATGCAGGCTTTTTGCGTGTTTTTATCGACTTGAAACAGTCCCACTTGTTTAAGGTAGCAGTACATTTTGAAGTAAATTGTTATTGAACGATTTGCCTATAAATGGTATAATTCAAATAAACTTCTAGTAATAATTCTTACACTGATGTCATGAACGCGACCGAGCCCGAACAAGCGGAACGAGCAAGGGGGGAGGTTGTGGGAGGGGGTTGTCCCCCTATAAATGGATTATGGAATGACGGTGTGAAACGACAAATTACTGGCAGCAATATCGGGAGAATGGCTTAACGATTACATGCGAGCGAGCGGAGCGAGCGAGCTTTAAAATTTTGACATTTTACAATCCAAAAACTGTCGTTTGTAGCCGTATGTTTCATTGAGCAAAGACGGAAAATGAAAATTTTTGTTGACTTTAAAGACACCATATATGTGTGCATTCAAAGATACCTTGAGTTTACCATTGAAGTTAGCCGCTGAAAGTACGGCAGAGAGCTAACACGTTTTTGCAGCGTCCGGTTTGGTCCGCAGAGACAAGAGTTTGACTTGTGGTCCTGAATTACGCATTAGAGAGGGCTACACCGAGCTTACAGTTACTGATGCATTCCGTCATAGAAGTGAGTTTCATATTTTTGGTTCATATATCAAATAATTATTGGGTGTGTTGGAAATGAGCCTCAGAGTTTATTGGTAAAAGGGGCAAAGAGGTTGTTCAATAGTCACATGTTATAACGCATACGGTATAGTGCGTACTGGGTGTGGAGGCAGTAAAGTGAATTCAGTGGTCGCGCATGTAGTCTGTGCACAGTGCGCTTGATAAAGGTTGTCGTATTAACTGGACAAGTTGCATAATCCATGGATGAAATTGTTCAAAGTCTGGATGTATGAAATGTTAGCTTAAGAGTGAGAATATGAGTCATAGATGCGTCAAATGAGTAAAGGATTTAAATGGGTCTGAAGTCAAGACTAGATTTATATCAAGGTCGGGTCGCATTACTCGAACAAGGTTCTCAAATGAAATAACGAGCACGAGGCAAGGTTTATTTGAAGAAATGGTACATCATTTAATAATGAACGACACAAATGCAAATTCCATACATATTTCTTATTTGAGGACTTTGAGCATTAGCTTTATAAAGGTTGTAAATCAATTCGGAAGTTGATTGATTGTATACATAAACTGCAACAATAACATGAATGAGTTGAGTGTATTGAATAAGACTGACAAGTGTTACATGCCAGTTTATATCGCACTTAATACTCATGTGTAATGTATGTAAGGAAGTATATGGAAAATATATGTAGGTGTAGTTGATTAGAATTAATACACGATTACATAGATAGGTTTGCTGTTGAAATGCAGTTGAAATTACTAAGGGATGAACAACATCTGAAAGTGAGTTTAATGTGATACATATGCAAGCCAGTATTTTTTGTGTTCCACTCAAACCAGATTCATTGTTGGTATTATGTACACACAATTGAGAAAGGCATTTGCAGGCAACAGTTTATGATTCAGAGCATGTACATGAATAGAAAAGTGCCATTCAAAGATTTCATGCATGTTTAAGCCCGGTGACAATTGTGAAGGGTTACGTTGATGGCAACTCATCTATACATGTACTAAGGACGCTTTCCTTTCTCTTGTTTATATTTTTGCAGATTGAATAAAATGAGCAGGCAACGCCAGTCGGGCTTATGCAGACTGGATATGCACTTATACAATACATGCGGAGTGTATTAGGCCGAATTCTTTGGAGCTACCGTGATCCATACATTAAATTTCTTCAGCTCTCCTGGGGTCTGGTGTTCCAGAGAATACAAAATGGCGGACGACGCTAAGAGTTTGAAGCACCGACGCAGAGGAGCCAAGGCTAAATTCACACGTCTTGGTAATGCTCTGGACTTCATGCTGTCAGAGAACCGTCCTGTTTGTGAAGTTTCAGAGGCTTTAAAGAGTTACAGCGAAGCCTACGCAAGTCTTCAGTCACAGCATGAGGCTTACACACAGACGATAGAGGATGATGCAGAGTTCGAAGCTGAAGAGAAATGGATGGAGGATTGTCAGAAGGCATTTCTCAAGCTTCAGATTAAGGAAAAGGATTACTGTCAGAAAGAGGCAGAGCATGTTACCACACTAGTCAATGAGGGTAACGATGTTAGAGAGACATCGCATGCTGCAATCAATGGTGTTCATGAGAGTCCATCCCCTGAGGGACCGGCGACAGTAACCTCACGTTTCAAGCTGGAGAAACCAAAGCTGCCCAGGTTTTCAGGAGACATAAGAGAGTATATGATCTTTAAGGCAGATTTTAAGCATGTTGTGCATAATCAGTACAGTGGAAGAGATGCATTGATGGTTCTACGGTCATGCTTGACTGGAAAAGCCCTGCAACACATAAGAGGTATTGGTCAAGATTATGAGGCAGCTTGGAGCCAATTAGATCTCATCTATGGAGACCCACGCATGGTGGCTGATGCAATCCTCAACGACATCTCCAGATTCAAGCCACTGAAAGGCGGTGAGGATGAGAGGTTTTGCGACTTCGTGAACTTGGTTCGAAGAAGCTACCACACATTGAACGAGGTAGGGCGAGATAATGACATGAACAACAGTCATATGTTAGCTGTAATAGAGAGGAAGCTAAACGAGGATGATAGAAGGCTATGGTTTCGGAAACAAGATGAGGAAACATCGCAGACCCTAGAGTCCCTCTTGAAGTGGATGGAGAGTGAAATGAGAGCAAGGATGCGTTCCTCTGCACCAGTGAGGAATGAAGCAAGGTCGAGGATGCCAGTGAGCCAAGGTTTCAGAGTTTCGATGTTGGATGTGCAAAACCAAGGATGGGCACTGGACTGATCAGTGCAGAGAATTCATATCCAAGCCTCAACAAGAACGTCTGAAGTTAGTAAAGGACAATCATGCCTGCTTCAGTTGTCTCAAGCAAGCAGGTAGAGAGCACCGCATGAGCACGTGCAAAAAGAGGAGGTTATGCACTGAGAGCTACAAGGGGCAGCCATGCAAATTCTACCACCATCCCCTTCTTCACCCAGATCAAGAGATGAACCAAGTCGGTATCGCCACAGTCGGAAGTAAAGAGGCGATTCTTCCTATCCTCAAGGCTGAATTCATCAAGTCAAAGACAGAAAGCAGAGTGGGAAATGTGCTTTTGGATTCCGGAGCACAGATCAGTATGATCAGGCAAGGGTTTGCTGATGAATTGGATCTGAAAGGGACCAAAACCACCATCACAATCACCAAGGTGGGAGGAGAAACCGAACAGCTACGTGCAAAGTTGTACAAAGTTCCTGTATGTGCTATTGCTGGCAAGAGGGTGAGCACCATATCAGCAGTAGGACTGCCCAGTATTACTGAGGAGATACAGGACATTGATGTTTGTTCTATAGCTGAGAAGGTAAACTTGAGTGCAAACGATGTCAACCGAGGTAGTGGTGAAGTGGATCTGCTCATTGGGATCGACCATGCAAAGATGCACTCAGGAGAGACTCGTCAGAGCGGTAACGTAGTAGTACGGAAGTCCCCTATTGGGTGGGTTGTGTTTGGAGGATCAGGAGTGAATCAGCAAAACCCACGCAGAATTCTACATGTTCAGATATCTCCACCAGTCGATTTGTCGGATTTCTGGAGTACTGAAAGCATGGGAGTACGAGCAAGTGACTGTGATTGCAAGCCTGGTAACATGAGCAAAGCAGAGAGAGACGAGTACAACTTAATCTACAACTCTTGCGAGAAGGTGGGAAATCAATGGAGAGTTCCATACCCATGGAAAAAGGACCCACATGATTTGCCAGATAACAGAGTACAAGCAGAGAGGATGCTAGAGTCTATAGAGAGAAAGCTGGCAAAAGATCCAGAGTACGCTGATGTCTACAACCAGCAGATGACAGACATGGAAAAGATGGGATTTTCGAGAAAGCTGACGGAAGAGGAGATGTCTGCTCATAAAGGTCCTGTGCAGTATGTGTCCCATCATGCTGTCATACGTCCAGAGAAACGGAGCACTCCAGTGAGGATTGTGTTCAACGCATCAGCGAACTACCAAGGCCATTGCTTGAACGACTACTGGTTGAAAGGACCCAATTTGTTGAATGATCTGTTAGGGGTCTTGCTTCGATTTCGAGAGCATAAAGTGGCAATCTGTGGTGACATTTCTAAAATGTACCACAGAGTGCTCATGACAGAAGAGGATCAGCATGTTCATCGATACCTCTGGAGAAATATGCAAACTTCTAGGGAGCCTGACGTGTATGTGAAGCAAGTGGTCACATTCGGAGATAAGCCGGCAGCAGCCATAGCTCAAGTGGCACTGAGGAGAACTGCGGAAGAAGGAAATTCAAAGCATCCAGAAGCGGCTATGGTTCTTGAGCGTGACACTTACATGGATGATGTTTGCACGTCAGTCAAATCGTCAGAAGAGGCAAAGGAGTTAACCAAGAACATTGATGCAGTTCTAGCTGAGGGTGGTTTCAAAGTTAAAGGCTGGCTTTCTAACATCCCAATGGAAGGCGAGGAAACTAAATCAGAAGAGATGAATGTCCTTGAAGCGTTGACGGAGGAGAAGGTGTTGGGCGCTGTATGGAAGCATGAGACAGATGAGTTTTCATACCAAGTGAAGTCTACTCTACTTCGGAAGGAAGCTGAGAAAGATGACTCATGCAAATGGACTAAGAGGCAAATCTTAAGTCAAGTTGCCAGAATATTTGATCCGATTGGTTTTGCCTCTGCTTTCTTGGTGCGAGCCAAGATAGGTATGCAGCGTCTTTGGCAACTTGGATTAGACTGGGATGAGGAGCTGCCGCCTAGAGAAAATGCTGAGTGGATCAAGCTGTTCAGAGAAATGACGGAGCTCAATGAAGTGACGTTCCCAAGATGTCTAACCCCACCAGAGGCAATGCCCTTATGGAACAAGCACAGTGTTACCACAGTGTGTTCACATAGTTGACTATGTGTAAACAATGTGTTAACCATGTGGTCACAGTGTTGTCACAGTGTGGCATTTGAGATCACATAGTGTACCACATAATTGGCATACCGAACACAGAGTGGCACACATATACCACAGTGTGGTATAGTGTTACGACAGTGTGTTCACATAGTTGACTATGTGTAAACAATGTGCTAACCATGTGGTCACAGCGTTGTCACGGTGTGAGATTTGAGACCACATAGTGTACCACATTATTGGCATACTGAACACAGAGTGACACACATATACCACAGTGTGGTATGTATCGAACTATGTGTAAACCCTGTGTTCATAATGCTACCACAGTCTGGTATTTCAGTTGAAGTGTTTTACCACATAATCCCCACATAGATCACATACTGAACACACTGTGAATCATGTTTGACACAGTGTGGTATATTTTGAACTATGTGTAAACCCTGTGTTGATAGTGTTGTCACACTGTGGGATTTCAGATCATTCATTTACCACATAATCCACACAGACTTAGCATACCGGACACTGCGACTTGTGCTTACCACAGTGTTGTATATATTGAACTATGTGTAAACCCTGTGCTCGGCGTTGTCACTTTGTGGGTTTCAGATTATTCGCCTGCATCATCACCACATACTTGGCATACTGAACACACAGTGTGGTTTATTTATGTGTACTCCTGTGTCCATAATGTTGTTACACAGTGGGATTTCATATCATTGATTTAACACTATAATATCCACATACTCGATGTTAAGGAAGAAACACTACATCTTTTATTTTGAATAACTGAAAAATAATGAAAATTAACTTTCCTCAAATTTACACAGAAGGTAGCCGCTGAATAACGCACAATTTTGTTGTGTACTGTTTCAAAATATTGCAGGGAACAGCATACAACAAAATTGTATGCCTGTATTAGCTACCTAATGTGTAAATTCGTGGAAAGTTATATTTTCATGGGTTTTCAGTTATTCACAATCAAAAGCTCAAACTATTTTTTTAAACATATAGTACTTTGACACACAATGACTCATGTTTACCGCATTGTGGTGTATATTGAACTTTGCTTTTAATAGTATTGTCAGTAGGGGATTTCAGATCTTGTACTACCACATGGCATGTTAATCCTTGTAAAACCAGGCTATTTCTGGTTTTGTTGGGGGGGGGGGGGAGGAAGCATTTTACCAGTTTGGTGAAAGGATTCAAATATTGTAGTTTATTAATAGATGTACATGTATGTATCAAATTAAAAGAATATACCTCATCACTACATGTACTCCCCAGAGATTCTCATCAAGTTTGTTAAGCCACTTTTAACTGGTCTGATTGTCCAATAAAGTAATAAACCAATAACTTAAAGCTGGACAATATACAACACCCTTTAAGTACACGGTAGTTGCAAATGTTATATACTTATTCATTTTCCTAATTTCAGTTGAAACCTTTCAAATTTCAAATACTGGCATGGAACAACAAATTCATTTAATGTGAGAATATGATCTATATATATCATTTATCCAACCTTTAGATGAATAAATCATGCACTTAGTGTTGTGTTAATACTGTTTACGGATGCATGACATCAAACACTCGAAATGATATAACACTAGGAATATCTGTAGTTGTGGAAAGAGAACAAAAAGTGACATGTTATAACTTCCCTGTTTCTCTCATAAATCACATGCTTTCCTAAGATTTCACCAGGAGGTATTGCATACAATCTATTGGTCACACGTTTCACTACTCTGATGTGTACAGCATCAGCATGGCTCTCCCTGTCTCTATTCTTTACAAATGGGCCATCATGCTCTACATACTTAATGAGAGCAAAGGCATCACTATCATCTTCCGAAACCACAAAATCATGTACAAATGTCACTTCATTGCCTGTTACTTGTACATAATAATTTATTCTGGTAGTGTGCCGAGAATATTCAGTAGTATGGATATAAATTGTGTTTACAACTGCTTTCTGGTACACTTTAATTACAGAAAAATGTCACAGGATATTCTTGTGGGTTTTTTTTTTCGTGACATGCTATACCACATGACTGTCACAGGACAATACCACACAGCAGTACCACATAATAGTACCAACTGGAATATAAAAAAAGCAAAAAACAAAACAAAATGCATATTCCAGAATCTAATTAATAGGTGAGTTATGCTGCGAATCATGACAATTGATTTAAGCAGTACTTAACCTGTCCTATACTCCTACAGTATTACCTATCAAGTGGGAGTGCTGAGGTACAGAATGTGATACTTCATGCGGTATTTCTGTGGTATTCCTGTGGTAACACTGTGGTATTCCTGTGGTATTCCTGTGGTAGAGACTTTGCATAGCTCATGAATATTTATAAAAAGCAACCTAAATTTGAGAAAATTCATAAAATACTTCTAAATTCGAAGTATTTGTGATGGGATTTCTTTTGAACTATTGTCTAATAATGTTATGTTATACCAATGTCATAAATTTTGCTTTGAAAAGGTAATTTCATATTCAATAACAGTGTTATCTACTCAGTAACCGTGCCTTCATGCATTACAAATATTGATACACCTGATGACTATGTGGTATTTGATATACTTGATGACTATGTGGTGATTACCACATTGTACTGTGGAGGGCTATGTGGTGACTGCCACAGTGTGGTAGACTATGTGGTGAATTCCATAGTGTGGAGGACTATGTGGTGACTACCACAGTGTGGTAGACTATATGGTGAATACCATAGTGTGATGGATTATGTGGTGGCTACCACAGTGTAATGGACTATGTGGTTATAACCCTGTGGTCATAGTTGAGTTTGAGTTTGAGTTGAGTTTATTTTATTTCACCACGGGTCACTCACTTCAGCCAATGGCTGTTCTTCTGTGAGTCCGTGAAGTAAAAAATCATACAATTACAAAATACAACATTTTATACATTGTATAGGAAACTTTAAAAAAAAGTGACAAAAAAGAAAAAATTAAATACAAAAATCAAACGAACAGATACTCAAAAACAAATCATAGGAAATCATGCATACTACATAAAGAAAATGAGAATTAAGATACTGAAAAAAAAAGAAAAGGAAAACGATTAATGCACAGTGTTACAATTCAATGCAAGCAATTACTATGTATATAATTTATCCACCTTATGTTTAAATGTAAGAAAGGATACACTTTGCTTTACATCATCTGATAAATTATTCCATAATTTAGCGCCTCGATATGTTACAGTACGTTTCTTAAAATTAGTTCTTGGGTGTGGTACATCTAGTTTCAATATTCCTTTTCTCAGTATGTAATTAGTCTGCTTAAATGGAAATAAATTACATACAATTTGTGGCATAATCCTATTTACAATTTTATACATCACATGCAATAACTGTTTATCACTTCTTTCAATAAATGTATCTATCTTTAACTTTGCATTTGTTTGTATCAAATCAAATAATGCTTCACTCGAAAATCTCCATTTTACATTCATAGAAACTCTCAAAGCTCTATTTAATAATTTCTGAATTTTATCAATACGTATTTTCCCCGCGTTTCCCCAGATTATACTACAGTAATCAATCCTACTTTGAATAATAGTTTTATAGAAAATCAATGACATTTGCTCTGTTATAATATAATAGTGTGTGACACTGTGGTTTAATTCACAGTGTTTTTGATATGTGTTTTGGACAATGTGGTAATGCTATGTTGCACAGTGTGGTGACGCTGTGTTTAACACTGTGGTGAATACACTGTGTTACCACATGTCCCAAAATCACATATTAAACACATATTAAACACATGTGTTCGACACTGTGTTACACACTGTGTTCCACACTGTGTTCGACACTGTGCCACACTGTGTTGCACACTGTGTTACATAGTGTGGTAAAACTGTGTTCTTTCCATAAGGGTGGGTTTGCCCAAGCTGTGTATCTTCAGTGACGCTTCGGAGGATGCCTTTGGTGCATGCGCATACCTTCGATGGCAGATGAATGGCAGCGACCAGTATGATGTCAGATTTGTGGCTGCCAAATCAAGAGTAGCACCGTTGAAAAAGTTGACATTACATAGACTTGAACTTCAAGCAGCAGTGATGGCCACTAGACTGGATGAAACTATCAGAGAGGAGACGACGCTGGAGATGCAGGATACAGTTTTCATGACTGATAGCATGATAGTGTTGGGATGGATTAGAAGCCAAGCAAGGGCTTTTAAGCCATTTGTGTCATCCAGAGTAGGAAAGATACAGAGCAAGTCCAATCCGCAACAATGGAAACATGTAAATGGCAAGGAAAATCCTGCAGATGATGTATCCAGAGGGGTGCCAGTGTCAAAATTGCTTGAAAGGTGGAGAGATGGGCCTAAATTCCTTCAACTGGCTGAGGAAGAGTGGATGTGCAGAGAAATCTCATCACCAAAGGCAGAAGAGAACAAAGAGAGGCGTAGAGCAGAACAGGTAATGAATACAGTCGTAATTTCAGATTGCTTGGACTGTGAGAGGTACTCTAGCTGGAGGAAGTTGATGAGGGTCACTGCATACGTCAAGAGATTTCATCACAATGCAAAGGCCAGGAGTAAAACAGGCAGTGATGCAGCCGAAGGTGGAAGGAAAGGACCTCTCAATCCATCAGAGTTAGAGTCTGCTGAGCGGTTCTGGATCAGAGAGGTACAAAAGCCACTGCATGCTAAGATGAAACGAGGAGAGTTCAAAACGCTGAGCCCGTATGTCGATGACGGCATCATCTATGTCGGTGGCAGAGCAGGAAGGATCTTTGAGTCTTACGACAACAGGCATCCTGTGCTGTTACCAGGTCAGCATAGGGTATCGAAGCTCATCAGACGACAAATTCATGAGATTGGCCATGATGGGGTGGCGACTACTGCGGCTAAAGTGAGACGCAAGTACTGGATAACCGGAGTGACTAAGCTTGCCAAGTCGATAAAGCACAGCTGTGTCACATGCAGAAAGATGGAGTGTAAGTTGGAGTCTCAACTGATGGCCGATTTGCCAGAGCTACGCACAGCACCGTTCACACCACCATTTCACTACACGGCGTGTGATTATTTTGGGCCGTACAACGTTAAGGTCGAGAGAAATAAGGTAGCGAAGCGATACGGAGTGATTTTCACATGTCTCAATACGCGAGCTGTACATCTAGATGTAGCTGTCGATAGTTCTACCATGGAGTTCATTCAAGTGCTTCGGAGATTTTTCGCCTTCAGAGGTCAGCCCAAGGTCATAGTGAGCGACAACGGTACACAATTCGTCGGCACAGAACGCGAGTTACGCGAGATGGTGAAAGGTTGGGACGACGTGCAGTTGAAGGAGTATTGTGCTGATCGCAGAGTGGAATGGAAATTCACAACGCCCTATGCCCCGCATCAGAATGGAAGCGCTGAAGCTCTCGTGAAAAGTTGTAAATACGCGCTTAAGAAAGCGATAGGCAGTCAAGTTCTGTCCCCCATGAGTTGTACACATATTTTGTTGAAGTAGCAAATCTGGTAAACCAGCGTCCGATCGGCAGGGCGCCCAATGATCCAGATGACGGTGGTCACCTATGTCCAAACGATGTTTTGTTAGGTCGCGCATCGAGTAGAGTGTCGCAAGGTCCGTTCAAGGAGACGAGGAACCCCCGACACCGTGTCGAATTCGTCTAGCGCATTGTCGATGCATTTTGGAAAGCGTGGAATCGAGATGTTTTTCCGCTACTGGTGCCTCGAAGGAGATGGAATGTGGAACGACGAAGCGTTCGCGTCGATGACGTTGTAGTGGTATCAGATCCTAATGCTCTGCGCGGAAAGTGGACCTTAGGTAGAATCGTGCATGTATATCCGGGATCTGATGGCCGAGTAAGGAATGTGAAGGTGAAAACCGCTAGGTCAGACTACAAGAGGCCGATAACCAAAGTAGTAGTAGTTTACCCAGCAGAAGGTTATGAAGACTGAAAGTTATCTCACATTAAGCTTTAAGTGAGGTTACATGTAATGTGAGCTATACATGTCAAGTCCAGTTTAACACTATGTATATGTCAAGTACTGATGAGAGTAGCAGTATTCAAGTGTCTGGCAAAATTTAATTGTCAATGAATTTTCACATTTTTGGAATGAGGTAAACCCCTCATGGGGGGGGGGGGAGGTATGTTTCATTGAGCAAAGACGGAAAATGAAAATTTTTGTTGACTTTAAAGACACCATATATGTGTGCATTCAAAGATACCTTGAGTTTACCATTGAAGTTAGCCGCTGAAAGTACGGCAGAGAGCTAACACGTTTTTGCAGCGTCCGGTTTGGTCCGCAGAGACAAGAGTTTGACTTGTGGTCCTAAATTACGCATTAGAGAGGGCTACACCGAGCTTACAGTTACTGATGCATTCCGTCATAGAAGTGAGTTTCATATTTTTGGTTCATATATCAAATAATTATTGGGTGTGTTGGAAATGAGCCTCAGAGTTTATTGGTAAAAGGGGCAAAGAGGTTGTTCAATAGTCACATGTTATAACGCATACGGTATAGTGCGTACTGGGTGTGGAGGCAGTAAAGTGAATTCAGTGGTCGCGCATGTAGTCTGTGCACAGTGCGCTTGATAAAGGTTGTCGTATTAACTGGACAAGTTGCATAATCCATGGATGAAATGTGACCGTGCACCTCAAAACGAACATAAAGTCGCACACACTGATTTCGCGTGAGGACTGAAAATAAGTGAAATGGGTCAACCTAGCCGAACTTGACTTTTTCATATTTTATGAAAGAGCGGGTCTTCTTTTACATTATGCTAAAATTTGGTATCATAAAACCGGCAGGAAAGTGTGTTTTATAGCAGTTTATCTCGAACATTTTTGGAAGAATAGTGTGATTAGGTGTGTCTTTAGAATCCCTTTTTCATTTCTGAAAAACCTTGTCCACACTCTTCACTTTCAACTCTAATAACTTTTGAAAAGATAGTGCTACTGCTTTAAAAGTTGGCATTAATTATGGACAGAATGTGTTAATGAGGCATTCCTAATTTCAGCACAATCAGATAATCCCTTCATTGTTGTTACTCTGGTGGTTTACTTCTTGTTTTTTGTCCCATTCATCGCACAGCCAGCACGGTCTGGTAAAGATTAAGCGCTTGAATAGACACTGTACTTCAGAGCCTCTTTTCTCAGTTCACACTTTTCCTGAGTTTGTGCTTTCTTTCCAATATTTAGATAGGTTAGGAGAGTCCATTTGATTTGAGTTATACATAACCTTAAAGCTTAAAGTCTGCTCTTTCAGAATATGGTCTTAACTAAAAATTCATATCTGGCGACCTTTTGTTTGTTTTGAGGTGCAGGGTCACAAATTGTTCAAAGTCTGGATGTATGAAATGTTAGCTTAAGAGTGAGAATATGAGTCATAGATGCGTCAAATGAGTAAAGGATTTAAATGGGTCTGAAGTCAAGACTAGATTTATATCAAGGTCGGGTCGCATTACTCGAACAAGGTTCTCAAATGAAATAACGAGCACGAGGCAAGGTTTATTTGAAGTAATGGTACATCATTTAATAATGAACGACACAAATGCAAATTCCATACATATTTCTTATTTGAGGACTTTGAGCATTAGCTTTATAAAGGTTGTAAATCAATTCGGAAGTTGATTGATTGTATACATAAACTGCAACAATAACATGAATGAGTTGAGTGTATTGAATAAGACTGACAAGTGTTACATGCCAGTTTATATCGCACTTAATACTCATGTGTAATGTATGTAAGGAAGTATATGGAAAATATATGTAGGTATATTTGATTAGAATTAATACACGATTACATAGATAGGTTTGCTGTTGAAATGCAGTTGAAATTACTAAGGGATGAACAACATCTGAAAGTGAGTTTAATGTGATACATATGAGTATATGAATATAAGAACGACCCAAGTCCATGGATGACCATTTCAAGTAAACTTAAAAAAACTTCATATTTTTTTTATTTGTCCAATAATATTCTATTTAACTGTGATGGGAAGGCAACATTGTATATACAATTTAGAACATATATTATTATGACAATTAACATTTACATTAATTGTGGAGAGGCCATTTTGTGTGATGGACTTGGGTCGTTCTTTGATTCATATGGACTTGGGTCGTTCTTTGATTCATATACATGATATTCTGCTATAGAGATGAGAGAAGGACGAGAGAGGGCACTATAATATGAATGTAAGAACGACCCAAGTCCTTCGTGTTTACATTCATATAAGATTTAACTCATTTATTTCAGGCACTTCCGGGGGTAATTAGGATTTATCATTTATACACAAGATGAGTCCATGCATAAGCTACAATTTCCCATGTCAAACTAAATTTGGCCAAAAATTGGACTTGGGTCGTTCTTATATTCATATACTCATATGCAAGCCAGTATTTTTTGTGTTCCATTCAAACCAGATTCATTGTTGGTATTATGTACACACAATTGAGAAAGGCATTTGCAGGCAACAGTTTATGATTCAGAGCATGTACATGAATAGAAAAGTGCCATTCAAAGATTTCATGCATGTTTAAGCCCGGTGACAATTGTGAAGGGTTACGTTGATGGCAACTCATTTATACATGTACTAAGGACGCTTTCCTTTCTCTTGTTTATATTTTTGCAGATTGAATAAAATGTGCAGGCAACGCCAGTCGGGCTTATGCAGACTGGATATGCACTTATACAATACATGCGGAGTGTATTAGGCCGAATTCTTTGGAGCTACCGTGATCCACATATTTTTTATTTTGCTTTGGAAGTTAAGGGGGGCGCGCCGGGCGCAGCTGCTGGCAATTACTGGCAGCAACATCAGGTGAATGGCAAAACGATTAAATGCGAGTAAGCGAAGAGAGCGAGCTTGACAATTTTGACATCTTACAGTAAAAAAACTACCATTTCATTTTGGAGCTATATTTTTTCGCTTTGGAAATAAAGGGGGGAGGGCGCACCGGGCGCAACTGCCGGCAATTACTGGCAGCAACACCAGGAGAAATGCATAACAATTAAATGCGAGCGAGCTATATGCTATATTTTTTTCGCTTTGGAATTTAAGGGGGCACATCGGGCGCAGCTCCTAGCAATTACTGGCAGCAATATCAGGAGAGCATAACGATTACATGCGAGCGAGCGGAGCGAGCGAGCTTGAAAATTTTACATTTTACAGTCCAAAAGCTGCCGTTCTTAGCCATATTTTTTTCGCTTTGGAAATCAAGGGAGGGGCTCGCACCGGGCGGAACTACTGGCAATTACTGGCAGCAACATCAGTTGAATTGCATAACGATTAAATGCGAGCGAGCTTGAAAATTTTACATTTTACAGTCCAAAAACTGCCGTTCTTAGCCATATTTTTTCGCTTTGGAAAATAAGGGAGGGGGCGCACCGGGCGGAACTGCTGGCAATTTTGGCAGCAACATCAGTTGAATTGCATAACGATTAAATGCGAGCGAGCTTGAAAATTTTACATTTTATAGTCCAAAAACTGCCGTTCTTAGCCATATTTTTTTGCTTTGGAAATTAAGGGAGGGGGGCGCACCGGGCGGAACTGCTGGCAATTTTGGCAGCAACATCAGTTGAATTGCATAACGATTAAATGCGAGCGAGCTTGAAAATGTTACATTTTACAGTCCAAAAACTGCCGTTCTTAGCCATATTTTTTCGCTTTGGAAATTAAGGGAGGGGGGCGCACCGGGCGGAACTGCTGGCAATTACTGGCAGCAACATCAGTTGAATTGCATAACGATTAAATGCGAGCGAGCTTGAAAATTTTACATTTTACAGTCCAAAAACTGCCGTTCTTAGCCATATTTTTTTCGCTTTGGAAAATAAGGGAGGGGGCGCACCGGGCGGAACTGCTGGCAATTTTGGCAGCAACATCAGTTGAATTGCATAACGATTAAATGCGAGCGAGCTTGAAAATGTTACATTTTACAGTCCAAAAACTGCCGTTCTTAGCCATATTTTTTCGCTTTGGAAAATAAAGTGGGGGGGGGGGGGGAGAGCGTATGCCACCGGGCGCAACTGCTGGCAATTACTGGCAGCAACATCAGGTGAATTGCATAACGATTCAATACGAGCGAGCGAAGAGAGCGAGCTGGAAAATTTTGACATTTTACAGTAGAAAAACTGTAGCTATATATAGCTATATGTAGCTATATTTGTAGCTATATTTTTTCGCTTTGGAAATTAAGGGGGGGGGGGGGGCGCACCGGGCGCAACTGCAGACAGATGACTGGCAGTAACATCATGGGAACTGCATAAAGATTAAATGCGAGCGAGCTTGAAAATTTGGACATTTTACAGTCCCAAAACTGCCGTTTGAAGATATAATTATCTTTTTTGCTTTCGAAGGGGGGCGCACCGGGCGCAACTGCTGGCAATTACTGGCAGCAATATCAGGAGAATTTAAATGCGAGCGAGCGGAGCGAGCGAGCTTGAAAATTGTGACATTTTACAGTCCCAAAACTGCCGTTTGTAGCTATATTTTTTTGCAGTAAGGGGGGGGGGGGGGCGCACCGGGTGGAATTGCCGGCAATTACTGGTAGCAACTTCAGGAGAATGGCATTACGACTAAATGCCAGCGAGCGGAGAGAGCGAGCTTGAAAATTTTGACATTTTACAGTCCAAAAACTGCCGTTTGTAGCTACACTTTTTCGCTTTGGAAATTTTTTTTCCTCGATGCAAAATTTCAAAAAAAAAAAAATGGATAAAAAAATAATAATTATTCAGGGTCCGGCGTTGAGGTTGCTCGCAGACTGATTTTTTTTTTTTTTTTTGGTCTGAAGGGGGGTGCGTTCGCACCCAACGCACCCCCCCCCCCCCCTGGTGACGCCCATGCTTATTTTCCAAATTTGCCGAGTCAACCATAATGCAACCATTTATTTATCATCTCTACCCTTCCCGTATCAAGTCTGCATGATAGAACAGCAGTTGCTTGAGAAGTATATACACGTGTATAGGGAAATAGGCACTGACCTTTAATTGTGGTCTCCTCATAACAGTGACCATATTATTTCACAAGCCATTTGCCATTTGAATATTGTATTTTGACTATACACCTGTAGCAGGTATGAATGATAAGGTACATTTATATTGATACTATTAGTGGTCAATGCTTCTTTGAAACATGTATTCACTCTTCAAGGAGTTAGTTTTACTTATTATGTGGACAAGTATCAAATATGTGATAAGCTGTTATTTCCATTATTACACACCACGCCCACACATAGTGTGTAAAAGTTGACAAGGGATGTATAGAGCACCAACCTGTGACATTGCCATGGAAACTAGATCTAAATGACCTCACCTGGCCCAAATATCTGTCAACACTATTGTTGCTAACCATGCTTGCACCTGGTTCCAACCCAAGGTACAACAACTCTTTTGCTTTTTTAGTTAGGAGTTGACCTAGAATTTGGCATATGTGGCCACTATCACATGTAAATGTGGTATGTAATTAATGTGTTGCCATGGTAGTGAAAAAAAATCTATAGAGAATTTAACCAAAATATTGTGGATCAAACTACTTTCCATCTTTATAATGTGAATGGTAATTTGAAAACACAAGATATAATAATTTAGTCTTTAACTGGCATCCTTCATGTATCACTTTAGTAGTGAAGATGTACCCCAAGCAATTTCATCTATGTTCGTAAGAAGTGACCAAGTTCTTCATGATTATCATACAAGGCAGGCTAATGTGTATCACTTCAAAGTTAGAACTCTACTCAGGAGAAATGTGATAGTATACTAGTACTGTATACATGTACAGGCCCACAACACAAGAATCCTTTGCATTGCTCCAAGGTAGGCCAGTAGCTAACATACTATTCAAACATGTGATGAAATTCCACCTTTTTCACTATGCACCTACATAGTACCTGTCACATGTGAGTATTTGACTTTGGAGTATGGATGCAATATTGTATTATGCTGCATGGCAATGAGTCAAATAATTAGCAGTAGACCAAGCACTTTAAAGTGTACCTGAAGCATGTTACTACAGATTTTTGAAGCTTCAAGTTTATCTTGAAACCCAAATCTATAAATGTTGACATGGCATCAAATATTTCATTACATGTATAATAATCTTTAACACTCAGTTTGTACTTTCCTTGCATTAAGTTAGTATTTGATGTCAGATAACTCAAAACGGGTCATTGCATTATATGCGTAATATGTTGATGTTCTGTTCGTTAGATGATTTTGTTTTCTGACTAGATGCTAAATTGAACCATGTAAGCACCTAGGTGCCCATTTCTGTTGTATTCCTTTGCTTATCCTGATTTTCTTGTGTTTGTGTTTGTAATCAATACATGTCCATATCATTGTAAATCTCAAGCTTCATCCACCCCTATGTATCCGCTCTTTCTTGCTCACTTCATTTGATGAACTCTCTACTGCTCTTTTCTCTCAATCCCATTCTCTCCTTTATTTTCCCTGTCCTACATGTATGTACGTGCGTATCCGGGCAATTGCCCCAAGAGGGCAATTACCCCCTGGCTAAATACATGTACTAGATAGTGGTAAGGTAAAAGTAAAGATTAGGGTTAGGAGCTTGGGTTATGGTTAGGATTAGGTTCAGGATTAAGATTAGGATTAGGGTCAGGGGAAGGGTCTGGGGTAATTGCCCAGGGGGTATGGTATGGTATGGTATGGTATGGTATTTATTTCCGTATAAAAACTATAAAAACGGGTGGATTGCCCATATTCAGCGTTGCCAACATGGCAACGCTGTTCTTCCATGGGGTCCACAAACAATGAATACAATATACAGTTTAATGGACACGAACAGAATGAAACCAAGGGTTATACAAACATGCAGGTGGAAACACATACAGTAAATTGAGAGAAAGAAAAAAAAAACAACGGATAATGGGAAAATCTTAAAGGCAGTTAGATATAGCAATGAACAAATCAAATATGTTTAAATATAAAGTGGAGTGTTTGGAAATAAAGGTCCTCAATCATATCTATGCAGTGAAAGAAAAAAAAAGATTGTTTTGAATAGTTACTTTGATAGATTCAGATAGAAATACGTAGTAAACGACTGAAAAGAAACTGGAGACTTGTGCAAAATGCATGAATTGATCTATGACAACATAAGAAAACTAAAATTCGTGGCAAGTAATATTTCAAGGAAAATTGAAATAGAGGTATTAAATAATGGTATCGACATTAAAGAACAATAATTCAATGGATAAAAACAGGTACAATTTGTAAACAGTTTTTTAACAATATTTTGAAATATGGAATGGATTGGAGAGCTGATTCAGAATTTCATATGTCATGAGTTGTGAGAAAAAATAAGAAAATATTATTAACTGATACGGATTGCATAAATACTCATTTACATGGGGTTAAAATCATAAACAAATGACAAAAATTCATGGGCAAGTCCAAAGAATAAATAAAACAACTGGAAATTAATACTGGGCATGCAATCGCAGCATTGAAATAAAAAGAAACAAGTTTAGAAAAATGCTACACCAAAATAGATTACATCACATTATATTATATAACTTCAAGAAAGACAATTGAGTGAGATTGAATAACAAGTATAAAAATATATAGGAAGAGTCAGAACGCATCGAAATCAAAGGATAACTTCATGAAAACAATTGAATGAAACTTGAATAACAAGTATGATATACATCTGAAAACAATAAAAACGCAATTAGAGAATCAAATACGAGGGTTGAATAACAATGTTAGCGAGTGGGAAAAATAAAGTGGTTATAGTCAAGATTTACACAGTAATTGAATAACTTAAAGATTTTATCTCATGGGCTGAAAGAATAAACACAAACAAACGAACAAGAACACATAAATAAATTTAAATTCAACTCTTATGGATTTGGTGCTATTTTGGATTTGAAAACATCAATTGAAGTAGAAGATTTTGTATTAGAAGGTAAGGCGTTGTACGGCTTCGCACCTCGGTATTTAAATGACTTCTTTAGAGATTCTGTTCGTGGTTTCGGTAGAAGCAGTTTTTCGCCTAGTCGGGAAGAATAATGTTGGGGAGCAAGATCGAATTCATTACGTAAATACGAGGAAGTTTGTTCGTGCATAACTTTGTACATAAATATAACAGAATGATGATGTCTTCTCTCATCGAGGAATTTCCAGCTCAGTGCATTATGCATTTCGGCGGTAGATACAGATGATTCTGGCTTTACTCTGAGTATAATACGAGCCGCTCTATTTTGTAATTTTTGAAGTTTGTCAACATATTTATTATAAGCTGAGCCATAAATTATGTCACCATAGTCAAAATATGGTAGAATAAGGGCTTTATATACTGATTTCACCACCGATTCATTCAACAAACGTCTTAATCGGTAATTGCCCTAAACCCATGTACATGTGATACAAGTACTTTTTGTTTCTTATTACTTAGAAAGATTGGTCCCTATGAGGTTTGAAAGATGAAATGTAGACAACTGATTTGTTTTATGTTGTAAAGTATGCATTTCTGCTAGGAATTTGCACTGAATTATTTTTTTTTTTCAGATGTAGGAGATGAGAATATCTATGCTTATAGAAAGTAGGTCCTTGATAAAAATTACATTGGTGTTAATTCTCATACATGTACTTTAATCATTCATAAAATCCATTACCATTACTTTATTGTTGTGACAACTCATATTTATCCATTCAGATTTACAAAGTTGCTCATACAATGTCAGATCTTGTGAATTTTCCTTTTACATGTCAATGTGCTAGCTGTGCTGAAACACAGAATATGATATTACTTCCTTTCGCAAATGTTATCAGTATACTGTACATTATTTGTGCAACAGACTGCCATATTAGATCACATCAATGAGAATGAATGTTGTAACAATTGTCCTGAATTAGTGTCTCAAGTGCTAAATTTGCCATGTGTGGTTTGTATCAGTGTATGTGCATTGTTTGATGTGTATTTCGAATGATGTTTGTCATTTACCAACATAAGTTGGTTTAAAGTCCTGTTAACTAATGTTTTCATTTGGTGGTTAAATTAATCGAAGAAATGATTGAGTGCATTTCCACAAAACTTGCTTTAAATCAATCCGACCTCAATTGGCTTTTGGTAATCACTCTACCCAACAGTTGTGTGGTTCACTTGGAAATCGACTTTCTGTTAAGATTCTGTCCAGAGTTCTGAAAGTGTAAATTTGATGGTTTAGATACAGATACAATGTTTTGTTTTCGCTTTAGCATCTATAGGATCTACCATGGCTGCAATGCATTATATTGAAACTATCGAAATGAAAAATTAAATCAACAAAACGTTAAATCATGGTTGTAAACAATATCTACAGCTAACTAAAATTGCACAAAAATAAAAAGAGAAAGAAAAGAAATCAGGCCTCCACAGTTAGCAGGTACACAGTACCATTAAATTTGACTTTAATTATGAGACTAATTTTAAGTGGGTAAAATTCCCGTTTGTTTGAAAACAGCACAATCACATTCTTAATCCTTTCAAGAAATAACAAACAAGATCTAAGAGACATAGATACATTCGTTGAACCAAAGTTGAAGACTAAACATTATGTTTTGTCCTTATTATCTGCCAAACTAATGATGTTGACGTCATTATTAGAACATATCGTTTGCCATCAGTTTACCTTGCCAATGAAAATGGAATTCATCACTATCAAGCTTTACTGTCATTTGTTTGTAGTCGAGTCTACTGTCTACTATAAAGCTGTCACTTTTTTTTAGGCATTTTGAATTTTAGGTAGAAGACGTCAAGTCGAATGATGTCAATGATCATAACAGGATATTCGGGTACACTTAAATGATTTGCGCAAATATAGACGCCCTAAATCTCTTATAACAGTCAGTGTTGATCTACTAGACCACAAGTAGTAGTAGAAGTTTAATAGAACCACAGCCACACCATCGTATACCACGCCATACTATATTGGCCAAACGTTACTAACGTTCCGTTATGGGCTACGTTTTGCCAAGCCCACCCAAAGGCAAGGCTGTCCTACTCAGATAGTTCTTAGCTTGCTCTATACTTTCGTCTTAGCTTGCTGAGTTTCTTTATCTCTTTTTCTAATCATGGTTTTCTTAAATCTTAGTGAAATCTATTATGACATACTGAAAGCACTGGACCCTATACTGGCGAAGCGCACTTATGTCAATTGCCAATGCACCTCGATGAAACTTGACTGAGTAGGGGGCCTGTAGGTCCTATACAGCCCAAATCGCCGTACTTCGCACGGCGTCTGGTTGGACTAGATCATTCAGCGTATGCAGACAGAGCATGCCTGTACTGTAGTGACCGGAACTATTGTCATTCCATTTTGCTCTCCCCTTCTCCCTCCCCCATCTCTCCCCCTCTCCCTCCCTCTCTCTCTCTCTCTCGCTCTCTCTCTCTCTCTCTCTCCCTCTCTCTCTCTTTCTCAATGATCCAGTCAGCAGGCTGATTGTAACCAGGGAGGTACTCTCACCTCCCCGTTGTAACTCACTGCCAAATAGCACATTGTCAGCACCGGCAAACTGGCAATGCTCTCCTTCTTTTTCGTTCGATATGTAAAATGGATGACCATAGAATTTCTCAATAGAATATAAAATTGAAAACTTTAGAAAGGATAGAGAAAATTGAGTTCACTTTGAATGGTCTGCCACAGGCAGATATCCTTATCATGCTCTTACGTAATACGACAGCTGCTTTCTCAACGATCCAGTCAGCAGGCTGATTGTAACCAGGGAGTAGTCTCACCTCCCCGTTGTAACTCACTGCCAAATAGCACCGGCAAACTGGCAATGCTCTCCTTCTTATTCCTGTATTTTCAGATATCCTTATCATGCTCTTACGTAATACGACAGCTGCTGGAGTCATCAAACCCTGGCTTGGCCTCCAGGTTTGTCACGCCTGAGCAGTTGCAATGGACAAGTACTTCGACTCCCAACTCCCAAACGACAAATATACGCACCCCACTTCGGTTAAACCCAGTTGGGGACTCGCCTCAAACGAGGAATTGACGGCATGATATTTGAAGGCGCCTGGAGGGAAGACTAAACTTATTTAAGCACTCATACTTGAGAAGAAAGTTAAATTGTGAACAAAGTCCAAAATATATAACTTTCAAAGTCTATCTTGAAGTAGTCTTTGCTCCAGCCGTCTTTGAAGTTACCATATTATGTTTGTACATAGAAATATTATTTGAAAGCGTCTGGAAGGAGAACTAATTGTATTGAAATATTCATACTTTGGGAAAATATTAAGTCCGGTGGAAGGTCCAATATATGTGAGTTTCAAAGTTTTATTGTAATTGGTCTTTGCTCCAGGCGACTTTGATTTTTGTGATATTTAATATATGTACAATATTTGAAATCGCCTGGAAGAAAGACTAAACTTAGTTTAGCACTCATACTTGAGAAAAAAAAATTGAGTTCGGTGCAAAGTCCGAAATATATAAGTTTGAAAGTGTAACTTGAAGTAGTCTTTACTCCAGCCCTTTTTTAAGTTACCATATGTTTGTACATAGAAATATTTGAAAGCGTCTGGAAGGAGAACTAATTGTATTGAAGGAATCATACTTCAGAAAAATGTTATGTCCGGTGTCAGGTCCAGCATATTGGACTTTGAAATTGTAACTCGAATTAGTCTTCGCTCCAGGCGTCTTTAAGATTTTATGTACATTGCCTATGGAGAAGTCGAAAAATATTCTAAGTAGAAAAACCCATAGACTTCGTACATGAAATTTGAAGGCGGCAGGGAGGAAGACAAATCGTTGTTAAGCATTCATATTTAAGGGAACTTTTAAGCCATGAGTAAAGTGTTTTATATGTGAATTTCACAGTTTAATTCCAATTAGTATTGCTTCCAGACGTCTTTAAGTTTCTTTCCATACCTCCCATCTGCTATTCAACAAAATGATAAATGAATACCTACATTTTTTATTTGAACGTTAGAAACAATGATCAAATATGAATATTTACTCACAATGTCAATGATGGAGCCATCTGTCGCCACTTTCAGGATTGCAGTAACTCCTAGCACGTCCGCATTCGGTTGGAACACCCTTTCTTGTTTACGAAGGGTGTTTTGTAACAGAAAATGGATTTGAATAAGTGGGATTAGAAACAAATTGTAATCATCGAAAAAAAAAATCCTATTGAATCAATACAAGCTGGTCAGTTTATCGCTTTACGTCATCATACTTCGTCACGCTTTGTTATACTTTGTGAATTTTTGACCTAATTCATTTTAAATTTGGGTCAATTTAGCAAAGATCTTTTCTTCTCTCTGATGCTATTTTACTGACGCTAAAGGGTAGTTAGGAATGGGATAACAATGTAGGTTGCAACATTTCAAGAACTCACTTCTATCCATTCGCCAAACGCTCTCCAAAATTCGCCGTTTACCACGATCTGGTTGTGGTTGGTTTCTTTTATCACTTTTTCCACCTCTTCTGACGTAGTGCAGTGTGTTACCCAAATGTTGTCGAGACCAAGGCCCTCGGCTATATTGAATGCAAACAGGAAAAAATACGTGTAAAAAACGTGTAAAGAACCATAAGAATTGTTTTTTTTTTACACATTTTCTCAGTTTTTTCCTTTGAATCTTTCTTTTTAGAAAATTTTGGAAAACAAATGTAAAGAATAATGTTAATATGCACATGTATAAATTGCAATAATGCCCTCTTGTGGCAAGAAGAATGTAGTTTCTACCTTCATATCAATATCAATTGTACTAATGTTCACCCCAAATACGTAATTTCATTTGAAAAAAAGTACATTATGCATTACCCGTACACGGCTTCTCAACCAGGAACTTTTGGATTCGCCCATTGAAGGCAGCCGAAGGGTAGTTAGTGAGGACATAATGCGTTCAGACCCTCGTCGTTTCCTGCCTGGATAAGGAAGCAATGCTCGAAATTACGCCTTTGTTGGAGGCCCTGATGGTGATCGCTGTCCCACAAAAATACTTCTGCTTAAACTGGGCATGCATAACATTGTGATTTCCAATCAGGATGGCACTATCGATATCCCTGTTGATGTAAATTCCCGCTATGGTGGTTTGAAATACTTTGAAACACGATTTGAATTCCAATTATACTACTTCCAATTAGGACGAGACTTAGGGTTACACTGGCTGATTGTGGCTGGGAATTGCCATACTTGTGCTGAGTCTGGCTGGGGAATTTCCATACTTTTATGTATTGGCTATCATGTAAGAAGCACAACTAGGACTTGTGATTTAATTTTGATATAGCACCAATTGTTCATATTTGAATTTCGCGCCAACTGTTAAGGCGGGAAACTGGCTGACTGTGGCTACCCTACGTGTTGAGTCTGGCTGGGGAATTTCCATACATGTATGTATTGGCTATGTAAGCAGTACAACTAAGAATTGCGATTTAATTCGAATATAGCGCCAACTGTTAATATTTCAATTTCACGCCAACTGTTAAAGCAGGAAACTGGCTGACTGTGGCTACCATACATGTGCTGAGTCTGGCTGGGGAATTTCCATACGTGTATGTATTGGCTGTAAGCAGCACAAACTAAGAATGGTGATTTAATTTCGATGTAGCACCAACTGTTAGTATTTGAATTTCGCGCCAACTGTTAAAGCGGGAAACTGCTTGACTGTGGCTGGGGAATTTCCGTACATGTGCTGAGTCTGGCTGTAAAATTTCCATATGTGCATTTATTGGCTATGTAGGCACACAGCTACGACTTGTGATTTGATTTGAATGTAGCGCCAAATATTAAGGCAGGAAACTAGGTTAGGCTTAGGGTTAGGGTTGAGTTAGTTTTACTGTTAGGGGTTAGGGCTAGGGTTAGGGTTGAGTTAGTTTTAGGGTTAGGGGATAGGGGTTAGGGTTAGGGTTGGGTTAGGGTTATGGTTAGGGTATAGTTTGGCGTTGGGGTTAGGGTTAGGGTTTGGGTTAGTGTTAGCGTTAGAGTTAGTGGATTTGTGCATTTGTGAAACCTTTGGTTAAGGACTCAAAGTTGGTGTGTAGGTAGGGTTAGGGTTAGGGTTAGGGTAAGGATTAGGGTTAGGGTTAGGGTTAGGGTTAGGGTTAGGGTTAGGGGGGGTTTAGGGTTAGGGTTAGGGTTAGGGTTAGGGTTAGGGTTAGGGTTAGGGTTAGGGGGTTAAGGTTAGGGGGTTAGGGTTAGGGTTAGGGTTAGGGTTAGGGTTAGGGTTAGAGTTAGGGCATTTGCCAAGTATGAAAAGTGCTAGTTAAGATCCCAAATTTTGTGAATAGGTAGTACATCTGCTAGTTAGTTAATTTCCAAAATTTTGGACCTTAACTCCTATAACTTTTTTTTTGGCGCCATTTTGAATTTTTTTGGGAAAAATTTTCGAAGTATTTTTTCAAAGAAAATAAAAAAAAAAAAAATGCTCAGAATTGTCTGAAACGTGTAAAAAACACATTTTGGGGAAAAAATTTCCATAGGTTTTGTACACAATTTTTTTTTTGTCGGAAAACCCCATAGGCTTAGTACATATGTACAAAGCATATAGGATTTTCGGACTTGGAATTTTTTGCACCCTTGCTTAGGGTTAGGGTTAGGGTTAGGGTTAGGGTTAGGGGTTAGGGTTAGGGTTAGGGTTAGGGTTAGAGTTAGGGCATTTGTCAAGTATGAAAAGTGCTAGTTAAGATCCCAAATTTTGTGTATAGGTAGTACATCTGCTAGTTAGTTAATTTCTAAAATTTTGGACCTTAACTCCTATAACTTTTTTTTGGCGCCATTTTGAATTTTTTTGGGAAAAATTTTCGAAGTATTTTTTCAAGGGTCTAGGACTTGTCCCCCGGAGGACAACTCCCCCGGGGACTACTCCCACCTGACAACTCCCCCGGAGGACGTCTCCCCCGGAGGACTACTCCCCCGGAGGATGTCTCCCCCGGAGGACGACACCCCCGGAGGACAACTCCCCCGGAGGACAACTCCCCCGGGGGGCAACTCCCCCGGAGGACAACTCCCCGGAGGACTACTCCCCCGGGGGACAACTCCCCTGGGGGACAACTCCCCCGGAGGACAACTCCCCCGGAGGACTTCTCCCCCGGGGGACAACTCCCCCGGAGGACAACTCCCCCAGAGGACTACTCCCCCGGGGGACAACTCCCCCGGAGGACAACTCCCACCTGACAACTGCCCCGGGGACGTCTCCTGGGGGACAATCCCATAACTGAACCGAGATGTTTCTTTTTCGTCAGTTTGTCTCCCTCGACAAAAGAATATGTTGGTAGAAATACCCTTTTAATGGGGTTATGATTTTTATC
>CM067071.1:2532219-2534719 GCA_033980235.1 Diadema setosum
TTTGACCTTAACTCCTATAACTTTTTTTTGGCGCCATTTTGAATTTTTTGGGGAAAAATTTTCGAAGTATTTTTTCAAGGGTCTAGGACTTGTCCCCCGGAGGACAACTCCCCCGCGGACTACTCCCACCTGACAACTCCCCCGGAGGACGTCTCCCCCGGAGGACTACTCCCCCGGAGGATGTCTCCCCCGGAGGACGACTCCCCCGGAGGACAACTCCCCCGGAGGACAACTCCCCCGGGGGGCAACTCCCCCGGAGGACAACTCCCCCGGAGGACTACTCCCCGGGGGACAACTCCCGGGGGACAACTCCCCCGGAGGACAACTCCCCCGGGGGACAACTCCCCCGGAGGACAACTCCCACCTGACAGCTGCCCCGGGGACGTCTCCTGGGGGACAATCCCATAACTGAACCGAGATGTTTCTTTTTCGTCAGTTTGTCTCCCTCGACAAAAGAATATGTTGTTAGAAATACCCTTTTAATGGGGTTATGATTTTTATCTTAGATTCTTATGATATAGTTACTATCCTGTATGTCACTGTCAGTAATACTTAATCGTGCAATTTCGTTTGTTATGTTGACTGAGAATTTATCTGAACATCATTACTTTTCTTAGTGTCGGAGAAATAATTGACAGAAAAAAAAATATGAATATTCTGTTCCTGAAAAGACTTGAACATGTAAAAAGGTAATATCTTCCAACAGGCATTGGGCAGGGTTAGGGTTAGGGTTAGAGGTTAGGGTTAGGGTTAGGGTTAGGGTTAGGGTTAGGGTTCGGGTTAGGGTTCGGGTTAGGGTTAGGGTTAGGGTTCGGGTTAGGGTTAGGGTTAGGGTTAGGGTTAGGGTTTAGGGTTAGGGTTAGGGTTAGGGTTAGGGTTTGGGTTAGGGTTAGGGTTAGGGTTAGGGTTAGGGTTAGGGTTAGGGTTAGGGTTTGGGTTAGGGTTAGGGTTTGGGTTAGGGTTAGGGTTAGGGTTAGGGTTAGGGTTAGGGTTAGGGTTAGGGTTAGGGGTTAGGGTTAGGGTTAGGGTTAGGGGTTAGGGTTAGGGGTTAGGGGTTAGGGTTAGGGGTTAGGGTTAGGGGTTAGGGTTAGGGGTTAGGGTTAGGGTTAGGGTTAGGGTTAGGGTTAGGGTTAGAGTTAGGGCATTTGCCAAGTATGAAAAGTGCTAGTTAAGATCCCAAATTTTGTGTATAGGTAGTACACCTGCTAGTTAGTATATTCCCAAAATTTTGGACCTTAACTCCTATAACTTTTTTTTTGGCGGCATTTTGATTTTTTTTGGAAAAAAAAAAAAAAAAAAAGTATTTTTTCAAAGAAATTTAAAAAAAAAAAATGCTTAGAATTGTCTGAAACGTGTAAAAAACACATTTTGGGGAAAAAATTTTTCCATAGGTTTTGTACACAATTTTTTTGTGGGAAAACCCCTTAGGCTTAGTACATATGTGACCCGCGACAACGGTTTCAGGCAAAAGTCGCAAGAGCAAAATCCCTCCTAGGCGGGCTACAAAGATTTTGACCATTATTTTTGTCGATTTAGGTTAGGGTTAGGGTTAGGGTTAGGGTTAGGGTTTGGGTTAGGGTTAGGGTTTAGGGTTAGGGTTAGGGTTAGGGGTTAGGGGTTAGGGTTAGGGTTAGGGTTAGGGTTAGGGTTAGGGTTAGAGATAGGGCATTTGCCAAGTATGAAAAGTGCTAGTTAAGATTTCAAATTTTGTGTATAGGTAGTACACCTGCTAGTTAGTATATTCCCAAAATTTTGGACCTTAACTCCTATAACTTTTTTTTTGGCGCCATTTTGATTTTTTTGGAAAAATTTTCAAAGTATTTTTTCAAAGAAATTTAAAAAAAAAAAATGCTTTGAATTGTCTGAAACGTGTAAAAAACACATTTTGGGGAAAAAATTTTTCCATAGGTTTTGTACACAATTTTTTTTTGTGGGAAAACCCCTTAGGCTTAGAACATATGTGACCCGCGACAACGGTTTCAGGCAAAAGTTGCAAGAGCAAAATCCCTCCTAGGCGGGCTTCAAAGATTTTGACCATTATTTTTGTCGATTTAGGTTAGGGTTAGGGTTAGGGTTAGGGTTAGGGTTAGGGTTAGGGTTAGGGTTAGGGTTAGGGTTAGGGTTAGGGTTAGGGTTAGGGTTAGGGTTAGGGTTAGGGTTAGGGTTAGGGTTAGGGTTAGGGTTAGGGTTAGGGTTAGGGTTAGGGTTAGGGTTAGGGTTAGGGTTAGGGGTTAGGGTTAGGGTTAGGGTTAGGGTTAGGGTTAGGGTTAGGGTTAGGTTAGGGTTAGGGTTAGGGTTAGGGTTAGGTTAGGGTTAGGGTTAGGGTTAGGGTTAGGGTTAGGGTTAGGGTTAGGGTAGGGTTAGGGTTAGGGTTAGGGTTAGGGTTAGGGTTAGGGTTAGGGTTAGGGTTAGGGTTAGGGTTAGGGTTAGGGTTAGGGTTAGGGTTAGGGTTAGGGTTAGGGTTAGGGTTAGGGTTAGGGTTAGGGTTAGGGTTAGGGTT